>VZQC01000612.1:2762850-2847413 GCA_009823505.1 Rhizomys pruinosus
ATTTATTTCTGTATGTGTATGAATGTACTGTCTGCATGCAGGTCTGTGCACCCGTGTCGTGCAATGCCGCGGAGGTCAGAAGAGGGTCTCGGATTCCCCTGGAACTGGAGTTCTCCTGGAATTGGAGTCTCAGACGGTTCTCGGCCGCCATGTGGGTGCTGGGGATCGAACCCGGGTCCTCTGTAAGAGCGGTCGGTGCTCTTAACCGCTAGGCCATCTCTCCAGCCCTTTTTTAAATTATTTTTATGTGTATGAATGTACTGTCTGCATGTAGGTTGGTGCACCTGTGTCATGCAGTGCCACAGAGGTCAGAAGAGGGCGTCGGATTCCCCTGGAACTGGAGTTAAAGATGGTTCTTAGCTGCCATGTGGGTGCTGGGAATCGAACCCGGGTCCTCTGTAAGAGCAGTTGGCGCTCCTAACCACTGAGCCGTCTCTCCAGCCCCCCAAGTTTCTTTTGGAAAAGCCTCAGACTGTTGTTTTAAAACAATTTGAAAAAAAAAAGAACTTAGGGAAAAAATGTGTTTCTTAGGTGATTTTATATAAAGGTTTCTTTTTAGAGTGATAAGGTCTTGGAATATATCAGAGATCCTTCCACTTAAAAAAGTTGCAGGAAAAACACAAAATGAGTTTAGCTGTGTGGGAGTAAAGTTGTCAAAATATTAAAGGAAACATTCAGCTGTGTTATTTCATTTCAGTGGAGGGAACAGCTTCTACATTCATCTGTCAGAAAATAATGGGCTTAAATGTAGAAATGAAACTATTGGATCTTGATGCTTGAGTTATTAGTTTATTAATATTATAAAATTCTCAATTTGCATTTAGTAAAACGTTATCGAACTGTTAGTATTGCTTTCAACTTACTGGATAGTAGATTTTGCTTCTAATTTACTGAATAATTTTTTTTACTCTGGAATTTCTTGAGTTTTTATTAACTAGCCTAATTTAAGTCTGTTTTTATACCCCTTTAAACCAAGGAAAAGCACTGATCATAATATAAGACAAATGCCAGGGCTGGAGAGATGGCCTAGCGGTTAAGAGTGCCGACCACTCTTACAGAGGACCCGGGTTTGATCCCCAGCACCCACATGGTGGCCAAGAACTGTCTGAAACTCCAATTCCAGGAGAACTCCAGTTCCAGGGGAATCTGACACCCTCTTCTGACCTCTGTGGCATTGCACGACACGGGTGCACAAACTTGCATGCAGACAGTACACTCATACACATACAGAAATAAATAAAATAAAAAAAAAACGACAAATGCCTATGTAAATTGCAGAAGTTAGGTATCTGTTTAATAGATTAACAGTGATAGGGTGTCAGGGGTTAGGCTTAATATTGGTTTGATATAATCTTGGAAATAGAAGATTTTAGCAGTGTCTCAGGAAAGGAAGGGTTTGGTCTGAAGAACGAAGAGAGCTCCAGGCAGAGTGTGTAACGCCGGCTACCAAAGTTAGGCGCCTCATTTGGAGTCAGATTCCCAAGCAAGTGTGGAATTTTTTTTTTTTTTTTGTCTTTTTGAGACAGGGCCTCCCTATAACCCCAGCTTTCCTGGAACTCACTCTGTAGACCAGGCTGGCCTTGAACTCACAAAGATCCACCTGCCTCTGCCTCCCAAGTGCTAGGATTAAAGGCATGCGCCACTATGCCCAGCTTCAAGTGTGGAATTTTTAAAAGAAGTCTTCTAAGAGATCATGTAAAAATTGCTAGTTTCCTAGCTTACTAGTTGGGTTGGACTTACGCAGACCCAGGTGTGTACTGCTGTTTGTTCTACAAAGAAAATAATGCCCTGTTTCAAATGCTAGAGTATAGCTAAGCAGATTTGATTTTGCTCACAGGCTAGTTTTAATCATTCCGAAGTGTCTGACTTTCAGCCTTTTGAGGTTCTGTGATTTATGGAAGAGTTGACTTTTAAAGATTACTTCCTCATCACAGAGTTTCCTGGTAACTGAGTGTGCCCTTCCAAGGACAGAGGAAGACATGTGCCACTAAATCCACTGAGCTACCAACCTGTCCATGACCTCCGAGGTGGAAGAGTTATGGAGGATGTCAGCATCCTCTTCCTTAGACTTAAACCTGACAGGTGCTTAGCTGCCAGATTGAGCCCTCTGGTGACCTGTTGCAGGTGAAATGAGAGATCTGGAAGCAGTGCTGTATGGATCTCAAAGGCTACACTGGCCTTTGTACCATGGATTTGGAGAGGTAGGAGACTCAGCGTGGACTTAATACCTTGGAGTAGCTTTCACTTACTACAGTGCTTTTGGCTTTATCTTTTGTATTGGATGGCCTAGCGGTTGAGAGTGCCCGACTGCTCTTGCAGAGACCCGGGTTCAATCCCCAGCAACCACATGGCGGCCAAGAACCGTCTGAAACTCCAATTCCAGGAGAACTCCAGTTCCAGGGGAATCAGAGACCCTCTTCTGACCTCCGCGGCATTGCACGACACGTGTGCACAGACCTGCATGCAGACAGTACATTGATACATATACAGAAATAAATAAAATTAAAAAAAAAAAGAAATGTATCAATAGCATTTCTTTTTTTTTTTTTTTTAATTTTATTTTTCTCTATGTGTATGAATGTACTGTCTGCATGCAGGTCTGTGCACCCGTGCCGTGCAATGCCGCGGAGGTCAGAAGAGGGTGTCGGATTCCCCTGGAACTGGAGTTCTCCTGGAATTGGAGTTGCAGACGGTTCTCGGCCGCCATGTGGGTGCTGGGGATCGAACCCGGGTCCTCTGCAAGAGCAGTTGGCGCTCTTAACCGCTAGGCCATCTCTCCAGCCCTATCAATAGCATTTCTGATTAAGTACCATGGAATATAGTCAACACAAAAGTAATACCACATTGGAGGCTCAGTCTCCTAAGCATAATCATTATAAGCTTCCATTGACTCTTGATGAAGGAATTGTGCTGAAATGGCATCCATCCTGCCATCTGCCTAGAAGACCAATCTGTAGAGAATGGTTCTTGGTAGAGTGGCCAGAGAAGGTTTGGGGCATAACCTGGAAGGGCTGTTTGGACCTTCCGATTTGTAGGCCTGGGCCAACAATCACAGGAACTAAGTTTGTCACTTGAACTGTGGATTTGAGAGCACCTCTAGTGGATGTTGAGCACAGGCGAGAGACATAGTTGGCAGTGGATGTACTGGAAGTGGCCCAGGGCTGGGACAGAGTATAGAATGTCACAAGAAGAGGCTGGCTGGGTGTAAGTGATGAGGCCCCAGACTCTGGTAATCGAGTTGAGAGTGGCAGAAGGCCAGCCCAATACTTAGGAATTACTGTTTATGTCTTAACAAAACAGCTAGCCCGGCAAACTGGTACCCACTTGTATGTAATTCCAGTACTCCAGAGGCTGAGGCAGGAGGCTCCTGACTATCAGCCCAGCCTGGGCAACGTAGTAACAAACTGTCTCAGAACAAAACAACAAAAACCAAAGAACCCACCCTCTAAAAACCAAAACAGTGACAGTTACAATTGTTACATGTAAAGAAATATGTAGTAATTTTATCATCAGCAAATATTTAGTGAGATATTCATGTTTCTGGTTATCTTATGGTATACATTTACAATTTGTTTGAATTAAGATCAATACTTACTTGCACAATATTTCTTTGTTTCACTTCAGTTCATGAATTGTACATTTGTCCTCCATTTTAATTTTTTTTCCCTCCCAAATATTTAGAAATAATTGAGTCTTTTGTCTACAGACTTTCCTATAGACTTCCTTTTGCAGGATGCCTGCTATTGTGCTGTTTAACAAGTTCCTCTGTCTTCTGCTGAAACCTGGTAGTTGGAGCTAGAAGCTTGGTCAGCTTGCATTGGGCCTAAGGCATATAGAAAACAGCATTCCATGTACTGCGGTGCTGTAACATGTTATGTATTTGAGTAAATGAAGATCACCTTGCGTTTTTTTTTTTTTTCTTTTCTATACAGATCTTGAATATAGTTGTACATGTTCTGAGAAATGCTCACACTTGTAACAACCCCAGAGTCTAGTCATTCTCCAGAAAGTTCCCTCACATCTCTACAATCTGTCCTCTCCCCAGAATCAACCACTGTTGTGATTCTCATCCCTATAGACCAGTTTTACTCATCTTTAACTTCAAAGATGAATGAGTGAATGAATGAATGAATGTAGATGGAAACATATATTGGCATTTGATTTGTATGCATTTTGAAGTTGTAAACCTGTTTACTGAATTGCTGTTAGAAATATAAACGCAGAGGCAGGCGGATCTTTGTGAGTTCAAGGCCAGCCTGGTCTACAGAGTGAGTTCCAGGACAGCTGGGACTACAGGGAGACCCTGTCTTGAAAAGACAAAAAAAAAAAGAAATATAAACATTTGAGTTGCTATTAGAAATATAAATATGTTCACCAGGAGTGACAACAGGGGTGTCAAGAAGCCTTTGAGCCCTGGCAGAGGCAGACAGAGCAGATACTAGTGGAATGCCCTGCCCTGCCCTGCCCTGCCCTGGGAGACAGAGGAGCCTGCCTGGAGTTGTGTGCATGCAGAGCTGAGCAGCCCTCCCTCCCTGCTTCTGTGAGCGCAGCGGCAGCAGTCGTAGCCTGTGGTTTTCTCCTTTTGCAGTAAGCCTGCATGCTGCCCTTTGGCTCTTCTGCCCATTTGTCGCTTTCCTGCAGGCACACAGGATTTCCTCATCACCCTGTGTGTGTGTTGAGGAAAGAGGGGCCCAGAGTCCATGTGGGCCAGTTTCCTCTGGGCAGGAAGGCTGAGGACGTGGCGGCTGAGCCACACCCTTACCCAGATACTCTCCTGGCACCTCACTTCGTTTTTACCTCCTGCTTCTTCATAAGCATCTTATTTACTTTTGTATATTTTACCTTTTGTGAAATAGGGTTTGCTAGGTATGCCAGGCTTGCTTTTAACTCACTGTGTAGCCCAGGCTGGCCCCACACTCATGGCAATCCTCCTGCTGTGGCCTCCCAAGTGCTGAGGTTAGGGGCACACATCACTATGCTCAGCTTTCTCTTTGACCGACTGCCTTCCTCAGTGTGTGCTGGTCAAATGGTTACGCCGCTGAGTTCGCACAAGTTCTGTTTCCTTTGTATATCAGTATGTAATGAACATTCCATATTATTAAAATTACTTTAGGGGCTGGAGAGATGGCCTAGCAGTTAAGAGTGCCAACTGCTCTTGCAGAGGACCCAGGTTCAATCCCCAGCACCCACATGGCGGCCGAAAACCGTATTTGGCTCCAGTTCCAGGGGAATCCGACACCCTCTTCTGACCTCCATTGCATGACACGGGTGCACAAACCTGCATGCAGACAGTACATTCATACACATATGAAAATAAATAAAAAATTTAAAAAATGACCTTAAATCTTGATTCCTAGATACTATATAACTATAACTTACAACGTATGGTCACACTGCATGTAACTACATTTAATTTATATATAATATATACTACATAAAATATACTACATCACATATATGTATATTTGTCTAGTTGATTAACTTTGTAAGGTCAATTAGGAGATGCTGTTGAAATTTTAAAATTAATAACAAAGTCTTTCTATGACACAAAAGAAGGTAAGATTACTAAGCGTACTTTTTCTTTCTGTCTCCACAGAACCATCCGAGTTTGGCTGAAGAGAGACAGTGGCCAGTACTGGCCCAGCATCTACCACACGATGGCCTGTGAGTCTGGAACTGTCCCCCTGGGACAGTACTTCAGATGCCTTTGATGATTTACATTTCAAAACGCCTGGGTAGAAGTGGCCGCTGGATTTCAGAATGAGTTCTTTTGTTGCCTGAGACATCTGACAGGCTGTAATTGTAATAAACTCCAGGAAAACTCTTTCTTTTACAAAGGAAGTCGAGTCTACTGGTTTAACTGAAACACAGGAGCAAAACTGAAAAAAGAAAAAAAAATGAAAAGGGCTTGTTCTGCCATTTCCTTTGTCTTCATTTGTCCAGCTTTAACTCAGTAGTGACTTTTAAAAAGTTGTTTGTTATTAATTTGTTTGTTGTATGTATGTACACGTGCGGAGGTTGGAGGACAGGCCGAGACATTGGTTCTTAACTTCCATGTGGAGTCCAGGGATTAAATTCAGGTCTTTGGTGTTGGCAGCACTTGCCTTTATCCACTGAGCCACCGTGCAGACTCTGAGTGACTTTACTGACATGGCACAATAAAAGCCCGTATATTCCTGTAATTATGACTTAGCCTTTGCCTGACCTTCACTGTCCCCTGGGTGCCACAGGGAGACGTGGCTGCAGGTGCAGCAGTTTCTAAATAGAGAATCTTCTCAGAAGCTGGGCTTGTAGCTCAGTGGTGGAGCACAGCTACAGCAAGTTCGAGCCACCCTGAGCTTCTGTAAATTCTCCAGTTGATCTGAGCACCATTCTTGCCATCTTTCTCTCTTCTTTTCTCCAGTCTTGAAGACAGAGCCTTGCACAGGCTGCCTGGATGCCACCCAAACCCACGGGGGACATAGAAGGCAGCCATGGCTGTGGGTCTCCTAGAGACTCTGTTCCTTAGTTAGGGATTTTCCTAGTTAAGAGTTTCCATTATCAGGGGACCCCTAAGATTTGGTGTGCGCTTGATGGTTTGTTTGTCCCTGAGGATCACTGTAAGTTCCCCAGAGGAGTGCTGACAGTTGTCCCAGCTTTCCCTGAGCAGTATTCCAAACTGTGGAGTTTATTATAAACATGGAGCAGCTAGTTATTCAGCCTGTTAGGTGTCATGAGTCATCCTTCCTAGCGCGTCCCTCCCCAGCTTGCTCTTATATTCACTGCACATGCAGGACCCCGTAGAAACTCCACCAGAGTTAGTAGTTCATCCGTGCCAGGTCTTCCCCCAGCAGGTCGGAATGACTAGGCAGCCGTATGCATTTATAATCATTCAATAAAGGTGATATGGAGGCCCAGGAAGGTGGGAAGGCACTGGCTGCGGATCCCTAGGACCCACACAGCGGAAGGAGAGCACCAGCTCCCGCGGTTGTCCTCTGACTTCCACGACATGTGCGCCATGGCACATGCGCGTACTGCATGCAGACAAAATAAAATAATTTTTAAAAATACATTTTTGGAATACCAGTTAAAGTTATTAGCAAAGGAATCCATAGTGCCTCAGCTCTGAAAACCTGATGTGTTATGCCAAACAGTGGGGCTTCTCACTGCTGATATGCGCATGTGTGGACCACACATGACCTGGGTTCTTCATCTGAATTTTTGCCTTGAAATGAGAAGTGGCTGATGTTCTAGTAGAGGTGCTAATGAGCCTGTTTGATGGCCAGGGGAGAGGTAGGTGAGATCCTCTGTGCCTCTTTAACTCCTGCAGGCTCCTGTTAGGCTGCTAAATCCTTCCTTCCCAGTGACCCCCATTGATCTGATAGCAGGAGGTAGCAGCAGCCTGGAATTCATTCCAGTATGTCTTGTCCGCATGGTGGCAATCTCTTGAGTGCTGTTGGTTATATCATTTCTCTCCCCTTCTTCCTCCATAGCTCATAACCTGACGGAGCTCGTAACTTGCCGGAGCTCGTGCTTGTTAGAGACAGGGAGGGAGACAGGTCGTATACCATGTGTAGCTGCCACTCTTTAGCTGGTACTTCCCCTGCTGGTTTTTCTTGCAGTTCTGGAGGTCAAATCCAGGGCCATTTGCTCAGTTCCACCCTGAGCTGCATCCCTAGCTTTTGTTCTCCAAATATCTTGTACAACTTTGTAATTATTTTTAAGAACGTTTTAAATTATGTTTACGTATTTATTTGGGTGCACACATGGAGGTCGGAGGACAGCTCCTGAGGTCTGTTGGCAGCAGGTGCCTTTACCTGCGGAGACATCTCACTGGTCCCTTTTATGATGAAATTTTCCCACAGGACTGGGAGGCGGAGGCAGGTGGATCTCTGTGAGGTTAAGGTCAGCCTGGTCTACATAGTGAGTTCCAGGTGGACTGGGGCTGGGAAGACTGTCAAAAAAACATCCCAGAGGACACCAACACCCATGGACAGCTGACCACGGTCCTCTCTTCACATCCACCCCGTACTTGGCCTCACTGACCCCCCTGAGGTAGTTTCCTGCTCAAGGAGAAGGAGGAAGAGAGAGCTGCCCTGAGGCTCTGCAGTGGGCGGCTGACATGTATACCGTGTTTCTATCTGTGCATACTTGGCTTGTTGCTTTCAGGTGCTGTTGCTGTTTTTTTGTTGTTGCTGTTTGAGATGTGGGGTCTCTCTTTAGCCCAGGCTGGCCTGGAAGTCAGCAGTCCTCCTGCTCAGCCTCCCACATGCCAAGCTTCCAGGTCTGAGCCATCATGCCTGGTTCAGACACTTATTGCTAATACTGCAAGAACATGGTCACAACACAGGAAGTGAAGGAGGAAAGGTAATAGCTACCGTTTTAAAATTACTTTTCTTATAAAATTAAATTCAAAATACAAGAAAAGTATCCGGTTGGTTCTAGAAACCATCTATCTGTTGCCCAATTTGGGGAGTGTTAGTGGTCATCTACCAACTTCAGCCTTCTGCTGACCTGACCAAGCTGAGACCTTTACATGTTGCTGTAGATGGGCCATTCATGTTCTGTAACCTTGAGTCACTTTAAGAATCTGCTGTAGCTGAAGAATAATGGTGACTCTATTTCTGCGTTACTTTGTGCCCACGCCTTCTCTTCCTATAATATAGCTTGATGGAATCGTCACAGTAGCCATTCGCCTTCTCTTCCTATAATATAGCTTGATGGAATCGTCACAGTAGCCATCCTGTAAACAAGGAAATTGAGGCCAGAGAGATTATTGATTGCTCGAGGTTGTAATTCTAGTCTACATATGTTTATGACTCAAACCTCCAAAGTTAGGGGGTGGATCCACGAATGTTTTGTGCATAGGGCCAGATGGTAAAGATTGATATGCCGACAGTTTGTGTAGCTTCTCAGCTCTGCCACTAGGCTGGATTGGACTCAGTTCTGGGTTTTGAGCATGTGATTTTGGACTGTAAGGCCCCTTTTTCGATTGCCATCAATTTGAACAATGTTCTACATCTTTTCTTGCTTGCAAAACTGAATTTTCAACCTTCCTCCTTTTTATTATTTTTATTTTATGTGTATGACTTTTGCCTGCATGTCTGTGAGCAATGCCCACAGAGGCCAGAAGAGGGAATGGGATTCCCTGGCCCTGGAGTTACAGGTGGTTGCTAGCCACCATAAAAGTGCTCTTAACTTCTGTACCATCTCTCCAGCCCTCCACCTTCCCCACTTTAAAAAAGAAAAATGTGCCTGGGCCTGTGGTACATGCCTTTAATCCCAGCACTTTGGAGGCAGAGGCAGATGGAGCTATGTGAGTTCAAGGCCAGCCTGGTCTACATGATTTTCCAGGACAGCTAGGGTTACAGGGAAACCCTGTCTCAAAAAGATGAAAAACAAATGTATCTGTTTTATGTGTATAAGTGAATTGCCTGCATGTGTGTAAGTGCACCTATGTCATGCACTGCCCAAAGAGGTCAGAAGAGGTGTTAGATCCCCTGAAACTGGAGTTATGGATAATTGTTACCAGCCATGTAGGTGCTGGAATTCAAATTCAGGTCCTCTGCAGGAACAGCTAGTGCTCTTAACCACTAAGCCATCTTTATACCCTCCCCCTTTTATTTTTTTGCTGAGTTTACTTTTTGGTTTTTTTTGGGGGGGGTGGTATTTTTGAGACAGGGTCTCCCTTTAGTCCCAGCTGGCCTGGAGCTCACAGAGATCTGCCTGCTTCTGTCTCCTGATACCCAGTGAGAAGTTCTTATTCAAAGTAAAATACACTTGGTTTATTTTGTTCTTTGCAAGAATTTTCATGTTGCAGTTCTGTCATGGTTAGTTAAAATTCTTTATGCTGAATGAACCCAAACACTTCTTTTTTCAAATGTTCAGTTTTAGAAATCACTTTTCATTCTGATTTTTACCTGAAGGCAATTTGGAATTTCTCTTTTCTGGGGAAAATTCATTCTATGACCTGTGCTTTCTGGAAGAACAGTACGTAGGTGATGACAAGGGTGCACTCTTCAGTGAGGTAGATGCTGTCCTCCGTCACAGCTCACTGCAGACTGGGTCAGGTGTCATTGCAAAAGGGAGTGATTTTTTTTAATTAGGGGAAAATCTTAGTGGTTCCCCAGCTTGTTCAGGTGCAGTATATGGGGCGGGAATTCTGGTGCAGAACTCTTCTTTTGACAGAGTCCAGCTGTTCACTGATCTTTGCTGGGAACGGTGGCGGGGCAGGATAACCTGTGTGCCTGAGTGTCAGGTTGTGCCCCAAGGTGTATTGGAGTCCCCACGATGAGACTTCATGCTGTGGTTGCTTCACCCAGATTCTACAGCTACTTTTGAGAAGATTTACAAGTTCAGAATATCAACTAAAGTAAAGAGAGAGCTTTAATTATGTTTTCAATGTACATTTTTTATAAAAGCTTTTTGCCTTTGTTTAGCCTAAATTGTACAACTCTTTATAATAATAACCTCCTTTTGATGAGGGCTTAACATGCTTAGCTTTTCTCATGATGTGGTCTTTGTCTTTCTGGCAGCTCCTTGCTCTGCTATGGCTTACCATCACGACAGCAGACGGATATTTGTGGGCCAGGATAACGGGGCCGTCATGGTATGTAGAGGCTGCAGTGTGTTTAGTACTCCCTTTGTATCTGTGTTCACTTATGTCGGCCAGGCTGTTTGACGTGAGCAGTGTTTAATTCAGTATAGCCGTTAGGCGTGAAAATGGACTAATTTTAATTAGTGCTTACTTTTTTTTTTTTTGTCTTTTCGAGACAGGGTCTCCCTGTAGCCCCAGCTGTCCTGGAACTCACTCTGTAGACCAGGCTGGCCTTGAACTCACAAAGATCCGCCTGCCTCTGCCTCCCGAGTGCTAGGATTAAAGGCGTGCGCCACCACGCCTGGCAGTGCTTACTTTTAAACTATTTCCTTGGAGCTAAGAATGCTGCCACGAGGGGCTGGAGAGATGGCCTAGCGGTTAAGAGCACTGACTGCTCTTGCAGAGGACCCAGGTTCGATCCCCAGCACCCACATTGGCAGCTGAGAACCATCTTTAACTCCAGGTCCAGGGGAATCTGACGCCCTCTTCTGACCTCCGTGGCATTGCACGACACGGGTGCGCAAACCTACATGCAGACAGTACATTCATACACATAAAAAAATAAATAAAATAAAAAAAAAGAATGCTGCCATGATGTCGTGGTGCTTGGATCACCCACCAAGCACAGCCTTTGTACAGTGACTGTGAGCCCAGTAGCAGCTCCCGTCTTCACACAGGGGTGGAAAGCCTCCTTTGTGGAAAGCTCTGCCTGTGTGTTCTTATGTCCGTGTGTGTGTGTGTGAAAAAGAGAGGCCTAGGGGGTGACTAGCCATTTAGCCAACAACTCCTGTGACTGGAAGGAAAGCAGTACTTCTCAAACCACAGTCTCTTTACAATTTCAATCTATTATTGACTGGTGTTTAATCGTGTGTACATATTTATTTTCTTAATTGAAATATAACTCATGGATCACAATAGTCATTCTAAAATGTACCATTCAATGGTTTTGTAGCATTCTATGTTTATTAGATTGTGTAAGTTTTCTAATTACAGAACATTTTTTACCCCCATATCCTTTAGTAGTCACCCCCCAGGGCCCCTTCCCACAGTGCCCCTTCCCCCAGCTGCCCATCATTCATCTGCTGAGTACAGGGATTTGTCTGTTCTAGACATTTTGTATGAATAGAATCATACACTCGGTGTGGCCTTTTATGTGTGTCTGGAGGGGTCATCCCTGTCGAAGTTTGAATTAGTTACTTCATCCCTTTTAATGGTGGAATAGTATCCTATTATATAGATAAGTCATGCTTTGTCCATTGATTGGTTGATGGGCATTTGTGTTGTTTCTACTTTGGGTCATTGTGAACTATGATGCTATAGCTTCATGTACAGGGCTCTGTGTGAATGTGCACTCTCAATTTGCTGGTGATATATAGAAGTGGGATTTCTGGTCATGTGGTGACTCTAACATTTCAGGAAGTCCTTTGTTCATTTTTTTATTATTATTATTATTATTATTATTATTATTATTTATTTTTGTATGTGTATGAATGTATTGTTTGCCTGCAGGTCTGTGCACCCGTGTCGTGCAATGTCGCGGAGGTCAGAAGAGGGTCTCAGATTCCCCTGGAACTGGAGTTCTCCTGGAATTGGAGTTACAGACGGTTCTCAGCCGCCATGTGGGTGCTGGGGATCGAACCCGGGTCCTCTGCAAGAGCGTCGGTGCTCTTAACCGCTAGGCCATCTCTCCAGCCCCCCTTTGTTCATTTTTAATTTCTGTCTTTGGAGACAGTCTTGCCATATAGCCCAGCTGCCTACAAATGTACTACCTTCCTGCTTTTGCCTCTCAAGCTCTAGGCTCAGAGTCATGTGCCACTACCCCAAGCAGCTGGGATAGTGTATAAGAGTTATTTCTTTGTGCTAGGTACTAGAGCCCTATCTTAAGGGTCATCTTTTCAATTATTTTTCAGTTTTATGAGATCATTTGTCTTTTTTTCTCTCCTGTTTTTGGTGTTTACAGTTTAGCGAAGCTATTGACTAATTTAAGGTGCTTTGTCTTATTTTTATAGGAATAACAAGTCTCTAGTCATGTCATCCTGAATGTGTGAATGTGCCCAGTCTCATCATTGGAACAAATAATTTATACTTACTGTTTTTCTCTTGAGTTTTTTTTTTTCCTGGTGGTTTTAAGACAGGGTCTCCCTATAGCCCCAGCTGGCCTGGAACTCACTCTGTAGACCAGGCTGGCCTTGAACTCAGAGATCTGCCTGCCTCTGCCTCCTGAGTGCTGGGATTAAAGACATGCACCACCATGGGTAGAATTTTATAGTCTAGTTTTCCTATTTAGCTCTTCCCTCTGTTATGAGTTAATCTTTACAGGTGGCACAAGGGAAGGCTCTGCATCCTTTCTTTTGCTCGTGCATATCCATTTATTCCGGCACCTTTTGTATTTTCTTTCCCTGTTGTATTTTCTTGGCACTGTTGTCACAACCCATCATTTCACGAGGAATCCAACAGAAGGAACAGAGTGAGTCAGCACAGAGCTTCCAGGAGTGATTGTCTTATAAAGTCTTGAGGTGGAAAAAGTCTGTGTATGTTCAGTGGCTCGAAGGAGGCCATCCTGGCGGGTGGTTCTGAATGATAGGGACAGACCCAGAGGTGTCAGGAGACATGGCAGAGGTCAGGTCCTGCTGGGCCTTGTGGTGTGGATAGACTTGTAAATTGTATTGTAAGTTTAGTGTGAAGCTACTAAAGGGTTTTTTGACACAAATGATGTAATTCATTCTCTCTCACTCTTTGTGATAGGGTTTCATTATATATTGCTCAGGATGGCCTAGAACTCATTATATAGCCCAGGCTGAACTCAGACCCAGGATATCTTGCCTTACCCACAAAGTGCTGGGATTATGTCTGGCTATTTTTGTTTTTTAAATACTATTTAAAATTCTTTATTTTTATTTTCTGTGTAGGATTCTTTCGCGTGCATGTATATAGGTACCCATGTGTGCAATGCTCACAGAGGCCAGAAGAGAGTGTTGGATTCCCTGAAACTGTTACAGATAGTTGTTAGCCACCATATGAGTGCTGGGGACCAAACTTGGTTCCTTTGCAAGAGAAGCCATCTCTCCAGTCCCTCACCTGGTGTTATTATTTAAAGATTTAACTTCTGTATAGCGACTGGATTGAAGGGCAATAGGAATGGAAGGGAGAGATAGGCTACAGTCTGGAATTTGGGAGCAAGGACAGTGTAGACAGGTAGACAGAATGGATGATCCTAAGATGCTTCTTGGCATGTCTGTGATAGATTGGGTGTGGGAGGATAAAGAGGAAATGGGCAGGTGATATATTTGTTTTGGGGCTTGAACTTAATTGGAATGTGGTATCATTTACTGAGGAGGGAAAGGCTTGGGGTAGTAGTTGGGGAAGAAAGGGACAATGATCCATTAGTCATGTACCAGTGAAGCATTCAAGTGGCATTGCCAAGATGGTGCTAGATATATAAGCCTGGAGCCTGCAGGAAGGTCTAGGCCTTGGAGTTATCTGTGACCATTTTTCAAGCCATAAGAACGAGTGTGATAACCTGGGAGAAAATGTGATCTGAGGGCTCAGACTAAGTCTTGGATAAGCACAGCGTTTAGATAGGCTGAAGGGGAGGCATCTGGGGAACAGGAAGCCATGGTCCTAAGTATGCTAATAAGGTACTAAGGTACTAAGCTTACACCCAAGCTCCCCAACCTGTCCAGCCACACTAATCATTCAGGAAACTTATGTAAATCTGTCAGAAGCTTCAGAATTTCTGGGCTCAGGACAGGGCATCTCTGAGTTTCAGCTAAGGTGGGGAACTACTGACTAATTAGCAGGGCTGTAAGTGGTTAGCTTCTGGTTTCAACTAGCTCAGTGTGCCCGTGTGACGAGGACAGACCTGAGGTGGCCAGGTGGAAGGTGGGTTGAGGTAGGAGGCTGTATCAGGACCCCGACCCAGGTTGTGAACCATGGAGGTAGGCAGAGAGGTGATGGCTTCAGCAGCGCTCTGAGAAGACCACTTAGTGACTGGCTCCTTCCGCCAGGAGGTCGGGTGCCCCAAGAGGCAGGAAAAAAACAATCTTTTCTTTTCTAGAGAAAAGTGAGGCGTTCAGTTTTGACCTGAGCCTCAGCCTCAGGAGTTGGGTCTGGGGTGAAGTTCAAAGTTATCTGAATCTAGAGAACACACGGACACACAGCAGTAGCTGGCAGGGAGTCGGGGTCACAGGCAAATGGAGAAGGGCAGAGGGCCAAGGGCTCATTCCCTGAGGAAGACCAATGTTTAGGAAGTCAGGACTGAAAGTCCGCAGGAAAGACAAGCAGAATGGCAGGTGGAGAAGGGTGCCCTGGAACAGTGCAGCCCTGGAGGAGAGGCAGTGGGTGTCAGGGAAGCAGGGACCATAAAGAGAGGCTAAGATCAGACTGTAATCAGAAGCAGCATTCGGGTACATGTGAAGAGACACAGAGTGGGTAAAGCCTAAGGAACTAGAGTGGAGACCAAGACAGGGTCAGAACAGGTGCAGAAGGATGGGTGGGGACAGATGGACACATGGGTCACTGAAGAAGAAAAGAGACTGGGTGGGGAGTAGTACAGGAGAGAAGGCTGAGGGGGGAGGAGATTCAAGGAGAAGAATCACTAAAACAGTTTGTTGGAAAATAATCATCATGGTATCTACCACATATGTTATCATCATGATCGATGTTACCATCATGGTATCTACCATATATGCTAATTAAAAGCAACCAAGGATAGGATGGAGCACAGTGCATGCAGACCCTGAGTCTTGGAGCATAGCCATAGAAGAGGGACCCTGGGAAGGCCTGAGGGTGCACAGTATGGGACGATCATGAGGAGACCTTTGGGCTGAGAAGGGGATAAGGAGTGGTGTATAGCTAAGAGTTTCATCATAGTTTGTGTTGATTTTGCCCTGTAATGTAAAGATGTCTTTTTCCTGGCATTTATGAAGAAAGCCAGGAGAGTGTGCTCCTGGCCTAGCAGCTCATACCCTGAGGGTAGGTGGCAGGGCACTAGCAGATGCCAAAGGTCTGCTTCTCTCCTGAAGATTTTCTAGGAGTGTCAGGATGACCCGTGTGTGTGTGTGTGTGTGCGCGCGCGCGCGCGCGTGAGACACGAAGCTCTCAAAGATGAGCTCCAGGCATCTTCTCAGGTGGCTGGTAGTTGAACAGGCTGCAGGTACAGCACATGAAACTCCCCAGCTCCAGCAGAAAGGGACAGTGCACTTCAGTTCACCTCCTATCAGCAGTTGATCTCTGGATCTGCCCCCAGTCTAGATTAGCATTTAGGACTGCTCATATGCTTTTATGCCTTGCAAAGCTGGGAGGAAAACAGTCTATTCTTTTTCATGTGTGTATTTTTTTTTCACTTTGATCAGTCAACAGTTAATAATGTCTTGTGTTACTTAGCACCTTAAGGACTTAACAATTTAACATCAGATCAGTAGCATTCTTAGTGTATTTTCTTTTGGGTTTTATGTATCTTCATTACGAAATGTAATGAAGTCTCTTTTCTTTTGAGTTTTATGTATCTTCATTATGTATTTTTTGCCTAGTTATTTGGAAAATATAAAAAGACTACCTACAGGGGCTGGAGAGACGGCTCAGTGGTTAAGAGCACCGACTGCTCTTGCAGAGGACCCGGGTTCAATTCCCAGCACCCACATGGCGGCTAAGAACCCTCTTTAAGCCACCTTTAATCCCAGAACTCAAGGCAGAGGCAGGCGGATCTCTGAGTTCAAGGCCAGACTGGTCTACAGAGTGAGTTCCAGGACAGCCGGGGCTACAGGGAAACCCTATCTCGAAAAGACCAAAAAAAAAAAAAAAAGAAGGCATTGGATTCTGCTGGAACTGGAGTTACATATGGTTNAAAAAAAAAAAAAAAAAAAAAAAAAACCTACAGTCTCCAGAGTCTGCTTTTGGAGAGTGTGTTTGTGTCCTACACCTGGATAATTTTCCCTGTTAAATTGCTGAGCCACCCCACCCCTTTCCTATAGCCAGGAACTCTGTTGACCAGTCTTTTGTTTATTTATTTTCGTATAGCTAACAGAGCAAAACTGGCAAACATTGGCAGTTAGATAGAGAGAGTGGCTGCGTAGCTCAGGAACCGAGGTGAAGGCTGCTCAGCAGCAGTTACTCTGTCCTGTTCCTCCTGTTGGATTCCTCATGAAATGATGGCCAAAGGACAGGTTTGCTGGGAGTAGCAGTTCATATCCCCTCAGCAGCTATGTTGAATGCCAGGCCTTAAGACAAAGGTTTTAGGCTTTATTTTTATTTTGAAAGTTAAGTTCTTATTGTTTAAAAAAAATTAAAAAACACACAAAAAATAACTTTTATTACATGTGTTTACTTTCAGGAATTTCACGTTTCTGAAGATTTTAATAAAATGAATTTTATTAAGACCTACCCAGGTAATGATCTATGTACACACTGCTGGATGTATATACATCTAGATATCCACACCAATCTAGGCTGTCATCTCTTGCGGTTTTATTGCCCCAGTTATAAGTGAGAAAACTTAAGAACTGTTTGCCATCCTTTCCTGCTTTCTAGCACCTGAAATTTTGCATATTGGGTAAGTCTACAAGATTTAAGTTGATCATTCTTCTGTTACTGGATATGTGTATCCAATAATGTACTGCTTCCAGTTTTGGATAACACACTATTTATTATATATGCTACTATGATGGTTTGTGTGTATCTATACATGTCTGTATGTGTATATGTGTGATTAGTAGGTAAGTGTATAGATATGTGTGTGTGTGTGTGCATGTGTATGTGTATTCTTGACTGTTATGCTGATTCTAACTCTATAATTCTGATGACTTCTACTTAAGACAGATTCCTAAAATGGATTAACTGGGTCAAATACTAATTTTTTTAGTGCTCTGAATCTGTTTTTGCAAACTGGTCCTCAATAATGATGCAGATTTTTATAATCTCATGTGTAGTCAGTTCCCTAGAGTGCCCTTTTGTTGAGTCTTCCTAAATAATTTTTTTAACCAGTTTGACAGAAGAATTAATAATTTTAAAATGATTTCGGCTTTATTTAGTGTTGAGCATTTGTTGTCTTTCATGCATGTCCATTCATGAATTTTACTCCGATTCCCAGGGAGACATAGTGTGTTCTGAGTTGACAGCACCTTTGCTTTGGAGCATCGTGGCATATACATTTTCCCCAATTTCTGTTTATATTTCAGTTGTCAGAGCTCTTTATGGGCTATAAGGCTGCATAGTTTGTGTTATGGTTTCTGAACTTTGCATCTCAGTGGTGAATAATATTTTTAAAACCATGTGGAAGGTTCTGGGGAGATGGCCTAGCAGTTAAGAGCGCTGACTGCTCTTGCAGAGGACCCAGGTTCAATCCCCAGCACCCACATGGCGGCTGAGAACTGTCTTTAACTCCAATTCCAGGAGATCTCCAGTTCCAGGGGAATCCGACACCCTCTTCTGACCTCCATGGCATTGCGCAACACGGGTGCACAGACATGCTTGCAGACAGTACATTCATACACATAAAAATGAATAAATAAATAAATAATTAAAAAATATTAGAATTGTTAAAAAAAAACATGTGGAAGACAATAGAGATTGCCACATTTTAAATTTTGCCAAGTGAGAGAATTTACAGACTGTGGATGAAGCAAAATAACCATTACTAGATTTCACCATAATTTCTTTTTTTTAAAATTTTTTTATTAATTTTTATTTATTTCTGTATGTGTATGAATGTACCGTCTGCATGTAAGTTTGTGCACCCATGTTGTGCAATGCCACGGAGGTCAGAAGAGGGTGTCGGATTCCCCTGGAACTGGAGTTCTCCTGGAATTGGAGTTTCAGACGGTTCTCGGCCGCCATGTGGGTGCTGGGGATCGAACCTGGGTCCTCTGTAAGAGCGGTAGGCGCTCTTAACCGCTAGGCCATCTCTCCAGCCCTGATTTCAACATAATTTCTTTTAAAAATATTTTATTATTTTTGTTTTATGTGCATGAGTGTATTGCCTGTATGTGTATAAGTGGACCATGTCATGCAATGCCTGCAGAGGTCAGAAGACCTTGTTGGACTCCCCGGAACTGGAACTGGGGATGGCTATCAGCCACCATGTAGGTGCTGGTAATCAAGCCCAGGTCCTCTGTAAGAGCAGCCAGTGCTCTTAACTGCTGAGCCATCTCTCCAGCCTCCACCCTATGTTTTTAGAAGAAAACATTGAAAAACCATGACAGCAGAAAGGGATAAAATCCTAAAAATAAGTCAGTTCTACCTGCCAGGCATGGTGGCGCTCACCTTTAGTCCCAGCACTCAGGAGGCAAAGGCAGGTGGATCTCTGTGAGATTAAGGCCAGCCTGGTCTCGCATAGTGAGTTCTAGGCCAGCTGGGGCTACAAGGAGACCCTGTCTCAAAAAACCAAAAAATAAAAATAAAAATAGTTACCACTGAGAAAAAAGTTAACTGTTCATTCCAAGGTCTTTAGCACAAACAAATGCAAACCTTGTCCTGTCTGACAGCTACAGGTTTAGTGGAAAAAGTATTTGGAGTCAGACAAATCAAGTTAATCTGTTACTTAGAAGACGTGTTCAATGAATAAAGTACACACTTGTGTTTTCTTATGTGGAAATGGGTGTGATTACACCTGTGTCTGTGGAAAGTAGATTTATCATGAAAACAGGAGAAAATGTCAAGCAAACAAGGCCATGTAGCAGTTTCTGTGGGGAAACCGGGTCTTGGTTTGCTGGAACTCAGGATGAGGACTGTGAGAGCACCCTTTAAGTCTGAGGCTCTTTCAGGAGTGTTTAGTTGTTTCCTGTGGCCTCCTCACAGTCGGTGGGCATCATCATCACAGAAATCCCAGAGTCCCTCAGCTCTTGCTCAGCAGCTTCCTCAGCTGAGAGTGAAGTCAGCATTTTCTCTGTCTAGCCTTTGACTTTATTGGACAGACTGGGCTTTTGCTGGACACCTGTTGCATCTGAAGTCTTGTCCTAGATGAAGCAGAATCAGGTCTAGTGTGGCTTATAATCAACCTGGAATCCCAATATTTCAGAAGTTAAGTGGTAGAAAATCTTCCTCCTCTCTCAGCTATTATTTTAGAGAACTTTGTAGATAATTTGTCTTTCTAAATAACAAAAAGTTAACATACAAAAATTATTCCAGAAAAGGCTTCTTTTTACAAATCTCACAAAGCTGCATTTGTTCTTATATATAATGCCAGTATATTTTTAAAAATCTCAATTATAAAGATTTATTCTTCAATTGGTCTGTTTTCTACTAGCCAGGCATATGCATTACTTTTCTGATTGCTGCGACCAAATACTTGACACAGAACAGCTTAAGGAAGAAGCTTCATCTGTCTTAGATGTTTAGGGTGTCACTCTCTCATCATGGCAGGGGAGGCAGGACCAGTGCCCATGTTTTCTAAAGGGTCAGAACACTCAAGTAGTTGGTGACAAAAACATCTTTGCTCTATTAAGGAAAGTCTGCTGCTGTCCATATGGACACATATTAAGGTTTTTCGAGCAAAAATAAAAACACTCCCTTGAACACAGTCAAAAAAAAAAAAAAAGAAAAAGAAAAAAAGGAAGAAAATCTGTTGTCTGTTATTGGAACCCCTCTTAAACATGTCTCTTCAGTGGTTCCTGGCCTCCAACAGTCTTCCAGGTAGCACCGCCCAGGTTCTTGGAAAGGACCCATGTTTGTGCATGGGAAGATGGGGAAGGAGAAGATTGTCCAGAATTGGTACCTACACACATGTGTGTGTGCCTGTGGAGTCGATCCTCAGTTCTTACTGCTTGGGGCGGTATTTTGCACACTATCCTCCTTCCTGAAGGGCACCAACTCTCCCTTTGTCTTCCTGCAGCCCATCAGAACCGGGTGTCTGCCATCATCTTCAGCTTGGCCTCTGAGTGGGTGATCAGCACTGGCCATGACAAGTGTGTGAGCTGGATGTGCACACGCAGCGGGAACATGCTAGGCCGGCACTTCTTCACGTCCTGGGCTTCATGCTTACAGTATCCTTCAGAGATCCTGATAGCTACTTCCTACCACCTCTAATCTCACTATTCAATTTTTTTTTTTTTTTTGCCTTTTCAAGATAGGGTCTCTCTTTTTAGTTCCAGGTGGCCTGGAACTCACTCTGTAGACCAGGCTGGTCTTGAACTCACAAAGATCCACCTGCCTCTGCCTCCCAAGTGCTAGGATTAAAGGCATGTGTCACCACGCCCGGCACTATTCAATTTTGAATCGAGTCATTAGTTATTAGTTGAGATCTGAAGACAGAATGATTCCTGTGATTTAACCTGAAGACCAAGAATCTATGTATCTCTATCTATCTTTCTTTGGTTGAAAATAGTTCTCGTCAGGCATGGTGGTGCACGCCTTTAATCCTAGCACTCGGGAGGCAGAGGCAGGCAGATCTTTGTGAGTTCAAGGCCAGCCTGGTCTACAGAGTGAGTTCCAGGATAGCTGGGGCTACAAGGAGACTCTGTCTCAAAAAGACAAAAAAAAAAAAAAAAGAAAAAAAGAAAGTTGCCCTGATGAAAATAACCATGTGAATGTGATATTCTCTGTGGGAGTTGCTAAAGCATCTAATACAAAATTATAGAAAACCAGAGCATCTTTAAGGCAAGTCCTGCCCTTCATTCCTTTGGATTGCAAATTGGGAGAAGAAAGCAAGAACATTGATGTTCTAGTAATTTGGTTATTTACAGAATCACACAAAAATATACCATAAATAAAGCCATATAATGTGAATCCTGGGGTTTATAAGTAGACTATGAGGGAGGAGTTTAATGTACAACTTCATTTAATATGTCAAGAAAAGAGCGTGGAAAGGTTTTTAATTCTCATAATACTCTTAAAGGCGCCTCAGGTCCCCCCAACATCTTAACAGTCACCGCTTTTATTTTTCCCAGCTGTGTGGAGTTAGTTTCACACAGAGCTTACCTTTACTGAGAGCTACATCTGGCTCCTGTGAGACCATCAGCAATAGATGATACCAGGGCATATTACTTTAGAGTTGTGTGACTGGCAGAAATTTTATTAAAATACTTGTTATGGGCCAGCCAGCAAGATGGCTGGGCAGGTTAAGGTATCGTCCCCCCTCCCTCACCCCTCCCCAAGCCTGACAACCCTGAGTGTGTTCTCTGGGACCCATATGCATGAAGAAATCAGATTCCGAAAATTGTTCTCTGACCTCACACATGCCACCATGGCTCAAAACCCTCAATAAATAAATGAATAAATAAATATTATTAAAGTGCTTTTCCAAATGAATGCATAGCATGAGTTGTTTAAAGCAAGTCTTTACAGTCATTTGTACTATACAGCTAGGATCAAACAAGGGAGAGACACTTGTGCTCTGTTCTAAACGAGCTTTTCTTTGGTATGTGAGGTCTCTAGGGGTTTATGGCACATGGCACAGCATCGCAGCCGTGGCCTGGCTTTCCTTTCTCCCTCTGACCCATATTTTTATTTATGTATTTATTTATGTATTTATTTATTTATTTTATTTTATTTTTTATTTTTTTGGTCTTTTCGAGACAGGGTCTCCCTGTAGCCCCAGCTGGCCTGGAACTCACTCTGTAGACCAGGCTGGCCTTGAACTCACAAAGATCCACCTGCCTCTGCCTCCCAAGTGCTAGGATTAAAGGCGTGCGCCACCACGCCCGGCTTTGACCCATATTTTAGAATAGTGCCTATTATCCATTGGTTAACGGTAGTTATCTTATTGTGTGTTGAATTTCTGGTTTTCTACAAATGTCTTTGGCCACAAGCTGAGATGCTAATGAATTTTTGACTGGCAGTCCTTACAGTGCCTTCACTTTACTATGTCCGCCAGTAGCTGTTGTTTGCCTGTGGAACTGTTCCTGGAAGTTAAAGTCACAGTCCTCTTTTTTTGTTGTAGTTCTTTTCATCTTTTTGAGATGGGGTCTCCCTGTAGCTCCAGCTGTCCTGGAACTCACTGTGTAGACCAGGCTGGTCTTGAACTCACAGAGATCTGCCTGCTTCTGCCTCCTGAGTTCTGGGATTAAAGGCGTGTGGCCCCAGGCCTAGCGTCAGTCACATCTTCTTTTAACACTGAATCATCAGGCCAAAAGGAAGAAGGATTCAGGTCCTTGGTTGGCCACCAGTTTGACATTTCAGAAATATTTTATTTCTTCCAATGTTTGCATAGTTTTGCTATTAGTAGATTTATTCTTTCACACTTTTTATTTTTATTTTTTTAATTAATTTATTTTTTATGTGCATGAGTGTACTGTCTGCATATAGGTTTGTGCACCCGTGTCGTGCAATGCCGAGGAGGTCAGAAGAGGGCGACAGATTCCTCTGGAACTGGAGTTAAAGACAGTTCTTAGCCGCCATGTGGGTGCTGGGAATTGAACCAGGGACCTCTGCAAAAGCAGTTGACGCTCTTAACTGCTGAGCCATCTCTCCAGCCCCCAAACTTTTTATTTTTACAACTCCTAACTCCTTCTGACTTTCATCGTTCTTATTGCCATCTTTCTGATATTACTATACTGTTGAAGGACTATTAGCTTTCCTTGTAATTCTGGCTGTTTGAATCATCCTTTCAGCATTTATGGGTTGTATAATTTTCATTTGATCCTTGCCTTCACAGTGTGACTTTAGGTTTGTGGTTATTGTGGAGGAATATCTGAGTTCTGTGTTACAGTTCTGTCTACTGTTGCTGTTGTTGGGGAGGGGTGTGCTGAGATGGATCCTTTTATGTGTCCTTGACTGCTTCTCCTCAGGTATGATTTTGATACACAGTATGCCTTCGTTGGTGATTACTCAGGACAGATCACCCTGCTGAAGCTCGAGCAGAGCACATGTTCCGTGATCACAACCCTAAAGGGACATGAAGGTAGGCTCTGTGTTCACCTGAAGCTGTTCTCCTAGCTGGGCATCCAGGTTGAGTCCTGAGCTTGTGTGGTTCTGTGAGTGGTCAATTCTTCATGATCTGCCTTATATCAGATGGATGGGATTGAAATCAAAAGCTAAGTGAAGGCAAGGTGTTGTGTTTAGTTTCTCATCAGAAATTCCTTCTAATTTACCTGAATGGGTAACACTTTGGGTTGCTTACTTTTAAATTTATTTATTTATTTTAATTTTTGCTTTTCTGAGGCAAGAGTCTCATTATAGCCCAGGCTATAATACCGGTAATACCCTGTGTCCCAGGGTGGCCTCAAACTCATGACAATTCCCCTTTCTCAGCTTCCTGAGTACCGGGTTTATAGGTGAGAAGCACTATGCCCAGCAAATTTTTAAAATCATTCTTTCCGTAAGAACTTTTCTGCTTTTCATTATTTGGGATAAACCCCAGGAACTCCTGATGCTAGGCATGCTCTCTACTGCTGAGGAGGCCTCCAGCCCCAGAAAATTTCTTTTGAGCAGACCTTTGAAAGAATTGTACTGTTGTTATTTTTTATCTGTTAGTTTCCAGGACACTGACACATCAGTATAATTAGAACTGTGTGGGCTGGTTGGGTCATCATGCCCTGGGTAATGTCTGACGGATGTGAATTACTGGGCAAAACTTCTTTATTTCTATAGTGCCATGAAGTAGTAGGGTTTTGTGGAGGACTTGAAAATTCTGCTGGCTGTCTCATATGTGCTGTGTATACATATGTGATAAGTTGAGTTCCTTGAACCCTGAGCCGTAATGCAATGCGATTTTTACCCAGCTTGCAGGATCAGGTTCCTGCATGAGTCACAAATGAGCTTTGAGATCATGTGGTTTAGATTGAAGAATTGAAGTTTTTTGAGAGAATTAATCATGCATTTATTTAAGATAGTATTTACCATTTTAAGTGTAACAAGTGAAATGTATCATAGACTTTATAGCTAACCCATTTAGGCAAAAGAGACTGTATGAAATCAGAGACTGCAGCAAAAGGGGCCAAAAGGAGAACAGCAAGTCAGACGAAACTTTGTAGCAGAGGTGCCCGATGGAGCCACACCCATTAGTGACATTATGCCCCTCCTTTCAGTGTTCTCTGGGCTACTGAAGGCAGAATGTTTTTCATACGTTTGTCTTTTTTTTTTTTTTTTTTTGTGTTTTTGAGGCGGGGTCCCCTTGTAGTCCCAGCTGGCCTGAACTCACTTTTGAAGATCAGGCCATGAACTCACAGAGCTCCGCCTGTCTCTGTCTCCCTAGTGCTGGGATTAAAGGTGTGCGCCACCATGCCTGGCCTTCTTACGTTTATATTTCATACGTTTATCTAGTAACAAGTCAGACATTTAGAATTCAATGGAGTTCATGCAAAATTAGACCCTGGAGGCAGACCAAACCACTCAAACCACTGAATAGTTAAAAAAAAAAAATTAAGGAAACTTTAAGTGAGAAATGAGTTTCTCTTATTTATTTGCTTGTGAGTATGACTTCATTAGTTTTCCTTAAACAGCCAAACTTAGTATTGGGTTCTGTAACCAGTTCAGTGTTACTGTTTATCAGTAACTATTTCCTGGGAAACAATAGATGAAGATACACAGTGAAAGAAATCTATAGAAGCTGAAGATTTCTCTGAGGATATCAACTTTAAAAAAATTTTTACTTTTTATTTGTATGGGTGTTTTTCCTGTGTGTATGTAAGTGCACCACATGTGTGCAGTGCCCATGAGGCCAGAAGAGGGTGTTGGATCTCCTGGAACTGGAGTTAAGAACTGGTGTTAGCCACCGTGCAGATGCCAGGAACCAAACCTGGGTCCTCTGCAAAACCAGCCAGTGCTCTTACCTGCTGAGCCATCTCTCCAACCCCAAGGCTATCAAATTTGATAAGTACCCAGTATAGACTGTGAAATATAAGGTTTAGATTTTTTAAACCTTATAGTCTTTGGCATAATTATTTGGTATATCTGCAGGATTTTTTTTTTTCTTCTTCAGGTATTAATTTCATGTTTATAAATGCAAGCCTCTCAGGGCAAAATATCTGTAAGGTCCCAGAAGTCTAAAGTAACCCAGATTTCTATCTTGTATAAAATCTCTACAGTAAACAGTACTGGCTTTTCTCATGAGATGTTGGTAGAACTTTTTTTTTTTCTCCAGCAGCTTTTTTTCTGAACTGACATTTCATATGTAGCTATTTTATAATTTAATTGGTACAGAACAAGGAAAAACTTTAAAGTGCTTTGTATTTAGATCTGTGGGATCCCTGGACAGGAATCCTTTTCTAAGTTTGGATAATGGATTTGGTGTGTTCTCTTTGTGATTCATGAGAATGTGATTAAATGATTTTTATATGATGAAGATAGATGTTTCGCTCGGAACCTCAGCTGGTAGATGTGTATCCTGAATTCTGTTCAACCCCCTCCCCTCAAATCCCTAGGTGGTGTTGCCTGCCTCTGGTGGGACCCTATTCAGCGATTACTCTTCTCCGGAGCATCAGACAACAGCGTCATCATGTGGGATATTGGGGGAAGGAAAGGCCGGACGCTGCTCCTTCAAGGCCACCAGTAGGTGACTGTGTGTTGGGGTAGGGAAAAGAATCAGAGTGCTGAGGACCAGAGAGGACACTGGCATTCAGTTCCCACTTGCTCCAAACCCTGCCTTGTAAGACGGCAATTTTATAGGAGTCAGTCCTGAGTAAGAAGAAAACAGAGCAGAAAGTATTCTTCCTGCTTAGTCTAAAGATCATTTACTACTTCTTTCTCCCCAAGGAGTGGCCATGTTGAAGTATCTGCTTAAAGCAGGTGTACGTTAGAGACAGAATGAGAACTTTGACCATGGCAGATTGTATGTTCTAAGTGCCAAGCTGCTCATCAACTGGGTGCACAATCATTTACTAATGTCTAAATATAGTTCATTTAAATGTGACGTATGGCTCCAAAGTGGTAGTCACCCAGGCTCACTCACTGTGATACTTAGGTCTCATCTTCTAGTCTTGGACAAGGAGCACCTCCCCCGCTTGGCCTTTCTTCCTTGTTGCTGGTCAGGCTGTAGCTGTTTACTGTAACCACAATCACCTTGAAAGTTAGCCAGGAGAAAATTAGGGACAGAAGTTAACAGGTCAGGAGAGTGTTTGCCTGGCATCCAGGTCTGAGAGCCTGGAGGAAGAGGGCAGAGTTCTCTTACCCATGTGTGCAGCGGTCTTCATTAAGACAGCTACACTTCTGTTTTGTTTTTGGACAAGTTAATAAATTTTATGTATGTGAAAGAGTGATTGGTGTAGAAAACCATAGTTCTTATCCCTGTCAGACTTGACAGTTCTGAATGACAGATTTGAAAGTAGCAGCATTACTTTATAGAAAGTGTGCTTCTGTGTAACAGCATGTCAGGTGAATTGATTGTACAGCATTCATCACCACACCAAATAGCCAGTGATAAAGTGTGCTTCTGTGTTACAGCATGTCGGGTGAATTGATTGTACAGCATTCATCACCACACCAAATAGCCAGTGATAAAGTGTGCTTCCGTGTAACAGCATGCCGGGTGAATTGATTGTACAGCATTCATCACCACACCAAATAGCCAGTGATAAAGTGGCACCCATTAGTTTGAGCATTTGAGCTTCATGGAGGAGTTTCTGAGTTTTGTGTCTGTTGAAATGTGACGTGTGCCATTTTCAGTGACAGGGTGCAGTCACTGTGCTACCTTCAGCTAACCAGGCAGCTTGTCTCCTGCTCATCGGACGGTGGGATTGTGGTGTGGAACATGGACGCTAGCAGAGAAGAGGTAAGAGGAGTGAGAACAGCCCACCAGAGGAGAGCCTACTCTGCCCTCGCCATTGCCCACCTTGCCAGTTGGAAGTTGACTGAGCTGCATACAGCAGTCCCAGGTTTCTCACTGTTCCGCCCAAGGATGATTATCCAGCAAGTCCTGCCTATCTCTTAAAAGACATTTATTTTTAGCCGGGCGTGGTGGCGCATGCCTTTAATCCTAGCACTCAGGAGGCAGAGGCAGGCGGATCTTTGTGAGTTCAAGGCCAGCCTGGTCTACAGAATGAGTTCCAGGCCAGCTGGGGCTACAGGGAGACCCTGTCTGAAAAAAAAAAAAAAAAAAAAAAAAAAGATTTATTTTTAACTAACTTATTTTATTTTTATGTGTGTATTTATGTATGTATATATATGTATATATATGTGTGTGTGTGTGCACAGGTGCACATTCATATGTATATATAAATATGTGTGTATTTGTCGTGTGTATGCACAGGTGCACATTCATATATATGTGTGTGTGGTGTGTGTGCACAGGTGCACATTCATATGTATATATGTATGTATATATGTGTGTGTACTGTGTGTTCACAGGTGCACATATGTATATGTGTGGTGTGTGTGTGCACAGGTGCACATTCATATGTATATATGTGTGTGTGGTGTGTGTGCACAGGTACACATTCATATATATGTGTGTGGTGTGTGTGCACAGGTGCACATTCGTATATATGTGTGTGGTGTGTGTGCACAGGTGCACATTCATATATGTGTGTGGTGTGTGTGCACAGGTGCACATTCATATATACATGTGTGTGGTGTGTGTGCACACAGGTGCACATTCATATATATGTGTGTGTGGTGTGTGTGCACAGGTGCACATTCATATATATGTATGTGGTGTGTGTGCACACAGGTGCACATTCATATATATGTGTGTGTGTGGTGTGTGTGCACACAGGTGCACATTCATATATATGTGTGGTGTGTGTGTGCACAGGTGCACATTCATATGTGTGTGTGTTATGTGTGCACAGGTGCACATTCATATATATGTGTGTGTGTGTTATGTGTGCACAGGTGCACATTCATATATATGTGTGTGTGTTGTGTGTGCACAGGTGCACATTCATATATATGTGTGTGTCCTAGTTTGTCTTCCATTGCTGTGACAAAACACTCTGACCGACGCCAACTTGGGGAGGAAGGGGCCTGTTCAGCCCACATCTCCCGGGTCACAGTTCATCACTTAGGGAGCCCAAGGCAGGAACTCAGGGCAGGAACCTGGAGGCAGGAGCTGAAGCACAAGCCATGGAGGAGTGCTGTTCACTGGCTTGCTCTCCTGGCTCATGCCCAGCCTGACCTCTTATATAGTACACAACAACCTGCCCAGGGTGGCACCACTCATTGTGGGCTGGGCCCTCCCACATTGCTCAATAATCAAGACAATAATCCACAGATGTGGCCACCGGCGAGCCCAATGGAGCCAATTCCCCAATTGAGGCTCCCTCAACCCAGGTGTGTCAAGTTGACACTAAAGCTATCCAGCACAGTGTGTGTGTGTGGTGTGTGTGCGCACAGGTGCACATTCATATATATGTGTGTGTGGTGTGTGTGCACAGGTGCACATTCATATATATGTGTGTGTGGTGTGTGTGCACAGGTGCACATTCATATATATGTGTGTGCGCACAGGTGCACATTCATATATATGTGTGTGGTGTGTGTACACAGATGCACATTCATATATATGTGTGTGGTGTGTGTGTGCGCACAGGTGCACATTCATGTATATGTGTGTGGTGTGTGTGTGCGCACAAGTACACATTCATATATGTGTATGGTGTTTGTGTGCACAGGTGCACATTCATATATATATGTGTGTGTGTGTGTGCACAGGTACACATTCATATGTGTGTGTGTGTGTGCACATTCATGTGCACGTGTAGTCCAGCAGTCAGTAGCAGCTGTCCTCTCTGTTGCCCTCCATCTTAGGTTTTGAGGCAGGGTCTCTCACTGAGTCTAGTGCTCACTGACTCGGCTGGACTATCTGGCCAGCAACCCTCCATTCTCCATCTCCCAAGTCCTGGGATTCTAGGCTATGATGCTGTGCCTGGCTTTTTTTTTTTTTTTTTTTTTTTTTTTGTCTTTTTGAGACAGGGTCTCCCTGTAGCCCTAGCTGTCCTGGAACTCTCTCTGTGGACCAGGCTGGCCTTGAACTCGCAAAGATGCACCTGCCTCTGCCTCCCGAGTGCTAGGATTAAAGGTGTGCGCCACCACGCCTGGCTGTGCCTGGCTTTTTATGTGAGTGCTGGACAGGAAGCACTTCGCCCCCTGAGTCATCCCTGAGCCTACCTCTCTGCCTGTCCTTTCATGCTGTATCCTTCCTGTACCAGCTGGGAGTTTCTGTGCATGACAAGAAGTATGTCCAAGTAGGTAGCTAGGCTGATGCTTAGCCTAGAGGACTCCTACAACAGCCAGCCTTCGAGCCCCTCCAGGGATTTGGACTCATGCAGGCCTTCTGAATACCAGAGCATTCTAAGAGTCCGGACACTTGTCACCTTGGGAAAACGCACATCTCTGCTGGTGTTTTGTGCTGCCGTGGTTTTCTTTTCAGGCAGCCTGATTTTTAAATGTCATAGAGCCACTAACTAGATGTGAGACCTTGTTTAAGATATGTGCTTTAATCTCTGAGGGTCCATTTCCTCTTCTACACAGTGCAGTCATTGGCGGAGCCTTCTACACCCTGCTCCATTTCTCTAGACATTCTGTCTGCATGATTTCTCTGAGTTTTTTTTTTCTTCTTATTTTCAGTAACTCTGAAGAGAATATGCTTGACCTTGTCATTGTGTGATTGATCAATTATTCATTTCATGCCAATTTCTGAAAATAGACCTGTGTAGGGATATGTACGTGTGTAGGCTTTTTATAGCTGTTGTCATATGGTTTCTAGGCAGGACTTCTGCTCATCTTTGCCAGCATGGGGGGCAGTCCATCTTTGCTCAGTGGCATCAGTAGCTTGTGTTGTTGATTGCAAAAGTTGATTTCAAAAAGTCTTTGAAGTTAGGAGGATGATAATGACAAACAGTTTAAGTTGAGAAGCATTCAGCACATACCTCCAGGGTGGCTGCGCAGTCTGGCAATTTGGGGAACACACATGATAAATGTTTGTTGTGGTAGCAGTGGTGGTGTTTTTAAAGTGTGTGTGTGTGTGCGTGTGTGTGCGTGTGCATGTGTGTGTATGTATGTATGTATATGGTGTATGAGTATATGCAGGTGTGTGTGCCAGTGCACATGCAGAGGCCAAAGGAAGACATAAGGTGACCTGCTGTCTCACTTCTTGCCTATCCCCGTGAGACAGGTCTTTCACTGAACCTAGAGCTCATGACTTTTGACTAAGTTGGCTGGCCAGCAAGCCCAAATAGTTCTTTTTCTGTGTCTCGCATCCTTCACCAGGGTTACATGCACTTGGCCATGTCTGGCATTTGTGTGAGTTTGGGATATCAGAACTCAGGTCTTCATGCTTGGGCAATGAGGCTCTTACCTATTAAGCAATCTTCACAGGCATGGTGAATGGTTTTTGATATTGCATTGCAATTTCTATTGTGCTCCACAGAGTCATACAGAATATTCCCTGTGTGGTCTGTTAGGTCATTGCACAGTTTTGTGTGCCCTGGATGCCATTGCATTGGGCGCCATGTGTCAATCCAAAGTTCCCATCAGCCCCTGCAGGTGTTTCTGCTTTGTCTTGCCTTATGATATTCATGTGAGTGTCACTGCATAAACTTTCCATTTTAGAATGTTCCAGAAGTAGTCATTAGGGCCTTTGATCTATGGGAAAGAGTAGTGACATGACTCATTGTAAGATTCTTGCCCACAGAAACCCATAAATAATAATATGCCGTGCTTAATGCAAAGACATGTTGGCTGCTGGGTTTTCTGGTAACCTCTTGAGACAAGCCAGACAGGAAATTCTGATTAGACAGCTGCCGATTGACTTCTGGTTCTGAACATTCTAAAAACCTTTTGTAAGACCTAATTTGTTGTTCAGCACCTGTACACCGGCTCTGTATTGCTGAACCATCGTGGTTTCCTTGCGCAGATCCATGTGAACTATGTTTTGTACTTCCCAGCCACTGGTTATGTGCACTAAGAACAGTGTACGGTTCTTTTCCTGATCTCCTACCCATTGTTTGCTAGTCCTATTCTGAGAGGCAGAAAAGTGAGAGGGAAGGTGAATTCCCTGGCTAGCCGGGACTAACTGTTGAAACCTTCAGGGGTTTAGCCACTTGGATTTATTTCAACCTTTGTTGTCCTTGGTGTGTTCTGTTAGAAAATGTAGTCAGGAAGTGACAGCAGCACCTTCCCTTCAAATTACATAATTGTGGACTGGACTATAATTGTACATCTAGGGAAAGAAAAATTATAGTCCTTTCTGTCAAGGTGCTTCCTGTGTGGGCAGATAACTTCCTTTTAGTCATCTTTGGAAGAGGTGGAAAGCAGATTCTATCAAAACAGGCATTATTTTTAGTAGGTCTCATTGTATTGTATTTTTTGTAGCTAGGTAAATGTAGTAGAAAGGCAAGCGGACTGCTGTGTGTGGCCCAGCTTCCCCAGCCCCACACTGGCCTGCTGTGTGCGGCCCAGCTTCCCCAGCCCCACACTGGCCTGCTGTGTGCGGCCCAGCTTCCCCAACCCAACACTGGCCTGCTGTGTGCGGCCCAGCTTCCCCAGCCCCACACTGGCCTGCTGTGTGTGCCCAGCTTCCCCAGCCCCACACTGGCCTGCTGTGTGGGGCCCAGCTTCCCCAGCCCCACACTGGCCTGCTGTGTGTGGCCCAGCTTCCCCAGCCCCACACTGGCCTGCTGTGTGTGGCCCAGCTTCCCCAGCCCCACACTGGCCTGCTGTGTGCGCCCAGCTTCCCCAGCCCCACACTGGCCTGCTGTGTGGGGCCCAGCTTCCCCAGCCCCACACTGGCCTGCTGTGTGTAGCCCAGCTTCTCCAGCCCCACACTACTTATCTTTGAAGGCACCTGCCAGTACTGATGGGGCATTTCCAGCCCACTGTGGCCATCAGCCCCTCCCACCAAGGGACAAAGTACACACTTGCTTCCCTGCTGGATTGTAATTAGGGGTTCCTTTTTGGAAATGGATGTATAAAGTATAAATGAGCAAGTAACAGTAATTAGTAGAGTGAATCCTTTTTTTTTTTTTTTTTTGGAAAGAGAATGCTTTTAACAAGTATACTACAGAGTGTATATAATATGTTATACACTAATGCAGTTAGATGAGTTAGGGATTAGTGGTGGCAGTAAAGTGGAATTCTTCTTCTCTTTGTTGAGATTAGATAGATGGACCATGATATAGTGAAGAGAGTTAAAGTCCTGGGTTTTTTTTTTTTTTTTTTTTATTTTTTTTGTCTTCTCAAGACAGGGTCTTCTTGTAGCCCCAGCTGTCCTGGAACTGGCTCTGTAGACCAGGTTGGCCTTGAACTCACAAAGATCCGCCTGCCTTTGCCTTCCAAGTGCTAGGATTAAAGGTGTGTACCACCACGCCTGGCTAGTCATGGTTCTTAATTGATACTCTTTTATGGGCTGAGGTTTTAGCTGAGTAGCAGAGCATTTGCCTAGCATAGGGTAGACCCTGCTTCCATTGCTAATTCCCTCCCCCTCCCCCTCCTCCTCCCCCTTTCCTCTCCTCTCCTCTTCCTCCCCTTTTCCCTCCCCTCCCACTCCCTCTTCCTCTCTTTCATGTTTATTTGTTTAAGACAAGGTCTCTTGTAATCCATGCTGGCCTGGAACTCTCTCTGCAGCCTGAGATTGCCCTTGACGCCTTGACTCTCTACTTCCTCAGTGCAGGGATTGTAGGCATGCACTACCACAGCCAGTTGACATAGTTCTAGTAGTCACACCAAGGGCTTCCACCACTCTAGGTAAACACTCTTCACAGTGGAGCTCCACCCTGCTCTCTTTGTTCTTCTCAACACAAGACAAAACCTTTTCTGTGTAGATGTGAGCACAGGGTGGACATGAGCACAGGATGAACAGCGAGGGCTGTAGGGATAGCGCAGCCATTGAAGGCTAAGGCTAAGAACCGCAAAAAAAAAAAAGTTCGAACAGCGATCACAGGGTGGACAGCGATCACAGGGTAGACAGTGAGCACAGGATGGAGAGCGAGCACAAGATGGACAGTGAGCACAGGACGGACAGCGAGCACAGGACGGACAGCGAGCACAGGATGGACAGCAAGCACATGATGGCTCATGATAACTTACAGTTCAACCCCAAATTAAAAAATGTGTCTAATTTCTACATTTATTTTATTTTGATATAAAATTAAACTAAAATTCTTAAAAGCATTTCTTTTTCTTCTTCCCTTTTTCCCTTTAGCTCAGCAGAATACTCCCTTTTTTTATGTTTAGGGGTTCACATGTTTTAATTTTATATTACTCTAAAATATGAATATATATCTTCTGCCCATATACATTAAATACCATGCCTGAAAGTAAGTGGTAAGTTAATTCTAGGGCTCATTAAGATATTCACATTATAACATCACAGTTGCTTTCAAATAGAAATATAACAATAATGTTGTTCACCTTTAAATTGGGGGATTTGGTATTAACATCCACAAATGAGGGAAACCATTCCCCGTTTTTTTTTTTCCTGGGACTGTTACTTCATGTTACATAATGGCTTCGAGTTCCATCCATTTACCCGCAAATCTCACCATGTCATCTTTCTTTACCACTGCATAGAACTCCATTGTGTAGATGTACCACATTTTTGTTATCCAGTTGTCAGTTGAGTGGCATTTGGGTTGGTTCCAACTCTTTGCTATTGTGAAAAGAGCTTCAATACACATAGATGTGCATGTATCTTTGCAGTAGGATGAGTCTTGTGGGTATATATCCAGAAGTGGTGTGGCTGGGTCAGGTTATAGGCTCATTTTGAGTCTTTTAAGGGTTCTCCACACTGCTTTCCACAGTGGTTGTATGAGTTTACATTCCCACCACCAGTGGATGAGTGTTCTCCTTTCCCTACAACCTCTCCAGTATTTGGTGTCTTTTGTTTTCTTGATCTTAGCCAGGCATATCATAGTGAGATGATATCTTAGAGTGGTTTTCATTTGCATTTCCTTAATTATTATGATGTTGAACACTTTTTAAGATATTTCTCAGCTATCTTTACTTCCTCATTGGTGAAGTCTCTGTTCAGCTCTTTACACCATCTTTTGAGTGAGTCGTTTGTTTTCTTCTTTGTTTTTTGAGTATTTTATATATTCTGGATGTTAATGCTGTCAGATGTATCACTGGTGAAGATTTCCTCCCACTCTGTGGATTTTCTCTTTATTTCCTTGATTGTATCTTTTGCTGTGCAGAAGCTTTTGAGTTTGAGGAGGTCCCACTTGTTGGCTGTTGACCTTATTTCCTGTTTGATTTAGAAAGTCTTTCCCCACACCTATGTCTTGTAGGTGGCTACCAACTTTTTCTTCTATCACCTTCAGAGTTTCGGGTTTCACATTGAGATCTTTGATCCATTTGGAGTTTATTTTTGTTCAGGGTGAGAGCTAGGGGTTTAATTTTGTTCTTCTACAAGTGGTGATCCAGTTTTGCCATCACCATTTGCTAAAGATGCTATCTTTCCTCCAATGAGCTTTTTTGTCCCCTTTATCAAATATGAGGCAACTGAAATTGTATGAGCTCAAGTTTGGATCTTCAATTTTGTTCCATTGGTCAATGGGTCTGTTTTTGTGCCAGTACCAGGTTATCTTTATGACTTTAGACCTGTTGTATAGCCTGAAATCTGGTAAGGTGATTCCCCCTGCATTGCATTTTTGGCTCAGGGTTGCTTTAGCTATTCAGGGTCTTTTGTTTTCCCATATGAATTTAAGGATTTTTTTTTTCTAAGTCTCTGAAGAAACTCATGGGGATTTTAATTGGGATTGCATTGAATCTGTATAATAATTTGGTTCAGAATGGAGATATATATATATATATATATATATATATATATATCCAGAAACCATGGGACTGCTCTATTTCTTGTAATGTATATCTGATTTAGATACCAAAACTTCCTGGTTGCATTAAGTAAATTATCTGTCACTCAATTTGCTATGGNCTTTTTGAGACAGGGTCTTCTTGTAGCCCCAGCTGTCCTGGAACTCACTCTGTAGACCAGGCTGGCCTTGAACTCACAAAGATTCGCCTGCCTCTGCCTCCCAAGTGCTAGGATTAAAGGCATGCACCACCATGCCCGGCTTAGAATGGACATTTTTACTATGTTAATTTTTCCAATCCATGAGCATGGGAGGTCTTTCCATCTTCTGATGTCTTCTTCAATCTCCTCCTTCAGGGGTTTAAAATTTTTGTTGTAGACATTTTTGGTGTCTTTGGTTAGGTATGTTCCCAGGTATTTTATTGTTTTTGAGGATATTGGAGTGGGAAGGTCTCCTTCTTCAGTTGTATTCCTTCTTCAGTTGCTTGTTGTTGATGTAAAGAAAGGCTACTGATATTTCTAGGTTAATTTTATATCCTGCCACTTTGCTGAAACTCTTGGTTCTAGCAGTTTTCTGGTGGAGTTTTTAGCATCCCTCAGGTAAACTATCATATCATCTGCAAAGAGGGATAGTTTGACTTCCTCTTTTCCAAGTAGTATTCCTTTGATTTCCCTTTCTTGCCTTATTGCCCTAGCAAGCATTTCAAGCACTGTATTGAAGAGGAGTGGTGATAGGGGGCAGCCTTGCCGGCTTCCTGCCTTTAAGGGGAATGGTTCTAATTTTTCTCCATTTAGGATGATGTTGGCTGTGGGTTTTTTGTGTATGGCTTTGATTATATTTAGGAATATTCCCTTCAGTCCAATTCCCTCTAGAACTTTAAACATGAAGGGATGCTGGATCGTGTCAAAGATGTAGGTCTGTATGCAATTTTTTTAAATTTATTTATTTTTATGTGTATGAATGTATTGTCTGCATGCAGGTCTGCGCATCCGTGTCGTGCGATGCCGCGGAGGTCAGAAGAGCGTCTCGGATTCCCCTGGAACTGGAGTTCTCCTGGAACCGGAGTCACAGACGGTTCTCAGCCGCCATGTGGGTGCTGGGGATCGAAGATCATTTATCTTGACCAAGTTGGATTCATACCAGAGATGCAGGGATGGTTCAACATACGTAAATCAATAAATATCATAAAACATAAATGGACTGAAAGACAAAAAAAAAATCACACAAAGCCTTTGACACGATCCAGCATCCCTTCATGTTTAAAGTTCTAGAGGGAATTGGACTGAAGGGAACATTCCTAAATATAATCAATGAAGAGGAGTGGTGATAGGGGGCAGCCTTGCCGGCTTCCTGCCTTTAAGGGGAATGGTTCAAATTTTTCTCCATTTAGGATGATGTTGGCTGTGGGTTTTTTGTGTATGGCTTTGATCGAACCCGGGTCCTCTGCAAGAGCGGTCGGCGCTCTTAACCGCTAGGCCATCCCTCCAGCCCGGTCTGTATGCAATTTGCAAGTATTTTTGTTGAGAATTTTTGCATCTGTGTTCATTATTGAGATGGGTCTATAGTTTTCTTTTTCAGTTGTATCTTTGCCTGATTTTGGTATTAGAGTGATCCTGGCTTCATAGAAGGAGTTTGGGAGATTTCCCTCTCTTGGTATTATTCTGAAAAGTTTGAGTAGTAAAGGTTGTAAGACGTCTTTAAATGGTTTATAGAATTCTGCTGTGAAACCATCTGGGCCTGAGCTTATTTTAGTTGGGAGGTTTTTTAATTACATCTTCAATTTCCTCAAATGTTATGGATCTATTTAAACTGTGAACCTCTTCTTGGTTAAGCTTTATTGGTTCTCAGGATTTCAGATATTCATCCATTTCTCTTAGGTTTTCAAACTTAGTAGAGTATAGATTTTTGAAGTATTTTCATATAATTGGATCTTTTCTTTATCTGTTGTGATATTTCCCTTTTCATCACAAATACTATTAATTTGGAGTTGTTCTTTCTTTTGGTTAACTGGGCTAGAGGTCTGTCTATCTTGTTTATCTTTTCAAAGAACCCACTTTTAGATTCATTGATTTTTTTTTTAATTGTTTTCTTTTTTCTATTTCATTGATTTCTGCTCTGATTTTTGTTATTTCTTCTTGTCTGTTGGGTTTAGGGTCCATTTGTTGTTGTCTCTCAAGTTTTTTTTAGCTGTAGTGTTAGATCATTTATTTGTTCCCTTTCTGTTTTCTTAATGTGGGCACTTAAGGCTATAAATTTTCCTCTTAGGACTGCTTTTAAAGTATCCCACTGGTTTTGTTGTGTTGTATTGTCTTTTTCATTTAGTTCCATGAATACTTTTTATATCATTCTTTATTTCTTCCCTGCCTATTCATTATTCAGTATTGTGTTGTTTAGTCTCCATGTGTTCTTGTAGCTAGTCAGGCTTATTCTGGTGTTAATATTGAGCTTTATTGCACTGTGGTCTGATAGAATGCATGAGATTATTTCAATCCTTTTATATTTGTTGAGGTTTCTTTTGTGTCCCAGTATGTGGTCGATTTTGGAAAATATTCCATGGGGTGCTGAGTAAAAAGTATATTCTCTGGTGTTTGGGTGAAATATTCTGTAGATATCTGTGAGGTCCATTTGGTATATTGTATTGTTCAGTTCCAATGTCTCTCTGTTCACTTTTTGTTCAGTTGATCTATCCAAGGGGCTCAGTGGGGTATTGAAGTCCCCCACTATTAGTGTATTGGGATTAATCTGTGTCTTGAGGACCTGCAGAGTTGTGTTTATGTAATTCGGTGCACCTGAGTTTGGTGCATAAACATTTAGGATTGTGATGTCTTCCTGGTTAATTGTTTCTTTGATAGGGATGTAGTGGCCCTCTTTGTCTCTTCTGATTGACTTTACTTTGAAGGCTATTTTGTCTGATATTAGAATAGCAACTCCTGCTTGCCTTTTGTTACCATTTGCTTGGAATATTTTTTTCCATCCTTTCACTTTGAGTTGGTGTCTATTCTTAAGGGTGGGATGGGTTTCTTGTAGCCAGCATATAGGTGGATCTGTTTCCTAATTCATTTTCCCAGTCTATGTCTTTTGATTGGGGAGTTTAGACAATAGATCTTATTCTTGGTTTACATTCTTGTATTTACACTGTTAGGCTTGTATTAGTTTCTCTCTTTAGTTGGTTGGGGATAGTTGCTCCTTTCCTCTGTTCTCTGGACTGCTTAGAATATTTTCTGAAGTGGTTTTTTTTTTTTTTTTTTTTTTTGACATGTTTCTTTCATCTTGTTGAGGTCATGAAAGATTTTTCTTTCTCTTTCAACTATGGTAGGGGTGGGGATGTAGGGGTGTAGGGGTGGGGGTGCTGTTGACCTGTTGTGCCCCTGCAACTCTGTCTCTGTGCACCCACGCTTCTGTGCTCTCTGGAACTCGAACTGGGAGGTTCCAGGGTGGGTGTACGGCCCCCAAAGCTCAAAGCAGTTCTGCCTTACTAGCTGTCTGGAACCCAAGCTGGGAGAATACTCTTTCTTAAACCATTGTTTCTTCAGGCAGGAGCTCGGTTCTGTTGGCTGTCATACCTCAGATCCATGTTTGGAGACCCCATGTTGTAAAGGGAGCAGGAGGCACTGTGTGAAGCACCCCGGAGAACAAGTCTTCTCCGTTCTCTCCGTGCTTTTCCTGAACAATGCGAATAATGTTCTGTGTTTCCTATGCTTATGGGAAAAATCTAGTGAAGTTAAGACATTGAAAACTAGTTCATGGCTGGGGGTCACAGCTCAAATTGTTCATCAGGCACTAGTCAGAGCACCTCACAAACATGCATTTATTTAATCCTTACATCAGTATAGAGTATACACTGCCAGAATATCATTTTACAGATGAGGAAACTGAGTAATGTGCCCCGGGGACACAGCTAGGAAGTGTCAAACCAGGGTTTGAATGCAAGAGACTAGACCCTGAGCCAGGCATGGTGGCACACTCCTTTCATCCCAGCCACCTGGAGGCAGAGGCAAGGTAGATTTTTGTGAAATTGGGGTCAGACTGGTGTCTACATAATGAGCTCTAGGTCAGCGGGAGACCATGACTGGTGTCTACATAGTGAGCTCTAGGCCATCCGGAGACTGTGACTCAGACACCTGAACAAACAAACAAACCAAAACCAGAACGTAAAACAGAAAACAAAAACAAACCACCTTTGCTTGCAAACACATTCGTATGTCTGGAAACCCCTTGGTGTACTGCTTGACTGACATGTGACTTTCAAATGCCCATCCTAAGGGGAGCGCCCTGAGGAGAATGCCCACCCTGGGTCTGTCTCACTCACGCCTTGATGCTGTGGCTTCACTTTCTGGCCACAGGTCAGGGTGGATTGCTTAGCAACACAGCTTTTTATGTGGATTTTCATTTACTTCCTGCTTTACCAGACCCACGTTTTCCTTGCAGCTATGTTCCGGTCTCAGAGTCTTCCTCCCTCGTCCTTGCAGGGACAGACTTTAATCTGCTATGAATTGGCAAATAGATTTTTTTTTGTACAGATTTTTTTTTTTTTTGTCTTTTTGAGACAGGGTCTCCCTGTAGCCCCAGCTGTCCTGGAATTCGCTCTGTAGACCAGGCTGGCCTTGAACTCACAAAGATCCGCCTGCCTCTGCCTCCCAAGTGCTAGGATTAAAGGCGTGCGCCACCACACCCGGCTTTTGTACAGATTTTTAAAATGTGTAGATCAAGCAAGACAATGACGTCACAAGTGAAAGGCTGAGGGAGAAATTTAGGCTTTATTCAAGAATAGTTTGTGATGTGTGGCTGTATGCATGTATGTGTGCATGTATGTATGCAAATTTAATTTTATTTTTTTATGTGTATGAATGTACTGTCTGCCTGTAGGTTTGCGCACTCGTGTCGTGCAATGCCATGGAGGTCAGAAGAGGGCGTCAGATTCCCCTGGGACTGGAGTCAAAGATGGTTCTCAGTCGCCATGTGGGTGCTGGGGATCGAACCCGGGTCCTCTGCAAGAGCAGTCGGTGCTCTTAACCGCTAGGCCATCTCTCCAGCCCCATTACTTGCTTATTTTTAATTTATGTGTATGACTGTTTTGCCTGCATGTATGTAAGTGTATTATGTTTGTGCTGTGCCTGAGGAAGCCAGAGGAGGGTGTCAGGTGTCCTGGAACTGAAGCTATGAAAGGTTATTAGCTGCCACATGGGTGCTGGGAACTGAACCCAGGTCCTCCCATGAGCTAGCTAGTGCACTTACAGCTGAGCCATCTTTTGTCATCTTCCTGTTTCTTTGTTGCCTGTTCTGTTTTTTTAAACCAAGTTTGGAAGTGTTTGATCTCCCTTCTGTTTCTGTGAGTGGCAGACTTCTGAATTCCAGATAGAAGGTGGTTGTTTGGGTTGTTTGTTTTTTTGTTTGTTTTGGTCTCTTTGAGACAGGGTCTCCTTGTAGCTCCAGCTGTCCTGGAACTCGTTATGTAGACCAGGCTGGCCTTGAACTCACAGAGATCCGCCTGCCTCTGCCTCCTGAGTGCTGGCATTAAAGGCACATGCCACCACGCCTGGCGTTTGAAGGTTGTTCTTAATAGATTTTTATTAGGATGTAATAATGTAATTAACAGTATTAACAGTGAGGACAGAAAATTCAGCATGGTGTCTGCTTGTGAAAGGAAGCAGGTTCCTGGAGTCCAGAGAACCAGCAGAAGCTTGCATATCAAAGCTCAGTTCATACTTAGCATTTCGATACAGTAAGTTCAGCACCTACCTATCCTAAGGTGGGAGGACTGACCTCAGACAAGCTGTATGTGTTGTTTCCGTTAGCCAGTGTGACCCTTATTAGCCACACTGGCCTCACCTGTGACTGTGCCTGTCCTGTGCACCTGCAGTTAAATGACTGTGCACTGCTGCAGCATGGCCAGCTGCATCTCCCCGGGGAGCACTGTCTCCAGGCAGCGTTCCCAGACCTCACCTGCTCCACCACCACCCCTGCTGATCATGGGAACAGAAGCCCGTCTGTGTGGGGGCGGAGGGCTCTTCCTCACAGGGCACTGACCTCTCCATCCCTCTGCCCACCCTCCTCATTCCAACAGTTCCCCAGCATTTAAAGAGACTTTTTTTTTTTGCTAGCCATTTAATTTTTAATGAAAAATACAATGAGGTAAAATTCATATAACGTAAAAGTAAACATGTTAAGATGAACAATTTAGTCTTTATTTACAAATGTATTCATTTATCAATTCTCTTTAATTCCAGAACATTCCATCATTCCAAAGTCAAGTCCTTTTGGCCCAGATCTCCAGTTTCTCCGCATTCCTTCCTCTCCCTCAAATCTGTGTTCAACCCCTGTAGATTTAGCTATTATGTGATTGGGACTTAACTAATTATATGATAAGGAACTTTTTCTGTCTGATTTCTTTCCTTTAGCTTAATTTTTTTCATTTTTATTTTATATATTTAATTTTAATCTCAATTTTTTATTTGATTTTTTTTTAACAATAAGTAATAAGTAGTGAATACAAGCATCCTTTATGTAAAACCAGTTTGCAAGCAGCTATGCCGAAACCCACACAGCCCAAGGCTCCCACTATCCAGCTGGAGGGGCTTGTATGTACAAGCATGTTGATCAAATAAGAGTCTAATCTATATTGCTGTAGTTTCACCATTCACCTCAATTGCAGCCCTTACATTCTACCACGCCCCTTCTTCCGCAGATTGTTCCCTAGGCTTAGAAAAGGGGCACAGGTGGGCGAGAAGCAAAACAGTCTACTTTCTCTGGAGATGTTGTTTTGGACTCTGATCAGTTCAGGCTGTGTCCTTTCATGGGTTGACAGTTTATCGTATAACCTTTCAATTCTACTAATGAAGCACAAACAATTAGATATACTGGCATTTAAACAGTACTAATTATTATGGTAGGTTACGTTGGTATAGACACAGATGTTTGGATGGTATGTTAATCCATGAATTGTTTTTTTCTGTAAAATATGACAGGGTCTTACTGTGGCTTATATCATCTCCTAACCACTAGAGGATGTAAGCTTGTGGCATCAGCAGTGGGTTATTCCTCCAAGGAGAGAGCTCCCAGCCAATTAGATTTGGGATATACAGGCACATGGCTGCCACTGCTGCACAGTATTTCCAGGCAGGTGAGGTGTAGCTGATGCTGACTGAGGAGTCTTGCTTGACTCAAGGAGACCAATATTTGCTTTATTGGTTTAGTGGCCTTTGGTAACACTCTCTGGCATTCCGCAGACCAGCTGTACACTTGCAAGTGTGAAAGAGACGGTTTTCTATCCCAGCTGCTTCCTGGTATTTGTGACTGTATTTCCCCTCTCTAACCCCGACATTTCTAATGGCTGCCATATGTAAAAATACTTCCAGAGACCTATCTAAAATAACTTGGAAGGCCAAACTTTTTGATGCAGTAGGAAACAAGATAAAGGAATAGGGGAGGGCCCATGCTTGAGACCACTGGCTCCTCAGTGTCTCTGTGGGGTCTGTCATCTAAATTGCATCTCTTCTAGGCAGTGTGCTTTGGGAAGCCTAGGGTTCTGCCACCTTCTACTTCAGAGGCATTTCTCTTGATAACTAACTTTCAAGATCAAGAGAATTATCTCTTCCTCCATGATTTTTGGATTAACTTACAGAAAATAGTACTTACACCATTTTTATTATACCCACATAGCATTAAGTGGTCAAATGCTTTAAAAGGTTTGTCTTAGAATCAAGTATACTTGTTCTTTGTTTGGAGAAATATTTTCTACATTGCTAACAAAGCATCTTTGAGACCTCGATTCCTGTTTCAATAAAAGTGCATCGAGAATGACTCTGTGGCAGTCTGCGGGCAAAGAAAGGTGAATAGAACCAAAACTCACTGGTCAGTGTTGGGAGAAGGAAATACCAGACCTCACTGCTGAGGTTGCAGGATGGCTATGTGAACTCATAGCGGGGAGGGACCTGCTCCTGAGGATAGGCAGGATGGGTAGGGGTGAGTCTGTCTGACCAGAAGTGCACCTAGAAAATTTGTATTTTGTCACTCTGTCTTACTTGTGTTACCTGTGATGCTGCCAGGATTTCCAAGTTCTCTAAGAAACAGGTTTCTATTCTAGTGGATATAAATTGCAGGCAACTTTAGCATAAAAAAGAAGTATATGGCAGTCCTTAAATATTCTCTTTATTCTCTTATTTGTATGTTACAGATTGAACAACCCTGTAAATCCTGCTAAGATTGTAATGATTTCTCAGAATGCAAACATGAATGAGGTGTGGTGGTCCACTCCTGTAGTTGTAGCACCTGAGAGGCTGAGGCAGGAGGATGGCTTCCAGTTCAAGGGCACCCTGGGCTCTGTAGTGAGGCTGTGTGTTAAAAAATAACCAAGTAGCCATATAAACAAAACAAACCCAAAACAAGGTAAAACATACATACACAAAAACCACCTACACACATGATATTGACCATGGATGGCAACCCCAGATAAAATATATTGTAGAATTTACAAGAAATATGAACTCCGGGAAGTTCTAGAACTCCCATACTAATGTCTACAATGCCAGTATAAACACAGGTGCACTGATGTGGGCTTTGACTTCCTGCTCCCATCAGGCTCCCCAGTGGTTGGAGAGTGACTCCTGTCAGAAGTGCGAGCAACCCTTCTTCTGGAACTTAAAGCAGATGTGGGACACAAAGACGCTGGGGCTGAGACAGGTGAGCCATGGTTCATCATCCTGTGAGGGCTCTGTGGGACACAAGACACTGGGGCTGAGACAGGTGAGGAGCCTGAGGCTCAGCATCCTGTGAGGGCTCTGTGGGACACGAAGACACTGGGGCTGAGACAGGTGAGGAGCCGTGGTTCGTCATCCTGTGAGGGCTCTGTGGTTCAGGATCTTTAGGATGATTTGTCTTTTGTAAAAAAAAGTGCTTTGTTCTTGCAAATGCTGTTAATTCCAGTAGATTTGTTCCTTCACTGTCATGAGACTGATAATGCACATAGCCACTGCAAGTGAGACGTTTTTCTAACTTGTCCTGCATTGGAAAAGCCTGGATGCCTAGAGAATCTACAGAATTTGTTGTGAAGTTGCCAGAAATGCTTGTGGTTTAGGACTGATACCTATTAAAGTCAGTGTTTCATATATAAAATTAGAATAAATTAGAGAGAATTCAGTTATAGGCCTTATGCTGTGCTCAGGTAGGCAAGTAACTGTCTGCACAGGGTGCTCTTTGATCCTGTGAGTGTTAATTCTAACATTTTCTGGTACAGATATACCTGGAACATTTTCACTAAGAAATTTTCAAATCTCTTTAAGTTTTCTTAAATAATAAATACGCCCCCAGGCTAGGCGTGTTGGCACATGCCTTTAATCCTAGCACTTGGGAGGCAGAGGCAGGCAGATCTCTCTGAGTTCAAGGCCAGCCTGGTCTACAGAGTGAGTTCCAGGACAGCCAGAACTATAGGGAGACCCTGTCTCAAAAAAGACCAAAAAAAAAAAAAGAGAAACCAAAATACACACCCAATAGCCTGTCGATTTCAAAGGTGCTCATAGCACGAGGTCTCCATATAATGCTAATGTTCTGCAACAGTGTATTCCTGCATAGCTTGAAGGGGTAGATGTTCACTCAGGGTAAATATGATTTCAGGCATGTGAAAATGGTGATTTTATTCCTTTCATAATAGTTGGTACTCTGTGAGGACTAGCCTAGAGTTTCTTTGCTTTTCCTCACAGAGCTGCTCCACAGCAAGGTCCCATGCCAGACTGAAAGTCAATACTGGAGTTCTTTTATTGTGCATCAGGTTCTAATGCTTGGAAATAGCACCTGATCTCTCTTATCAGCCAAGCTTGTTTAAAGCCTGTGTAGTGGTAAATAGCACCTTATAATTGATGAAGTATTCCTAGAAAACATGGGATGAATTTACTCTGATGATTAACAGTTAATAGGAGAGAAAGGCGCTGGTCACTATAAACAGTGGTTAAAGAATGTCACATTTATTTATTTATTTATTCATTTTTTAATTTTTTACGTGTATGAATGTACTGTCTGCATGTAGGTTGGTGCACCCGTGTTGTGCAATGCCGCGGAGGTCAGAAGAGGGTGTCAGATTCCCCTGGAACTGGAGTCAAAGACGGTTCTTAGCTGCCATGTGGGTGCTGGGGATCAAATCCGGGTCCTCTGCAAGAGCAGTCGGCACTCTTAACCGCTAGGCCATCTCTCCAGCCCCAAGAATGTCACATTTATACAGGGAAATGTAAAAATAAAATGGTTTTAAAGCTTGCTTTAAAAAAAAAAAATGTCGCCGGGCGTGGTGGAGGCAGGCGGATCTTTGTGAGTTCAAGGACCAGCCCTGCTACAAGCGCTGAGTTTTCAAGAAGGACATCTGGGGCGATAGGGAGACCCCTGTTATCAAAAGAACAAAAAAAACAAAAAAAACGAAAAAAAAAAAAAAAAAAAAAGTCCAAGACAAATCGGCATAGTAATGGAGTGTTTTGGAATATTCTGGAGGCCTGAAAACTCAGAAAGGCATTATACATAACTCTATGTAGATACATTAAAGTTTACTTTAAACCTTTCTTTGATGGAGGAATACATTTTCCTTCTCAGAATCTGTAGTTACTGGGTTCCAAAAAGAACTTGAACTTGGTTTGAGTGCCATTGTTTACAGACAACATGGGAAGGTAAAGCACTGTTTGACCTGCAAAGCAGGGCATTTAGAGATCCCTGTCAGTGTTAAAACTGGCTAGAGCTGGGCCTTATGGTGGCACACATCTTTAATCCCAGCACTTGGGAGACAGAGACAGACAAATCTCTTCTGAGTTCAAGGCCAGCCTGATCTACATAGCCAGTTCCAGGCCAACTGGGACTATAGGGAGACCCTGTAGCAAGGTTGAGGGTTTGTTTATAACTGAAGGCCCTGTTGCTATACTTCTGCATTAATGCAAAGCTAACTCCTGTCTTCTACCCCACCACCCTGGAAGCATCACTGCAGGAAATGTGGGCAGGCTGTCTGTGGCAGGTGCAGCAGCAAGCGCTCCAGTTACCCCATCATGGGCTTCGAGTTCCAGGTCCGAGTTTGTGATTCCTGTTATGACTCCATCAAGGAGGAGGAGTGAGTGCTTGTTGATCTTCGTGTCTCTCCTGTGTTCCGCTCCCTCTGTCTCATAGATTCCTATATATAGGCAGCCAGAGGAATGATCTAGATAGATTTCTACCTGTGTGTCCTTTTGAAATTTCATAAACCATTTCTTTGTTTTAATTACATTTTGTTTGTGTGTGTGTGTGTGTGTGTGTGTGTGCGTGTGTGTGTGTGTGTGTGTGTGTGTGTGTGTGTACATGTTCCCTGGCATAAGTGTGGAAGTCCGAGGCTAACTTCGAGGAGTACATTCTTTCCTTCTATGATGTGGCTTCTGGGGATTGAACTTAGGTTCTCAAGCCTAGTGGCCAGCACCTTTACCCACTAACCCATGTTGCGGGCACCCCTAATAAACCTCTGTTGTTGTTCTTTTTGAGACGGGGTCTCCCTGTAACCCCAGCAGTCCTGGAACTGGGTATGTAGACCAGGCTGGCCTTGAACTCACAAAGATCCTCCTGCCTCTGCCTCCCGAGTGCTGGGATTAAAGGCGTGCATCACCACGCCCGGCCAAATTGCTTATCCCCAGCTCCCCAGTGGCTGGGGCAGATTTTCCTGAGCACTGTGAGGGAGGCTAGGACCAATCCAGCAGTTGGCTGGCCCCTCTCGAGTCCCACAGCCCACACGGTTCTGTGCTTGTGGGTGGCAGTGGTTGAGATGGCTGACCTTTGTCCACTCATACTGGTGACTAGGAAAACCGTAAAGGTCTGTGCTTGCTTGTCTTTACACATCTGACCTGGTGGTCTGTTCTTAAATAACTGTGTGTATCAGACATGCCTGCTGCCTGCCCCTTCCTGCCCTGACACAGAATCACCATTGTCTTTCTTTTTACCTTGAACTGATGTCTGCAGTAGCAGACTGGCAAAGCTCAGCAGAGGGCTCATTGGAAAGCCAGTGTCACCAGCCACCGTGGCGTGTGAGCTGCTGCTGGGAGGAGGCTGTTGGTCCCAGGAGAGAGTTAGAGCTGCTCGGGGGCTTTGTGCATTGCAGAGGCTCAGGGGTGTGACTTGCTTGTGCGTTTTGCTCGTGATCTTCCATGGAATTCCTTCTGTGCTATGGACTCATATTTTTGTGTTTATGTGCCAGTCTTTCCAATAAAAACAGTTGCTTTTATTTTGAATGTTTTATTCCTACTCCCCCTTTTTTGAGGTCTGGCCATAGGACCAGGGCTTAATAACTAGTAGGCAAGCCCTCTACCCCTGAGCTACACTCTTAGGCCTATGAACCTTTTATACAGCCTTGTTACTTACCTTACTTTCTCGTTAGTTTTCAAAACACCCACATTTTTAGAAGCTAATTTAACATCATTATTATATTTCTGTCACCTGTATGTGTTATAAGAAAATGTGTCTTAGCCCTGGGTGCATTCAGGTATGCCTCAGTGATCTTTTCTCTTTGCCAGTCGAACTTCTCTAGCAACCTTTCACGAAGGAAAGCATAACATTTCCCATATGTCCATGGACATTGCCAGGGGACTGATGGTGACCTGTGGGACTGATCGCATTGTGAAGGTAAGCCTGCCCAATTGTCAGTTAGCATTAGCATCTCAGTTTAGAGTTTAGCTTGACCATTCTCATGCTGTGAATGGACTTTCAGACATTTCTAGTCACACCGCCCTTCTGGCTAGCCAGCTTGCCTTTGCTTTATTACTAATTAGTAGTTCAAAACCCCGAATGACAAAGTAGATGCTTGTGAGCTTCCAACCCAAGGGGCAGTGACTCTGGGTTCTGTTTCCTTTTATCGTGATGGCATGTTGGAGTAAAGTAGTGCCCTTTGTGACCTTTCGGTGCTGAGTAGGCCCTGAGGTCTACTCTCCTGTACGGCTCCAGCCATCCCTGCACCCTGCCTACAGCTTTTCCCTTCTTGGTTAATGTTCCTGTACATCCTGTCTTATTTTTAAGAAGTAATCACAGTTTTTTCATTAAATCTCTAGGTCACAAACAGAAATTGAAAGTAAATGTTTTATACTTAGTACCCCCTCTTGAGTTGTGAAACTATGAGGTATTTTATATACCCAGACATTATAGTAAAATATTATTTTCATGTTTCAAGACACTACCTATAAGGATTTTTCCCAATGTAGTTAGTGAACTATATTTTAAAATCTCTATATAAATGTTAAAGGACATTTTTATAGCCAAAGAAGACAATGAGAGAATTTTTTTGACACTTCTTTAAAGCTAGCAGAAGTCAGTCTGTCAGTGTTGACTCTGGAAATCAGAACCTGATCAGTAGGTCTCCTTTCTCCCTGTGTCTCCCTTGTAGATATGGGACATGACGCCCGTGGTGGGCTGCAGCCTGGCGACTGGATTTTCTCCACACTGACCTGGGATCTGGATGATGTCTACACCTTACGCACAGTGACCTCCACCCAACCAAACCCTTCTCATGTAGCTCGACGGCCACTGTCGTGTAAATGGATGGTCGCCACCTAAAAACAAATCAATATTTTTAAAAAGAAAAAAATATATGTTTGGGGGTATTTGTGGAACTTACCTGTGGGCACTAACACGGACAAAGTCTGTTCATAGTGGTCTCCTAAGGAAGGGAATCTTCACGCACACTGAGCTAATGGGTGAGGAGGGAGTCAGAATTCAGCAAGTGAAGGTTTTAGAGGGCACATTTTTTGAACAAAAAAAGCTAATTCTTGTAACTTCTTAAAAGCAGCTCCAAACCGGGCATGGTGGCATACACCTTCTGTTCCAGTGCTCAGGAGGCAGAGGCAGGGAGATCTGTGAGATTCAGGCCAGCCTGGTTTACATAGTGAATTACAGGCCAGCTGGAACTGCATGGAGACCCTGTTCCAAAAAACCAAAACAAGAAAAAGCAGCCCCAAGAGCAAACATATGTCCAGTCCACAGAGGCTGGTGAGAGGGCTCGTTGAGGGTTCCAAGGACACTCTGTTGTCCAAGCAGGAGTTGAGAGAAAGAGGACATGTTCCTTCTCCACAGGGGGTGTTAGGGACGTAAGAACCCCGCTCCCTCTGCACGCACTGGCAGTGTGGGAATGTCCTCTACACTGAGGTCGATACGCTGCTTCAGTGTCGCTTCTCACCAGGTTGTGCCATAATCTGCTCTCGCATTTGGGTGACTTCAGTTATTTCTCTCCCAGCTAGTGTGCCGTGGTGAACCTTTGCAGTTGTCATAGAGCAAAACAGTCCACATTCTTCTCTTTACCCAAATCTGCTCTGAGGACAAAGCTTTTTTATGGTGCTGTTGACACAAGCCTCTGACATAGTCTCTTGATTGCTGGCAAACCCAGCTACCAGCATGGTGGTGATGGGTGCTGGTCCATGGAACAGCCCAGCCCTACAAACAGATGCATTTTGTTCACAGTCCCAAGATGAGCCCAGTGATAATTTATTTGGGAATTGATGCCCCTCAGAAAAAGTACCCAGAGCTCTCAGATGATGGTCAGTTAAGTTGTAACTCGTATTGCTCATATTTTGTGGGGAATCAGTGGCCAGTGAATGTAATCATCAGCTGGGTCTTGTATAGTCATCCCTGACTTGTAATCATCAGCTGGGTCTTCTATAGTCATCCCTGACTTGGAAATCATGTTTATAGCACCTGGAAAGTTGCATAAAGTACGTTTTCAAGGTTTTGGACCACAGAGTACCAAGATGAAGAAAAGAGGAAAGGTAGAAGCTGGATGAGTGTTCAGGTCATCGTGTTTGTCTTGACAGCAACACATTCCTTTACGACTGGGAGTGAGTGGAGACAGACCTGCTTTTTAAAGGACAGATAATAACAGTGACTGTTCTCGTCTTGCTAGTAGGTGTTGATTTAAAGATATCTCTGATCCTGCACTGTGAGGGGTTAGGTCAGGATCAAGGACATTCTGTGTGATGAAACTAAGGAACTAAACCTGCATTATCAACATGACTTACAGGCCCTGAAAAGTTTGAGATGGGCAGTCAAACTAAGGTGTCTCAGTGGCACAAATAACAAGGAAGGGAGAGGCAGCCAGACATACTTTGGTCTAGAGCTGCATTAAAGGTAGGCTTGTCTCTGGGCAGTGCACACCTTTAATTCCAGCGCTCAGGAGGCAGAGGCAGGTGAATCTCTGTGAGTTCAATGCCATCCTGGTCTACATAGTGAGTTCCAGGACAGCTGGGGAGACCCTGTTTCAAAGACCAATATTAAATAAAGAAATAAATGAAAAGCTGGTTTGTCTTGTCTTCAGAAGACCAAGGGGTCTTGTTGGTCCTTTTAATTTTCATGTTACCCCCACCTGAAAAGGGTGAAAAGGATGTTCCCTTTACAGACTCTTTCTGGACTCTGCAAAATGTGTATTGTTAACTGGTTTGGAGGAGATTGTGTGGTGCTGTGAAAGCACAGTGTAGAGTGCTCGCTGTGTACTCACCACACAGTGTGGAGTGCTCTCTGTGTAGTCCCTGCACAGCGTGGAGTGCTCTCTGTGTAGTCCCTGCACAGCGTGGAGTGCTCTCTGTGTAGTCCCTGCACAGCGTGGAGTGCTCTATGTGTAGTCCCTGCACAGTGTGGAGTGCTCTCTGTGTAGTCCCTGCACAGTGTGGAGTGCTCTCTGTGTAGTCCCTGCACAGTGTGGAGTGCTCTATGTGTAGTCCCTGTACAGTGTGGAGTGCTCTCCTTGTAGTCCCTGCACAGTGTGGAGTGCTCTCCTTGTAGTCCCTGCACAGTGTGGAGTGCTCTCCTTGTAGTCCCTGCACAGTATGGAGTGCTCTGTGTAGTCACTGCACAGCTTTCAGTTCTATTCATGGAAAGGTGTCATTCTGGAGATCTTATCAAGTCTGGAAGGGAAAGCAGAATATGACCTGGTCCTTGCCCTGTTGAAGAATGCTGAGCTATGTGTGGTTTCACTTTCCTACAATGTGACTTTTTGATACCTGTGGTAGATTGAACTGAATACTGTATAGTTTTCAAGCTTTTTTATTTTAAACAACTCTTGATGCGAAACCCTGTGCTGCAGAGAGAGCATAGTTGGCCTGCGCTTTCTGAGGGATTAATATAAAGGAGGAAACTGCAGGAAAGGAAAGGACACCTAATGTAGTTTGCTCCTCATCTGATCACTTCTTTTTAGAAAATGTGCATGGCAGGCTCATCTTGTCACATATTTGGTAGCAAATGGGGTCATATTTTTTATAGAAGTGGGTGAAAATTATTTTCTCAAGTTTACTGACTAGGCTTATTGGTTGTTGCCTTATTTCAACTGTGTTTCTCTTAAATGGGTCACTTAAGTAACAGTTACTATTCATTCCCGAATCCTCAGGATAATGTACAAATAGAGATTAAGAAGCAGAGACTGCTAGAAAAGATCCTTCTGTTAGTAAGGAAGTAATCAGCAAATGTCAGTTCTTCATTGTCAGGTTGTCTTTAAATTGTGCTTAGTTAGTGACAGAGATGGCGATACCCCTGTAGCATTGGGTAGAAACAACTTATTATTCACTGTATTATAAATCTGTTTACTGTGTCCTACTCCTGTCTTGCAATCTAGAGGATATCAACAAACACTATGGCTCTGGAATCAATCCTGTTCTCCCTCTCAGAAATTCTGTTTGTCAGCATTGATATTTATTACTGTTGAAATTGACCCAAATATATAATGACTATCTTAGCACTTCAGACCCAAGAAGATATTTTCTAAAGTCAATTTTTCATTAAAGTACTTTCTATTTATTTCTGGTACTGAATCTGATGTCTCCTAAAGAGTAAGAAAACAGTTACTATTAATGATAAACACTATGTTCATTATAAATGGAAGGCATAACAAATAAGTAATACATGCTAATTTCTATAAGTGTCTATTGTGAAAGGATTATTGATGCCTTGTCTATTTTCTGTATTCTACTATACAATAACACTTTTGAGTAAGTGGAGTTTAATTGTGCAGCACATTTCTATTAGCGACAATTTAAAGTGTTTTTCTCTTAGCCTTTTTGACTGAGGAAACAAAAGGTGAATCTCCTTAGTGTACTTTGTTCTTGTACAGCTGTGTTTCTATGTGCATCTCAAAGAGGCTAGAAAACTTTGTTCTTTGTTTCTATTTGTGGGTTCTGTTTTTGTGGGTTTTTTTGAGAATATGCATATAATAAAATGGTCCTTGCTTGTTACTGTGCTGTTGAATTTAGTGGTGTGTTTAATGTAGACCTAGCGCAGTTTGTGGTTACAGTTTTGAGGCACCCTGTATGCTCGGGGTGTGTTACAGTATTATCTTATTTAACCCTCGCAACACTTGCGCAGATATATCTCTTCCATCTATGTTTCATGGATAAGAAAATGAAGGGGATTCTGTCTGTCTGTCTGTCTGTCTGTGTCTGTCCAGGTGTCTGACTTAAAAGCAATTCCCTTCTCTACCTGCCCCATGTTACTGTACTAGCATCCCATCATGTTGCATAGAAGGAAGAGGGTAGTATGGTCTCTGCTCAAGTTTGGGAGGCCTGTTTGAGTCACTAGTAGTCAGTGTAGCTCTGGATAGCTCTGCACAGAGCTGCATAGAAAAGAGATGTCATGGTCCCAGCTCTGCTTCTGCACTGGAAGCTCAGTCTTGTAAGCTTAGACTTGATAGTGCAGACCCAGGATAGGTGAATCCTCAGCTAATGCAATAAGAGATTGGCTTTGCCAGTCTGATTACAGCGTGTTTACCCAAACTAGATATGATATCCCTTTCTCTAAGCATCAAAGTATTTCTTATAATAAAAAGAAAATGAACCGAATGTTGTGGTACATGCCTGTAATTGCAATATACAGGTGGAGGCAGGACGGTCGGAATTAATTCAAGGTCACTCTCCATTACATGGCCAATCTAGGGTGTATAAGACTTTGTCTCAAAAAGCCAAAAAAATAAAATACCAAGTGATAAGAAAGGAGGTGTTTTAGAACCCTCTAATCCTGCCACTTGTAGAAAACACCATTAAATCAATGTGGGTTTTTTTTGTGTGTTTTGTTTTGTTTTGTTTTGTTTTTTGTACAAAGCCATTACAGTGTTATTACGCAAGCAAGATTTTCAAGTCCTTTTACCCATATACATCCCCAAGAACCACAGTTCAGAGCTTCCTGTCAGATCTTCGGCAGGAAGCAGAGCAGACTCTGCTGTATTTCAAAGAAAGGGAAATTTCCTACAGTCCCCTAGGAGCAACTCCCAAGGGGGCTCAGGCTTGCTGAGAGGTGAAGACAGGGCCCCTGTATCCATGGGAGCAGCACTGTTATATTCTCAAAAGTCCTCAGCTATATGGAGGTTTTTCTTCCCAAAAAGCCACACTGTGCTCAGCCCAGACCCTGGGCTGTGGGAACATACTGTGCTCAGGTCAGACCTTAGGCTGTGGGAACACACTGTGTTCAGGTCAGACCCTAGGCTGTGGATACACACTGTGCTCAGCCCAGACCTTAGGCTGTGGACACACACTGTGCTCAGGTCAGACCTTAGGCTGTGAGAACACACTGTGCTCAGCCCAGACCCTAGGCTGTGGATACACACTGTGCTCAGCCCAGACCTTAGGCTGTGGACACACACTGTGCTCAGCCCAGACCCTAGGCTGTGGACACACACTGTGCTCAGCCCAGACCCTAGGCTGTGGACACACACTGTGCTCAGGTCAGATCTTAGGCTGTGGACACACACTGTGCTCAGCCCAGACCCTAGGCTGTGGACACACACTGTGCTCAGCCCAGACCCTAGGATGTAGGAACACACTGTGCTCAGGTCAGACCTTAGGCTGTGTACACACACTGCTCAGCTCAGACCTTAGACGGTGGGACACACTGTGCTCAGCCCAGCCCTCAGGCTGTGGACAAATGTTCAACACAGCCCACGCCTTAGACCTTTTAGTCAACCATGAGGGTTTTGTTGCTGGAACTGGTTCTGGTCTTTTCTGTTTTTACCTAACCTCTTTCTGATGAGCCATGATTGCTAAGGCTATTGGGTGGAAAAACAAATGTTAGATCAAGCAAGATCACAAGAAATGACTAACCAGTAAGTCAGGTTACAAGACTTTTAGATATTAAATAGAAAATAGTCCAAACAAATTGTCTTGTAAATCAGTGTTTTTTAAGTATATATATATATCACATAAACTTGTAGCCCTTTTTTTTTATGGAATATACTGTTTTTCTGCTGGATACATTATGGATGGCTTGTCTCTATAAAAAATAATCTCCAGGTTGCCACTTTCAGTTGCTCTTGTTTGCTGTGCGCCTCCTGGATTCTTGCTGCATCCATGTCTATAGCGCCCCGAAGCTGGGTCGGGCCTTAGGGCAAAGCTTTCCATTATGGGTGAGGGGCTCTCTGTCATGATTATTTCTTCCCTGAGAGTCATGAAAATGTGGGAAAAGGAATGTGACACTGTGTGACTCTCTAACAACCTCACCAGGTGCCTAGATCCCAGGAGATTAGGGCCAAAGGGGAACTGAGATGGAGGCCTGGACCATCTGTAGATGCGGCTATTTCTGGATGCACTTTGAAGGCTTTGTGCTGAGGTGTATCTGTAAGCTTGGCTATTTTTTATTTTAGCTGTCATACAAAAAAGGTTTTGTTATAAGATTTTCATATATACTTTGCTTATAATTCACTCCCTGACCCACATTTTAAGAACATACGTGCAACCTGGGATTCATCTGGCACCTGCAGAAAAGCTATTGGATGTTTTATCTGATCTCCAAATGCAAAAAACATGGAAGTACAGAAATAACTTACTACTAAGTTCTCAAATTACCTGAGATACAGCCTATAATCCCAGCACTTGGTAGGTCGAAGTAGGAGGATTGAAAGTTTAAAGGTCGGTAGGGCATGATGGCGTATGTCTTTAATCCCAGCACTTGGGAGGCAGGGGCAGGAGGATCTCTCTAAGATCAAGGCTAGTGTGGTCCACAAAGCAAGCCAGCTGGAGATATAGGGAGACCCTGTGTCAAAAGTAAATAAATAAATAAATAAATAAATAAATAAATAAATAATAAATAAATGTCACTCTTGGCTACATAGAGAATTTGAGGATAGCTTGGGATATATGAGACCTATCTCAAAATAAAAAATGTTCATAATAGAAATAAATTTTTATTTCACTAGTTGTGTATTGAGTTAAATTTTATAAGAACAGTATTCCTTGTTCTAAAATCGTGGGACCAGAAGTGGTCCAGATTTTTAAGAGTTTTGGCTTTTGGAATTTTTGCATAGACTTTTACCAGTCAAACCAGTCAAATAATTTTTTGGCATAGACCTTAGTAGTTGAGAATCTGAGAGCTGAAGACCTCCCAAATCAGTAGCTTTTTCTGTGCCCATGTGATGCTTTTGGGTCATTTCAAACTGTGGAGCAGGTTTTGAGGGATTGAGAGTAGTTCCTGTCCAGCAAAGGTTCTCTCTGTTCCTGTGCCTGCTCCTGTCAACCTCAACACAGCTGGAACAACGTGACTCAAGCCATAATATCCCTTTACAAACCCCCTCACAACTTTTGCTGCCACTCACATAGAAGTTCAGGTTCTAAAGTGGCCCTTCCTTGTCCTCACCCCCGGGTCTGTATGGTCTACTTTTCCTAATCCAGTTGCACTTTTTCCTTTTATCCTCTCTCTAGATTAAATTTTATTTTATATTCATTTTGTATTTATTTAGTATTGAAGGACATGTGAGTATCAGGGCACATATGTGGAGGTCACAGGACAACTTATGGGAGTTCTCTCTTTCATCATGTGACCCAAGTTCAGTTCCCATGTTGGGTGACTCACTCCTATAACTCCAACTTTGACACCCTCTTCTGGCCACACAGACATGTAACACATAAATTAAAAAATAAACTCTGGGGGATGGAGAGATGGCTTAGCGGTTAAGAGTGCAGACTGCTCTTGCAAAGGACCGGGATTTGATTCCCAGCACCCACATGGCAGCTAAGAACCATCTTTAACTCCAGTTCCAGGGGAATCTGACGCCCTCTTCTGACCTCTGCGGTATTTGCATGACACGGGTGCACCAACCTACAGACAGTAGACTCATACACATAAAAAAATAATAAAAATAAATAAACTCTGTAAAAAAATGCCGTAGGGCTCACATCTAGCTCTCTGGGAGAAGCCAGGGCCTGGGACCAGGTGTGAGCCTGACAGTCGAGCTGAGCTCCAGCTAACCACTGGCCCAGGGCCTGCCTTGTGACTGTGTCATCGTGAGCATCTGGCCCAGGTGAGCTTTCAGGTGGCGGCAGAAGCAGCTGACCAGATTTGCAACATTGTGAGACTCACTGCCTGAGTGACCGACAGCATCGCAGGTTCCTGACCCACAAAATTGTGGACATAGAAAATGATCTTTTAAAGTCAGTGTGTTGGTATGCTTTGTTATACAGCTATTGTATTCTAAACGTGGGGCCATTGTCTCTCAAGTTCCTCACCATGAGACTAGCATGCAGGGCTGTCTCCTGAGCCCAGGAAGACTGTGAATGTGATGTGCAGGGATAGAACTCAGATGAGGTGCTCCTTCAGAAGGCCACTGCTTTCCCGTTAAGGAGGCTAAAGCCTACAGCCACGAGGCAGACACTTGATTTCTCCTTCAGACTTCCTTCTGGCATGCCAGGATTTTAAAAGTTATTATTTTTATGTGTATGAGTGTAAGTCCCCCCATGTTGTGCAATGCCCCTGTAATTCAGAAGAGGGCATCAGATCCCCTGGAACCAGAGTTAGGGTGGTGGTTAGTTGCCATGGGAGCTGGGGATTGAACCCAGGTCCTCTGCAAGAGCTGCCAGTACTCCTATTGCTGAGCCATCTCTCCAACCCCAATTCTTTTTTTTTTTGTTGTTTATAAAAGGAAGAGTTTATTTGAGCTTACAATTGGCGGTTCCAGGGAATTAGTCCATTGTGGCGGGAGGCGTGGCGGCCGGATCCAGAGCAGCAAACGGAGGGTCACATATCGCAAAGAGCACAGGAAGCAGAGAGGAAGCAACTGTATACCACCAGGCTTGTTAAACTCCAACCCCAATTCTAAGGATTTATTTTTCTTTTTGTCTTTTTGAGACAGGTTCTCCCTGTATCCCTCGCTGGCCTAGAACTCACTATGTAGATCAGGTTGGCTTTGATAGCAGAGATCTGCTTGCCTCTGCCTCCTGAGTGCTGGGATTAAAGGTGTGTGCCATCAGGCCCAATGAGTCCACAATTTTCAAGTTTTTCTTTTAACCATGTTGAATCTGGGTTTGAACTAATGAGCACAGAATAATCACATTCAGTTTATTATATTGGTTCAATACAAATTTACTAGATTTTTAAAAATGTTTTGTAAATTATGCACCCTGATTATAGTATTCAGAAAAGCTTTGAATTACTGAATTCTTACACTAAAATAACTGTCTATGATGTGTTTTATTACACCCATGCTTTTATTGACATAGTACAATTGTTGAAAAATATTGAATAAAACCTCAGTGCACAAAGGGAAGGTTCCTGCTGTGATGGTTTTGCAGTCCTGTAGAGGGAGACAGACATAGACAGTGACCTAATACATTTACAGTATTCTAGAAAGTAATAAATTTTATGAAGGAAAAGGGAACAGTTTCTGGAGACAGAATGCAGATGGGTGTGGCGAAAGGCCAACTTGCCAAATAAAACTGTGATCAGAGTGATACGTGGACAAAGAATTAAAGAGGGTGAAGAGGTAGCTGAGCTCATGTTATGAAAAGACAGCCCAGAAGAAGAAAGCAGCTAGCTCACAGGCATGTCCAGCCTGCAGCCCCAGGGCTTCCTGTATCCAAAGAGAGCTGTGAATGAAGCCGGACACAAAGTTGTAAATTTGAAACAGGATTTTTTTTTTTGTAGTTTTTTAAATGATTGCTCAATTCTCAAGTATGAACTTGTAAATTAAAGCATCCTGTCACACTGTCAAAAGGCTGGGCATGCCTGACAGCAAGCCCACCGTGAGCTTAACGTGTCTGGAGAAGAGCAAGGACCTGGAATGGCTACTGTAGACCAAGCAAAGGGACGCCCAGGGCGGGCAGAAGCTCAGCAGGGACCTCATCATGCAGGGCCATTGTGAGGCTGTTGGCTTTTCCTTAGTGTGGTGGCAGGGGGTGTATGTGTGAGGTCTTGAGCACTTTGACTTGGGCATCGAGGCAGCTCTGTTGCACATAGTCTGTTCTGGATAAGTCTACAAACAGGGAGGCCACAGCAGAGGTGACCAGGCGAGTCAAGGGTAGGGGTGGCAGAGGGGATGGGAGAAAGTCATATTCTGGGCATGTTTTGATGAAAGAGTGGATGTGAGGTGGGGAAGACATCAGAGTCAAAGATGACCCCCAGATCTGGCCCGAGAAACTGGAAGGTTCCAGTTGGAGAACTGCTGGAGGTTCACAGAGTTGAGGCATGGGTTCCAGCCTTTCTGTGGAGGGGGTAGGACCATAGAGAAAAGGCACAGGACCAGGGAGAAGGTTGATAATGTAAGCATACCTCTTCAGCAGGTGGGGCGATGCTGAACCACAGCCCTGGGGGCAGAAGGCGTCTGTTTCTCAATCACTTGACACACGGGCTGGTCAGATGTTGGGTCACCAGACCCAACACCATCGTAATGTTAGGTATCATTTTCTTTATGGAGTGAAGTGAGATGTTTCAAGTTTCAGGCTTTTTTTTTTTCTTACATGGTTTAAATAAGGCAAGTATGGTTTCTATCTACCTTGGTAATTAGGTGGCAGATACCCGTTTAGGAATCAGTTATTTAGCAGTCTGTCTCATGGGTGATGCTAGGGAGGTGGTGGTGTCTCTGTCCATAAAGAGATGCAGAATCATCCTGCATTTATCATCTGCACTCAGTAGAGCCACCTGCTGCTTGTTCTAAAAGTCACTCAGGGTGCTCAGGCAGTCCTGACCAGCTAGATTTAGTACTGGGTGTATTTTGATAATAGAATCACCATGACTTCCTAATGGCCTGGATGCGAGGTGGGGAAGAAGTCAGAGTCAAAGATGACTCCTAAGTCATCTGTTCCCAGTATACCAGTTAAAGAGATAAGCAATAGTGAAAGTCAGAGAAAGATTTATTAAATATGGATTCACATTGGAAGGAGGAACAAATGTTGAGTCCAGTGACACCAGGTCCATCTTTGGGATGGACTAACATGAGGTTTAGGTCTGAACAAGGGTTAAGCAGCCCTGGTCTAAGTGTGGTCCTACCTATCGCTGATCCATCATCTCTACTCAAGTCGTGCAAGACAGTCAGGTAACTTGACAGAACTATGAAATCTCTTCCCCTCAGGCTGGCACCAGAGCTTCAGCATTTTCATATACTGGCAGAATCTAGGGTTTCCTGATTGGGTTCATTTTTCTCTACCAATTAAAGAATTAAAAAGGGGCTGGAGAGATTGCTCAGCGGTTAAGAACACTGACTGCTCTTGCAGAAGCCCGGGTTTGATTCTCAACACCAACATGGTGGCTAACAACCATTCTTAACTCTAGTTCCAGGGGGGTTCAACACCCTCTTCTGATCTCCATGGGTATTGCAAGACATGGATATACTTACATACATGTAGGCAATACATTAATACACATAAAAATAAAATTAAGCTGGGTGTAGTGGTACACACCTTTAATCCTTAGCACTTGGGAGGCAGAGGCAGGTGGATCTCTGTGAGTTCAAGGCCAGCCTGGTCTACAGAGTGAGTTCCAGGCCAGCTGGGACTACAAGGAGACCCTGTCTCCAAAAGACCAAAAATAAATAAAATAAAAAAATTTAAAAGTCAGAAAAAAGAGCAGAGAGGATCAGACAGACTTTACTGAAAGATGAAGAATAGCACCCACATGCAGAGAGAGATTTATACCGGGAGAAATACTGTTCATAAGTATAAAGGGGATTTGGAGGGGCCGGAGAGATGGCTCAGCAGTTAAGAACACTGGCTGCTCTTGCAGAGTACCTGGGCTTGATTCCCAGCACCCACATGGCAGCCAAACCATCTGTAACTAGTTCCAGGGGAATCTGATGCCTTATTCTGACTCTGTGGGCATTGCATAACACAGGTGCATTTACACACATGCAGGCATAACACTCATACACAAAATCGAAATAATAAGAGGGGATTTGGAAACTGAAAAATCTCAAGCCCTGCAGAGGGCCTGGGGCTCTCAAGTGTTTTTGCTGGTGTGGGGCAGGTTCTCCTCTGCTAGTTTTGGATTGGTAACTTAAACAGAGAGCCCATAGGGCACAGCTCCAGGCTGCCAAATATGGCCTTGGTCTTAACTGACCTGGATCTGGACCAGTCACTTGGAAAGGAGGCCCTGCTAGCAGGAGAAACAGCCTTTGAGGTCTTTGTCTCAGACTAGAGGAAACAGGAAGTGGGCCATCTTTATTACTTCTCAGTGACCTTGTTTGCTTGTCAGGGACTTAGTCCCTTACAGTGCCATAGAATGAGATGCCTTGTTAAAATTTAAATCTTTAGGGTTGTTTCAATAGTCTGACAGCATAAGTGTCTTTAAAGTACCTTCACTCCTATGAGATTGGTGACATTGACAAGACACAGCTTGAAAGCCACAGTGTTTTGTTTATTAAGATATACTACTTTATGAGTACAAGCATCCTTCATGTAAAACCAATTTGCAAGCAGTTGTGCCCAAACCCACACAGCCCCTTGGTCCCACCATCCAGCAGGGGGGGCTTGTATGTTCAATCAAGTTGATCAAATGAGTGTCCAGGCTAAATTATCACCTATTGCTAAAAAATGGAAAATGCAGGACAGTCATGGCAGAATGCATGATTGGGGATGGGGTGGGGTGGGATAGGGGGAAGGGAAGGGGAAATATGCCTGAACTGAATTGGATAATGATGTATGAAATACACAAAGCATCAATAAAAAAAGGTATACTACTTTAAAAAATTATTTTCATTTTATGCATACGAATATATTACCTGCATATATGTAAGTCCACCTGTGTCATACAGTGGCCATGGAAGTCAGAAGATGGGGTTGAATCCCTTGGAACTGGAGTTATGGATGGTTATTAGCCACCATGTGGGTGCTGGGAACCCAGCCCAGGTCCTCTGCAAGAGCAGCCAGTCTTAACTGCAAGCGCATCTCTCCAGCTTGAAAGCCGCAGTTTTACAACATACGGAGTTTACACCAGTACAGGCTGACCTCCACACCCTGTTTCTTGACTTGAGTTCTTTGAGTTTTTGGATGCTTTGAAACAGACCTTGCCCTCACCCTGAGTAAGCCTTCGTCTTTATAAAGCCTGGACCACAGTTCTAATTATTTGAAAATTTTCCTGCCATATTTCAACTATAACCTGTGCAAGTCAATAAATGAAAGTTAACACATATATATTTCAGCCAAGAATTGTGGTTCACTTCTGTATTCATAGTGCTCAAGAAGTGGAAGCAGGGAGATCAGGAAACAAAAATTTAATAAAAGGGAGATGTTTCAATTTAGTGTCATTTCAAAGCCTTCTATACAACCAGAACAAAATGTAAATTTCTAATTATATAATAATGTTTATGCCTGATACCTGGAAATGTGAAGTCCATACCTTTCACATGGATCTTTACAAACTTTTAAAGAAAAGAATTAGATGTTATTTGCTAATATTAAGCAGGTTATACATGTATGAATTTGAACCATTCAGGACTCTAGTACCATAATAGAGAGACAGTAACAAACTTTCAGATATCCTGATATCCAAAAGGTAACCAATGAATAGAGTCTTCTGAGAAATCTTGATTTTTGGGGGGGGTTCTTTTTTGAGATAGGGTCTCCCTGTAGCCCCAGCTGTCCTGGAATTTACTATGTAGACCAGGCTGGTCTTGACTGCACAGACATCTACTTGCCCCTGCCTCCCGAGTGCTGGGATTAAAGGCGAGAAATTTTGGTGTTTTATGTGTTTATATTAATGAAAAATATCATCCAATTAGACATCTAATTGTGTTGAAAATGCAGTTACAGACTATGAAATTTTTCCTAGTTGCAAAGTTGTTTCTGTGCTTCTATAATCATTTCCCTGCTCTCTAATCTCACAATTTAAACTATTTGGCCATGTCATAATGAATGCAGTGAAAGTTTCTAATTTAGTGTGCAGCACAGAATTTATTTATACCTATGGCCTGTATCTCAAAAACAAGGTACAGACAGATCCAGGGTGGGTTCCATTTCATAATGCAAAGTGCCATTGCAGAGTTTACCTGGCGTTCGTACCTGGTATCTGGTCGGTAAACCTGGAGGAACAGTGCTTCCAGACTTCAGAAAAGAATGAAATGTTATTTGCTAATATTAAGCAGGTTATACATGTATGAGTTTGAACCATTCAGGACTTTAGTACCGTAATGCAGAGACAATAACAAAAACTTTCAGATATCGAAAAGGTAACCAATGGAGAGAGTCTTCTGAGAAATCTTGATTTTTTTTTTTTTTGGTCTTTTTTTGAGATAGGGTTTGAAATAGCTACGTTTTTCTCTTCTGGTATCAGGGTCCTTATTGAGTTAATTCAATTAAAACAAACAAATGTCAATATAGTCTTAGGCATCTCAGGTGAAGTGAGTAAAAATTGGATATTATGTAAACCAATGCATGATCTTGTTACCAAAGATTTTAGAACTAAAGCCCTGGCAGCCCTAAGTAGCTGAGCTTGGCCACCTGCCCTCTGTAGGCCAGTTAAAGAGACAATAGTGAAAGGAGGGAAAGGATTTAGTCAAAGTATCTATGTTGAGAAGAACAGAGAGGTCCAGTGATTCCCCAAAGTCCATCTTGGGGTCCTCCTTGAGCAGAGAGCAAGAGGTAAGCATAAATAAGCTGTCCTCATTCCTGTGTGTCCTGACCCACCGACCATCATGGAGGGGTAAGCATAAGTAAGCTGTCCTGGTTCCCGTGTGTCCTTACGCATCAACCATCATTGAGATGTAAGCATAAGTAAGCTGTCCTCATTCCTGTGTGTCCTTACCCATCAACCATCATGGAGGGGTAAGCATAAGTAAGCTGTCATGGTCCCCGTGTGTCCTTACCCATCAACCATCATGGAGAGGTAAGCATAAGTAAGCTGTCCTCATTCCTGTGTGTCCTTACCCATCAACCATCATGGAGGGGTAAGCATAAGTAAGCTGTCCTGGTTCCCGTGTGTCCTTACGCATCAACCATCATTGAGATGTAAGCATAAGTAAGCTGTCCTCATTCCTGTGTGTCCTTACCCATCAACCATCATGGAGGGGTAAGCATAAGTAAGCTGTCCTGGTTCCCGTGTGTCCTTACGCATCAACCATCATTGAGATGTAAGCATAAGTAAGCTGTCCTCATTCCTGTGTGTCCTTACCCATCAACCATCATGGAGGGGTAAGCATAAGTAAGCTGTCCTGGTTCCCGTGTGTCCTTACGCATCAACCATCATTGAGATGTAAGCATAAGTAAGCTGTCCTCATTCCTGTGTGTCCTTACCCATCAACCATCATGGAGGGGTAAGCATAAGTAAGCTGTCCTGGTTCCCGTGTGTCCTTACGCATCAACCATCATTGAGATGTAAGCATAAGTAAGCTGTCCTCATTCCTGTGTGTCCTTACCCATCAACCATCATGGAGGGGTAAGCATAAGTAAGCTGTCCTGGTTCCCGTGTGTCCTTACGCATCAACCATCATTGAGATGTAAGCATAAGTAAGCTGTCCTCATTCCTGTGTGTCCTTACCCATCAACCATCATGGAGGGGTAAGCATAAGTAAGCTGTCCTGGTTCCCGTGTGTCCTTACGCATCAACCATCATTGAGATGTAAGCATAAGTAAGCTGTCCTCATTCCTGTGTGTCCTGACCCATCAACCATCATGGAGGGGTAAGCATAAGTAAGCTGTCCTGGTTCCCGTGTGTCCTTACGCATCAACCATCATTGAGATGTAAGCATAAGTAAGCTGTCCTCATTCCTGTGTGTCCTTACCCATCAACCATCATGGAGGGGTAAGCATAAGTAAGCTGTCCTGGTTCCAGTGTGTCCTTACGCATCAACCATCATTGAGATGTAAACATAAGTAAGCTGTCCTCATTCCTGTGTGTCCTGACCCATCAACCATCATGAAGAGGTAAGCATAAGTAAGCTGTCCTGGTCCCCATGTGTCCTTCCCCATCAACCATCATGGAGAGGTAAGCATAAGTAAGCTGTCCTGGTCCCCGTGTGTCCTTACCCATCAACCATCATGGAGAGGTAAGCATAAGTAAGCTGTCCTCATTCCTGTGTGTCCTTACCCATCAACCATCATGGAGAGGTAAGTATAAGTAAGCTGTCCTCATTCCTGTGTGTCCTTACCCATCAACCATCATGGAGAGGTAAGCATAAGTAAGCTGACCTGGTTCCCGTGTGCCTTACCCATCAACCATCATGGTCTCTGTTCTAGCTTTTTCAGGTGGTCTGACAAGTCAGCATTGTGTGCAGCCTTTTCCTTGGAGACAAAATCCTCCTCTGGCTGGCACAGGGCCTTCAGCTTTTCCCTTCCACCAGCCTGGGATTCCAGGGGATATTACAATTCCTTGGGGTCTCTTGTTTCAATAGTCTGATAGCCAGCTATCTCTCTTTAGGACATCTGACTTCTGCCAAGTTGGGTACAATCTTAGCAAAGTCAGTGAGGTAGTATATCAAGTGGGTAAATATTTACCTTATTCATTCAAATAGCCTCTTTGCATTTTGGTGCTGACCGTCATTTCAGCAGGACGGGAGCAAGAGAGCACTAGTACCCAGCAGGCCCAGCTCGCCTGCTGAGCAGTACACTGTGCTGTGAAGCACCGGACAGAAATGGTCAGCCAAAACTTCATGGGTGACTCTGCTATTATATGGATCTTAATACAAATTCTAGGGCCTTTGAGCACCAAACATGGGAGAGAATAGTCCATCTTCCTGGAAAGCTTCAGCTGACTAGAGATGGCTCCTTAGTTATGTCGAGTGGGGATCACTGGATAGGACAGTGTTGGGATTTGGACGCATGCCAATCAGATCGTGCTAATCAGATTATGCCCACCTGCCTCAGCCTCTTCCTTTCTCCAGCCTCTGCCCTCAGCCAAGCACCCTGTTGACAGCCTGCCTGTGAATCTCTGACCCCTGGCAGACTCATCCTGGATTCCAGGAGAATGGCAGACACAAGTCTTACTCTCCCTGGGAATTTACTGATCTTCGGCTGCCAGACTCAGCAGGTGGTGGCATGCTCCACCCATTAGAAAGGGGGCCATTTGGGCTAGGAGAGATGGCTCAGTGGTTAAGAGCACTGACTGATCTTGTAAAGGACCCGGTCTTGATCCCCAGCACCCACATGGTGCCTAAGAACCGTCTTTAACTCCAGTTCCAGGGGAATCCTACACCCTCTTCTGACCTCCTCAGCACTGCACAACACGAGTGCACCAACCTACATGCAGACAGTACACTCATATACATAAAAAAAAAAAAAGGAAAAATATTAAATTTTTAAAAATCAAAAAAAAAAGAAAGGGCACCCTTTAACCAGATATGCCCCTTCTCCACACATCCTCAGTCAAACATTCCTTCCCTGGAATTCCCTCTACTCTTCCTGCCTTCCAGGAACCAGGGACAGCCTGCCTGCCACGCAGTCGGGTACTCATCAAGTAAAAGGCACGAAACCTCTCCCCTCCTCAGACCCATCTCTCCAGCCTGAGATTCTTTTTTTTTTCTTATCACATGAAACCTGTGTAGGGGCAGTTCAGCTGTCAGTGGGGTCAGAGGCCAGACTCTTTCTGGCCTTTCAACATCCTCAACATATTAGTTTTGTTGTTGTTGTTTCTGAGGGTTGGGCTTCTGTCCATTGGCTACAGCAGGCCCAGCACCATATCTGCTTTTATTCAAGTCTTAAAAAACCAATTTCTTTTTATTTCATGTGTATGAGCGTTTTGCTTCATACATGTTAGTGCACCATGTCATGAAAACCTGCAGAAACCAGAAGAGGATGTTGGATCCCCCGGAACTGGAATTATGAATGGTTGTTAGGTGCTATGTAGGCGCTGGGAACTCAACTTTGATCTTCTGCAAGAGAAGTTGGTGCTCTTAACCACTGAGCCATCTCTCCAGCTTCCATATCTGTTTTAAAAAATATTTATTTTTGCATATGTATGTGTGGACAGGCAGACAGGTCCCTGTGGAGTCCAGAAGAGGACATTGTGTCCCCTGGGGCTGGTGTCACAGGTAGCTTGAGCCCAGTGTGAGGGCCGGAAACCAAATTCTGGCCCTATGCAAGAGCAGCACGTGCTGCTTAACTGCCGAACCATCTCTCCAGGACGCTAGCACTGTATCTTAAGATGACATTCTGTTGTTAAAATGGGAAGAAATGTGCAATATAAAAAGCTTTCTCTTCAGGGGCTGGAGAGAAGGCTCGGTGTTTAAGAGCACTGACTGATCTTGCAGAGGACCTGGGTTCAGTTACTTCACTCATAGGGTGGCTGATAACCATTTGTAATTCTAGTTCCAGAGGATCCAACACCCTTGTCTGGCCTCTGTAGGCATTGTACAACATAGGTGCAGGTAAATGCAAGCAAAACATTCATACACATTGTGGTGGTTTGAATGAGAATGTCCCCCATAGGCTTCAAGTATTCAGCATTTTGTCCCCAGTTGGTGATGCTGTTTTGGGTGGTCTTAGAAGGTGTGGCCATGCTGGAGGAAGTATGTCACTGGGGGCGGACTTCGAGATTTCAACAAGCCTTGACATCCAGTTGCTCTCTCTCTCTCTGTTTCCTGTGTTCACTGGAAGATGTGAACCTCAGCTTTCTGCTCCAGCCCTGGCCACCATGCCTCCCCACCACAATGGACTCTAATTCCCTGGAACTATCAATTGTAAGCTCAAATAAACTCTTCCTTTTGTAAGTTCCCTTGGTCATGGTGGTTTTATCACATCAATAGAAAAGTGACTAATACATACATAAAATAAAATAAATTTAAAAAGTTTTTAAAGCTTTCTCTTCATAAATCTCCCATGCCCAGTCCCAGCTCAGAGCTGAGTTGCACATCTAAGTCCAGATGCAGCTAGTCAAGGAGTGTTACCAGAGCTGTCAGGCTCATAGCTTGGGTCTTGTCATCCCTAAGTATGGATGCAAGAACACAACTCTCACCTTAAAAAGGGTAAGAGAGAGTCTACTCTGGAGCCAGATATGAATGGCCATGGTTCGGGAACACAGATTCAGCTTACCCTGAATTCCATGAATTCTATGTTCCAACCTGGAAGCAGTTTCACGAAAGTATTTTATAGTAACAGAACAAAGAAGATCGTAAATGAAGATACTTCTTAAGTTGTTGGAAAGATCAGAGAAGCAGATTACAGCAAAGCAGGAGACCGCTGTTGTCCTCAGATGTTGTCTGATGGTACTCTTGGCTTTTGGGTTGGTGGGACCTAGTGCTTGCTATGTTAATACGTTCTGAAGGAAACTAGGGCTTTGTCCGTATCTTCCAAATGATTTACCTAATTAACACAAAGCTGTACTTTGGAAGGTAAAAAAATGACTATTAAGTGGGCTAAAGATGGCTGAAGATAATTATTTGGCTCTGGACAAGCAGTATTCTAAACTCTCCACAGTCACTGCATTTCTAATCAGTCAGCCTTGCAGAAGGTTCAGTGGAAGATGCAGGTTTTTTCTGGGAACTTTTGCTCCCACGATCTAGGTGTGGCCACCCATCCTTGAAAGGTCAAATAGCAGACAAGTAATAGTGACCATACTGGGAAAAGGAGCAAATAAAGAGTCAAAAAAAAAAAAATTCATCTGCTGGGCTTGGTGGCACATGCCTTTAATCCTAGCACTTGGGAGGCAGAGGCAGGCGGATCTTTGTGAGTTCAAAGCCAGACTGGTCTACAGAGTGAGTTCCAGGATAGAGCAACAAGGAGACCCCGTCTCAAAAAGACCAATATATATATATATATATATATATATATATATATATTCATTGTAAGACACTAAAACAGACCCACCAGTGCTGCATAATGAGACCCGTCTCAAATTTTTTTTTTCCATTCCTATCCCTGAAATAAGGAATCTTTACCTACTCTGAACAGAACTGGAATCAAATGAGGGGAAGAGAAGAGAGTATGCCTTTTGAGGGGCAAAAGACAGCGTATGTCATATCTTGAATATCAGAAAATATCTTTATTGTTCCCTAATATTTGAATGACAGTTTGGTTGAGTATTTTCTGATGGAACTTTATTCAAAATGCTGAAGGGATTTCCAGATTGTGTTTTAGGTTCTCACATTATGATGAACAACTTAATCCATTCAGATTGCTTTTCTCTTTTCTTTGTTTTCTTTTATTATTGTAGGATGACTACTACCAAAAAAGAAGATAAAAAGGATTTTAGAGGGCTGGAGAGATGGCCTAGCGGTTAAGAGCGCCGACCGCTCTTGCAGAGGACCCGGGTTCGATCCCCAGCACCCACATGGCGGCCGAGAGCCGTCTGAAACTCCAGTTCCAGGAGAACTCCAGTTCCAGGGGAATCCGAGACCCTCTTCTGACCTCCGCGGCATTGCACAACACGGGTGCACAAACCTGCATGCAGACAGTACATTGATATACATACCGAAATAAAAAAAATAAAAAAAAAAAAAAAAAAAAAAAGGATTTTAGGGTCTTCTCTCTACCCTCAGTTTTCCTGAAACTGCCAAGGGAAGGCCTTCAGGCAAGCCTTTTTCCTCAGGAGGCATTAGTGTGTTCCTGTGACTCAATAACTGGTGTTTTTCAGTTCTGGGAAATTTCCCTGTACTATTACATTATTCTTCACAATGCCTTCCAAGCATTTTCTCTGTTCTTTCTGCTACATCTCATTCAGCTGTAGGATGTCTTGGACAGGTCTTCTAGTTTCCTGCCATTTCCCGCTTTCTCCATTTCTTTGTCCTCAGTTCTATTTGCTTTGTAATTTCCTCAACTTTATCTTACAGTTTTCCTATTGCACATTTTGTCTCAGCTTTTAGATATGTAGTTTCCAAGTACTCAATGTTCTCTGAATTTTCCAAAGGTCTTCTTGGCCTAGTTTAATATGTGCAAATCCTCTGCTGTCTTTCTGCGGATTTGAAGGCAGCTTCCAGCTGCCTCATCTCTGCTTCACATCACCGTGCTCAGTTAGTTATTCCTGTTTGTTTCTTCCCTCTCATCTATGGTAGAAGCTTCTCAGGGTTGTCTGGGGACCACTGGATACCTGCTCATATTTAAAATTTTTTTTTTGATACGGGGTCTCCCTATAGCCCCAGGTGGCCTGGAACTCACTCTGTAGACCAGGCTGGCCTTGAACTCACAGAGATCCGCTTGCCTCTGCCTCCCAAGTGCTGGGATTAAAGGTGTGCACTACCATGCTTGGCTTAAAGATGGTTCTTAGTTGCCAAGTGGGTGCTAGGAATCAAACCCTGGTCCTCTGCAAGAGCAGTTGGCGATCTTAACGGCTGAGCCATCTCTCTAGCCCCTTTATTGGGGCTGGAGAGATGGCCTAGCGGTTGAGTGCCAACCGCTCTTACAGAGGACCCGGGTTCAATCCCCAGCACCCACATGGCAGCCTAGAACCATCTGAAACTCCAATTTCAGGAGAACTCCAGTTCCAGGGGAATCTAACACCCTCTTCTGACCTCCATGGCATTGCACGACATGGGTGCACAAACTTGCATGCAGACAGTACATTCATACACATACAGAAATAAATAAAATTTTAAAAAAATTAAAAAAAATTTATTTATTTACTTTTATTTTATGTGTATGAGTGTTTCAGCTGCATGTGTTTGTAAATGGACCGTGTTGTGCTATGCCCACAATGGTCAGAAGAGGGTGTCAGATCTCCTGGAATTTGAGTAATGGATGGTTGTTAACCACAATATATGTGCTAGGAACTGAATGAACCCCAGCCCTCTGCAAGAGCAGCCAGTGCTCTTACCTGCTGAGCCATCTCTCCAGCCCCTGCTCATATTTAAAAACAGCACTAAGTAGCTGACATCACTGGATTAAGACCACATCTGGCTGGGCTGTTTCTGCCCCCTCCCCCACAGTGGTCTTCGTCTGTGGATTTTTACTTTGGAGTTCCCCAATCTTTGACTGGGGCTCACAAGATCTAGCTATTTGGGTGCTAAATTAAAAAAAGGGGGGGATGGAACCTCATTCAACAGATAGAAGTTCATAGAATCCCTGTTTTCTAGGTCCTAAGGCAGAGAAGAGAGTTGATAGGACTAAGTGTTTTTCTTTTCTTTTCTTTTTTTTTTAATTTAATTTTTATTGATGCTTTGTGCATTTCATACATCATTTTCCGATTCAGATCAGGCATATTTCCCTTTCCCTTCCCCCCCACCCCCACCCCCTCCCAGATCATGCATTCTGCCATAACTGTCTTGCATCTTTCTCTCAGTTTTTTTTTCATTTTTTTTAGCTATAAGTGATAATCCATGAGTACAAGCATCCTTCGTGCAAAACCAATCTGCAGGCTGTTGTGCCCAAACCCCCACAGCCCCACCATCCAGTGGGGGGTGACAGGTTGTTTGTTCAATCAAGTTGATCAAATGAGTGTCCAGACTACATTGCTGTAGTTTCACCATTCACCCCAATCGCAGCCTTTACATTCTACCACGCCCCCTCTTCCGCAGATTGTTCCCTAGGCTTAGAAAAGGGGCACAGGTGGATGAGAAGCAAAACAGTCCACTCTCTCTGGAGCTGTTGACTTGGACTCTGGTCAATTCTGGCTGTTTCCTTTCATGGGCTGACAGTTTGTCCAGGAGTAACCTTTCGATCCTACTAATGAAGCACAAGCAATTAGATATATAGGTATTTAAGCAGCACTAATAGTTATGGTAGGTTACTTTGGCATAGACACATATGTTTGGATGATATGTTAATCCATAAATTACATTTTTCCCCCTTGTGGCATCAGCCATGGGTTATTCCTCCAAGGAGAGAGCCAATAGCCAATTAGATTTGGGATATACAGACACATGGCTGCCTCTGCTGCACAGTATTTCCAGGCAGGTGAGGTGTAGCTGGTGCTGACGGTGGAGTCTTGCTTGACTCAGGGAGACCTGTATTTGCTTTATTGGTTTAGTGGCCTTTGGTAACACTCTCTGGCATTCCAGAGGCCATCTGTACACTTGCATGTGCGGTCTCAATACATCCCTCCCATGTTAACGTCAGGTCTTTGGCAGCAGGGTCTTATCGCCTCTCCTCCTGCAGGTATCCCAACTTAGAGGCAAGGAGCCCTTACCTTTTGTGGGGCCTTGGATCCCCTGGCCAACATCCCCCTGCTATTTTTTAAAAAATACTTTTATTGGGGCTGGAGAGATGGCTTAGCGATTAAGAGCACCGACCGCTCTTACAGAGGACCCAGGTTCGATCCCCAGCACCCACATGGTGGCCGAGAACCATCTGAAACTCCAGTTCTAGGAGAACTCCAGTTCCAGGGGAATCCGACACCCTCTTCTGACATCCCACGACACAGGTGCACAAACCTGCATGCAGACAGTACATTCATACACATACGGAAATAAAATAAAATAAATACTTTTATTGATGATTTGTGTATTTCATACATCATCTTTCAGTCCAATTTAGATACATTCCCCTCTCCCTACCCCCATCCCAACCCAGTTCATGCTTCCTGCCATACATGTCTTGCATCTTTCAGTCTTTCCAAAGTTTTTCACTGCAGAGGCTTGTTGTTTGGGGGAGAGTTTAACTGTATCAGTCAGTTCTTTGACCCAGTCTTTATGTTGTTGTTGCTCCTTCCCCTTTCTATTGCTCCAACATATGCACATATATCCATCACATATGTATCACAATTATGACCTTCGAGAATAAGCAGTATGTTAATTCCAAAATATGTTCAGGGAATTCGCCTTTCCCTCTTTAATTTTATACTACTCCAAAATAAGAATATGTACCTTCCACCCATATACAGTAATTACTGAGTCTGACTGTTTTTCATCCATCCACTCAGTCAAGACTACTGACATTGTCTGATGCTGGGGTTTAGAAGACAGTATCCAGGCTACTGTGTTCTGAAATAGAGAACTGGATAGAGACAAGAATAGTAGCAAGCAAAGCAGGAGAGTTTATTAAGAAAGGATACACTTCGGGGGCTGGAGAGATGGCCTAGTGGTTAAGAGCACTGACTGCTCTTGTAGAGGACCCAGGTTTGATCCCCAGCACCCACATAGCGGCTGAGAATCGTCTTTGACTCCAGTTCCAGGGGAATCCAACACCCTCTTCTGACCTCCGCAGCATTTGCACGACATGGGTGCACAGACCTACATGCAGATGATACATTCATACACATACGAAAAAATAAATAAAATAAAAAAAAGAAAGGATACACTTCCAAGGCTTTACACAAGTCTCTCTAGAGCTCACTTCCTCCCCTCCCCTCCCACCTACTGTCTGTAGTCTCTCCTGGATCCTAACCTTCAGAGATTCCTCAGACTCCTGAACTCTGTAGGGTTCTATTTGTAGTTTAGTTGGCCTTGTCTTCCATCACTGCCAGCCCAGATTCCAGCTTTCCATGATCTACTGTCAGCTAGCCAAAAGCTCCCAAAATTTGCTATGGTCAGCAGCTATATATTTCCATGCATTTATTTTATTACATCTTAATTATTATTTACTTATTTTTAGTTAGCATAAAACAATAGGTTTACTGACACCATTTTCCTTTAAAAATATTTTATTTTTTATTCTTATTTTATGTATATTATTGTATGCCTGTATGTGTGTAAATATACCCATGTTGTGCAATGCCTGAGGAAGTCAGAAGGCGGTGGTGTCAGATCCCCTGGAACTGGAGCCATGTGGGTGCTGGGTACTGAACCTGGGGCTTCTACAAGAGCAGTCACTGCTCTTAACTACTAAGCTATCTCTCCAGCCCCAACACCATTTTCTTTTCTTTTTTTAATTAAAAAAATTTTTTTTAATTTATTTATGTGTATGAATGTACCGTCTGCATGCAGGTTTGTGCAGCCATGTTGTGCAAAGCTGCAGAGGTCAGAAGAGGGTGTTGGATTCCCCTGGAACTGGAGTTCTCCTGGAATTGGAGTTACAGACGGTTCTCAGCCACTGTGTGGGTGCTGGGGATCAAACCTGGGTCCTCTGCAAGAGCAGTCAGTGCTGTTAACCGCTAGGTCATCTCTCTACGCCCCCAACACCATTTTCATAAAAGTATATCATTGTATCCTGTGCATATTTCATTATTTAAAAAACCCTCTTAGAAATTATTTTTCATGTGCATATATCACACACACACACACACACACACAAACACACACGTGCACATCTCTACAGGTGCAGGAAGGATGCTCAAATAGGAGAGTTTGAGTAGAAAGCTATGCGTAAAGATTCCTTCAGAAATGCAAATGCAAACATTTTATTTTTTCTAAATTATAACTTTCTTTATACTAGTTCCTTGTAACTACAGTCTGAAAAACAAAACTTTCAACAAGAATTTTTCTTTCCAGTTTACTGTATTTTTTTTTAATTTTATTTATTTCTGTATGTGTATGAATGTACTGTCTGCATGCAGGTGTGTGCGCCCATGTCGTGCAATGCTGCGGAGGTCAGAAGAGGGTGTCGGATTCCCCTGGAACTGGAGTTCTCCTGGAATTGGAGTTTCAGACGGTTCTCGGCCACCATGTGGGTGCTGGGGATCGAACCCGGGTCCTCTGTAAGAGCGGTCGGCACTCTTAACCGCTAGGCCATCTCTCCAGCCCAGTTTACTGTATTTTTATAAAAATAAAGTTGAAAATGTGTGCCTTCATGGAATCGCTTTTTATATCCCAAGAATACAGAGGCACAGAACACATATCTTGTTGCATTTTGGTTTTTGATTCAGTGCTTGCATTTTAGCAGGAGAGACTTAGGGCATTTACCTGAATACACAATGGTTTCAGTGTTATTTATTGCTTTCTCTTTGCTTTGGAATTCCTCTATTTGATTTTAGGCAGTTCACTGAAAAGTCTGAATCAGAGCCTAACTAATCTCTCTATTCAAAAAAATAATTGCTTTCAGCCCATGATTTTAGATTTTGTTCATTTGAGTCCAGGCCTTTTTGGATACAAAGTTGTGTAAATATTTGCTGTCAGCATATGAATTGACACTGTTTGCATTTGAGGCCATGTCTATGTGGATGGGTGCACAGGTATGCACCTTCCACAGTGCTGCTCCTGCCCCAGCTTATTTTTAGTGGCCTGTCATTACTGCTTCTTTTATGTGATGCTCAGTGTTGGATGACCTGAGTCCAGAGGGGAAGAGAAGAGGAAGGGAAGGAGAGGAAGAGGAGGAGGAGGAGGAGGAGGAAGAGAAGAGGGGGGAGGAGGTGGATGAGGAAGAGGAGCAAGAGGCAAAAAGCTGCTGGTATCTATTATCATTCTTTTCCAATCACAATGATAAATTATTTATGTGAACTGTTTACTCCTTTAAAGAAAGCTCAGAGGTATTGTTTTTATTCCTGTTTAACAGAAAGAGGACTGTTCCTCAAATTTGACTTGTTTCTGACTCTAAAGTGTATCTTTTTATTCTGTCTATGGAATCTGGGATGCAAAATAATCTAATAGGAGGCAAAATAATCCAATACGAGGTGCAAAGGAACACCTTCAAGCTTGGATAGTGAAGAAACAGCTTGGACTTGGGCCCCAGATTTAATTGACTTTGAATTTCTTTGCTGGGTCTCCTGGGAATGTTAACATTTGCAAGTTGTACAAACACTGTAGGTAGTGGATGTTCTTGTTACCTGTAAAATGTGTACAGTACTACAATGTACTAAAGGCAGATCAAGTATCTAGCCCAGAATCCATTGTAGAGAATATTTATGAGTTCTATTCTTCTCCCTTCCTTCCTTTGGAAATGACAGAGATGACTTTGGGGAGGGAGATGGAGGAAAACAGAGCCCCGGGTGAGAGGCTGGGAAGCCAAGCTGTTTGTGGGGGAGGGTGGAGATGTGTGACCTGGCCCCATCCTGAGTTCTGGTAATGGTCCGGAAAGAACATACAGTGCTTCTACACAAGGCTATAGTGGGTAGTGCTATGCACGGATTGTCAAACCCAGCCCTTAAGGTTTTTGTTATCTGGTTTCTTGAAAAAGGGAACCAATAAAGACTGAACCGGGCTGGGGTTTGGATGAAGTCTGCTGCCCACGGGTGTCCAGGAGGCTAAGCAGGGGGAGAAAACCTATAGGACTGGGATGGAGCTGTAGAGTGGAGGGCACAGAAAGTGCGGCAAAGGGCTGGGGGGATCCAGAGCCCTTGCCCTCTCCTCAGTGGGGTCTTCATCTGAGTTTCATCTTAGTTCAGTCAGCATATACCCACTGAGCTCAAGCCCTGTAGCAGGTATAGGGCTTGGGGAAGAAGTTGGAGGATACGAAGAGCATGGGCTAAATGCTGACTACTGCCCTGGAATGCCCCTGAGGAGTATCGTGCTTTCAGAGTGATGATTTTCCCCTGTCTTCTGTTCACATGTCCATCATGTGGGGAGAACTCTTAACCTCTAGAGTGCTGTAGCAAAGATACAGCCAGTTATTAGGGTATTTTCAACAGTGCCAGAGTAGGGCAGATCAGTAGCTTTAAAAACTAATAGGTGTGGAGCTGGAGAGATGATGGCTCAGCAGTTAAGAGCCCTGACTGCTCTTGCAGAGGATGCGGGTTTGATTCCCAGCACCCTCATGGCACCTAAGAACCGAACCATCTTTAACTCCAGTTCCAGGGGAATCCGACGCCCTCTTCTGTCCTCTGCTGCACTGCACGACACGGGTGCACAGACCTACATGTAGACAGTACATTCATACACATAAAAAAAGACAAAAAAAAAAAAAAAGACTAATAGGTGTTACCGCAAGATGTTTAGATCCTGGTCCATAGCAGCTGTGGCAGTCTTGCCACAGCAAGGGTGGTGTCCACTGGAGCCCAGCCTCAGTTTCCAGTTCTGTCTAGTGGGATGGAGTTTAAGACGCCCAAGGTGCCTCTCAAGGCTTCGTGTTTGAGTCTGCCTCCTTGGGGTCCTCAATACCTTGGGGTCATCAATACCTTGGGGTATTGTTTAAGAACATACCACACAATGGTTTGACCTCAGCCTCACCCCCAGGGATGCACAGGACGAAGGACTTGTAGAAACTGCAATGATAAAAAGTTTGAGAAACTGAAATTTACACAGTTTTAATTGCAGCAAAATAAGTCCTTAATTCTTTTCATTTGCAGCTCTAGGAACTGGTCAGGATTAGCACCTGACTACAACGCCACGGGCAAGATCCAAGCAAGACTAGAATCAATAAAAAAAAAAAAAATGCATCTGGACTGCCCTGGTCAAAAATATACTGGTTTGGGGGCTGGAGAGATAGCCTAGCGATTAAGAGTGCCGACTGCTCTTGCAGGTTCCCGGGTTTGATCCCCAGCACCCACATGGCTGCTGAGAACCGTCTGTAACTCCAATTCCAGGAGAACTCCAGTTCCAGGGGAATCCGACACCCTCTTCTGACCTCCGCGGCATTGCACAACACGGGCACACAAACCTACAAGCAGACAGTACATTCATACACATAGAAAATAAATAAAATTAAAAAAAAACAAAAACATACTGGTTTTATAGATATCACCAAGGCCTTGTGAACAGACTTCCTTGCTTGTTAGATTATATTTGGACAGGCATCAACCAAATATACTCAGTAAGTAAATGACAGTCTTTTTTTTCCTTCTATTTTTAATTTTTTTAAAATATATTTTTAAATTTTATTTTTTATGTGTATGAATGTACTGTCTGCATGTAAGTTTGTGCACCCGTGTCGTGCAATTCCGCGGAGGTTAGAAGAGGGTGTCGGATTTCCCTGGCACTGGAGTTAAAGACGGTTCTCAGCCACCATGTGGGTGCTGGGGATCGAATCCGGGTCCTCTGCAAGAGTGGTTCGTGCTCTTAACTGCTAGGCCATCTCTCCAGCCCTTTTTTTTTCTTCATTTTTTAACAGTAAGTAATAATTTATGAGTACAAGCATCCTTCATGTAAAACCAATTTGCAAGCAGTTGTGCCCAAACCCACACAGCCCAAGGGTCCCACCATCCAGCTGGGGGGCTTGCATGTTCAATCAAGTTGATCAAATAAGTGTCCAGTCTATATTGCTGTAGTTTCACCATTCACCCCAATTGCAGCTCTTACATTCTACCACGCCCCCTCTTCTGCAGATCGTTCCCTAGGCTTAGAAAAGGGGCACAGGTGGATGAGAAGCAAAACAGTCTACTTTCTCTGGAGCTGTCGTTTTGGACTCTTGTCAGTTCTGGCTGTTTCCTTTCATGGGCTGACAGTTTGTCCAGGAATAACCTTTCAAGCCTACTAATGAAGCACATGCAATTAGATATATAGTCAGTCTTTAGTGGCCATTATACATAAGGGATGCTTTTCATTTGCTTTATATCAGAGGGGAATAAAGAAAAGGAAGGAAGGATAGGGGGGAAGAAAAGAGGGAGGGAAGGGAAGGAAAAAAAGGTTCCTACTCACAGCTATTACTGAAAATGAACACTAGAGGTCTCCATTGCCAAGACTGTTAAGCTTAGCCTTTAAAATTCAAGGCAAAATCAGAACATGTTCTCCACTGCACTTGGAGCTTCATTTTTAGCAGCCGTCCATCCAGATGCTAATATCCTGATGGCACTTGACACAGGAGAACTGTCTAGGTCAACCTTCAGTGATGACTGGGTGGCCGCAATGAAAAATATGGGTCACTCCCAATAACCACCTCCCAGGAAAAATGACTCCACATACCGCCTATGGAGTTGTGGGTAACAGGGTTCCTGTTGCCAAGCTGGGGCATAAGGACATTATTTGAAAATGAATTCAGCTGGGCGTGGTGGTGCACGCCTTTAATCCTAGCACTTGGGAGGCAGAGGCAAGCAGATCTTTGTGAGTTCAAGGCCAGCCTGGTCTACAGAGTGAGTTCCAGGACAGCTGGGGCCTTAGGGAGACCCTGTCTCGAAAAGACAAAATAAATAAATAAATAAATAAATAAATAAATAAATAAATAAATAAATAAAAATAAAATGAATTAAAAGAGAAAGAGGTATGAGACAGTGGACCAAGCATTCTGTACATAAATTCTTTAATGATGAAGAGTAATCATTATTGGATGCCAAGTTGCACAGAAAGTGATTTTCTTGGGACCTCAGGTTCAATGTGCCTTCTTCAGAGCCCCTTCCTGAATCCCCCAGCCAAGCTCACTTCCTGCTCTTCCCTATCACTGCCCCTGGTTTTATCAGTCGTAGACCTTCTCCCATTTTCCTGGTATACCATTTCTGTTTATGGACTGCTCTCTTGTTGGCCCCTCCACGGGAACAGGTAGCGCAGGCGTACCGTCTCCATCCTGTGCTTGTGTGCCTCACGCAGTGCTAGTTCTGAGAAGGCTCAGCAGAGAGCTGCTGACTTGGGCACAATAAGGAGTTAATAATTGTGGGTGGACATGGTGCCTGTAAACAAGGAAGTCAGCTCTAGGAGTCTAATAATTTAATGATTATTAATAAATGAATAAGTAATCTAAACTCTCCAGTCATTTCTGTTAAAACATGTAGCATATTCATTAGTGAATTTTTTTTTTTTTTGTCTTTTCGAGACAGGGTCTCTCTGTAGCCTCAGCTGTCCTGGAACTCACTATGTAGTGAGGCTAGCCTTGAACTCACAAAGATCCGCCTGCCTCATGAGTGCATTAGTGAAATTTTTTTAAGAGTGAAGTGTGTCCTCTGTCTTGAATCAAGTATCTACACCAAGGCAGACTTCAGGCTTCGCTTCCCTTTTTTTTTTTTTTTTTTTTTGGTCTTTTGGAGACCAGGTCTCCCTGAACTCACTCTGTAGACCAGGCTGGCCTTGAACTCACAAAGATCCACCTGTCTCTGCCTCCCAAGTGCTAGGATTAAAGGTGAGCACCACCATACTTCGCTTTTCATCAGGGACTTGACTGTGAAGAAAATCAGTGAGTGTCTGGGATAGAGTGCACAGCAAAAGTAACTTACCATGGAGCTTGTTGAATGAAGCCGAGGGAAAATTGGAATTCAAGGTCTGCTCCTCGTCCTACTGAGTGGAACATGGCTCAGGTGAGATCTTTGTGTTTGTCTAGGACAGTGTGAGATCTTTGTGTTTGTCTAGGACAGTGCTTCATAACTTTGGTATCAAGCAGAGTAGTTAACTTTTACTAAGTGCTTCCTGGATATCAGCTTGGTAATCACTTTTCAGGTACTAATGTAATTGATTACCAAAACAAAGCTATGATTCAGGTACTGTTGTTGGTCCATTTACAGATGACAAAGCTTGGGCAGAACCAACATGTGGTGAGGCTAAATCAAACCATAGCTTTGCAGTAGTCTGAGGTCACTACCACCTCACCGTGAGCCTTTCCATAAACCTGCACCAGTGTTTCCCTGGGCCAGTAAAGCCTGGCCAAAAAGCTATAGCATGTTCTGTCTGTGATTCCATACAGAGCAAAGTTTGAGGCTCACTGATTCTTGGTGAATGAGGCCAGAGTGCTCATGGTTTCTCCAAGGTATCCGCAGGGCGATTGAGTTCCCTTTCCTAGTTAAAGAGACCCTGGACCATGCACAGAGTGGCAGTGTCAGGCCTCGAGGTAGAGGAAGAGGTGTGAACATCACATGTAGGACAGGAGACCCTTCAGAATTATCCTACAGGCTGGAGATGCACCTTACAGGCAGAACACTTGTCTAACACAAAGCCTGGGATTCGATCCCTAGTACACAAGAAAAACAAGTCCTCTTGTCTAGAATCTGTCCCACAAAGCTGAGAGGTTAGTGCTATGATTCACATGTTGGATGTCAAAGGTCTATGTGTTAAAGGTGTAGTGCCTCTAGATGGGTCTGTTGGGAGGTGACGGGATCTTTAAGAGATGGGGCAGATCAAGCTCCTTAGGTCATTGGGGATATTCCCTTGGATGGATTGTAGGATTGCAGTCTCCTTGTCTTTCATTTTTGCTTCCTGGCTCACAAGGTGGGTAGTTCTCTGTGCCACATTCGCCTACTACGTTGTACCCCTTCCTCAGCTCAAAGCAGTAGGACCGATTGATCCTGATATGGAACCTCTAGTAAGCCAAAACTCACCTCCTCTATTTTTAAGTTATTTGCCTTTGTTAGTTAGTTAGTTAGTTAGTTAGTTAGTTAGTGTTAGTTAGTTAGTTAGTTAGTTTGTTTGCTTGTGACAGGGTCACACTACGTATCCAAGGCTGGTCTTGAACTTGCCATCCTCCTGACTTATCCTTCAGAGTGCTGGAGTTACAGGTATGAGCTACTACACCCAAGTTAGTCAGATGGTTTTTTTTTAATGCTTTTATTGATGTTTTGTGTATTTCAGGCATCATTTTTCGATTCAGTTTAGGCATATTCCCTTTTCCTTTCCCCCATCCCATCCCAGATCATGCATTCTGCCATAACTGTCCTGCATCTTTCTCTCAGTCTTTTTTTTTTATGTTTAAGAATTCACATTTTCTTCCATTAATTTTATATTACTCTAAAACATGAATACATACTCTCCACCCACATACAGTAATTACAGAGTCTGAAAATAAGTGGGGAGGGGGGTGGATTCTAGAGCCCATTGAGAGATTTACACTGTAACAACATAGTTACTTTCAGATAAACAGAAATATAACAATAATGTTGTTCAGCTTACCTTTCATCTGGGGGATTTGGTTTAGCATCCACAAATGAGGGAAACCATTTGCCATTTGTTTTTCTGTTACTTCATTTAGCATAATGGCTTCGAGTTCTGTCCATTTACCTGCAAAGTTCATGATGTCATCTTTCTATATTGCTGAGTAGTACTCCATTGTGTAGATGTACCACATTTTTGTCATCCACTCCTCAGTTGAGGGGCATTTGGGTTGGTTCCAGCTCTTCTCTATTGTGAAGAGAGCTGCAGTAAACATGGATGTGCATGTATCTTTGTGGTAGGATGAGTCTTGAGGGTATATACCCAGGAATGGTATGACTGGGTCAGGTGGTAGGCTCATTTTGAGTCTTTTTTTAAATTTTTATGTGTATGAATGTACTGTTTGCATGTAGGTTTGTGTATCCATGTTGTGCAATGCCACGGAGGTCAGAAGAGGGTGTCGGATTCCCCCGGAAAAGATGGTTCTCAGCCACCATGTGGGTGCTGGGGATCAAACCTGGGTCCTCTGCAAGAGCAGTTGGTGCTCTTAACTGCTAGGCCATCTCTCCAGGCCCCATCATTTTGAGTCTTTTAAGGGTTCTCCACACTGCTTTCCATAGTGACCATACAAGTTTACATTCCCACCAGCGGTGGATGAGTGTTCCCCTTTCCCCACAACCTCTCCAGCATTTGGTGTCTTTTGTTTTCTTGATCTTAGCTAGTCTTATCGGAGTGAGATGATATCTAAGAGTGGTTTTAATTTGCATTTACTTAATTATTGATTTTTTTTGAGTAGAGATTTATACTCTAGCCCAGGTTGTCCTTGAACTGACTATGTAGCCTAGGCTGGCCCTGACCGTATGATGATTCAACCTTCTGAGTGCTGAGATTATAGGCATATGCTTTTTTTTTTTTTTTTTTTTGGTTTTTTTGAGTCAGGGTCACACTGTAGCCCTAGTTGGCCTAGAACTTGTTTTGTAGACCAGGCTGAACTCACAGAGATCTGCCTGCCTCTGCCTCCCAAGTCCTGGGATTAAAGGTGTGTGCCAGCACGCCTGGCTTATAGGTATATACTGCTTCTACCCCAGTTTAGCAAGAAAGAATTAACATGTTTTCCCATTTTGAGTCTTGATTTCCCCCAGTATGGAAGAGGAATAGTAACATAGGACATCTGGGGTGGTCTTGGGACTGAAATGAGTGGAGAAAGAGAGACGAGAGAGAGAGAGAGAGAGAGAGAGAGAGAGAGAGAGAGAGAGAGAGAGAGAGAGAGAGAGATTCAGAAATCAGATAGAGGGAACATGAATACAGGGAAACCTACACCACTGAGTGAATTCCCAGAAGTCACTGGCCTCACCCAAGACAAACCAATAGGTCCAAAGGGCAGAATGCTTGTGTTAAAGCCAGATAGATAAGCAGTGCTTAGTAGTTATGACGGCATGATATCACAAGGACAGAAATTAGAAGGTAAAGTATCTGATAACTTTAAACATAAAGGAATATATTTTCTTCCACAAATTTTTGTATGGAGAAGACAGAAAAACTACTGACATTTTTCTCAGGTAACAAAGCACACTGAGAAGAGAGCTCAGTGAGCGGCTCGGCACTTGTCTAGCACACACGGAGCTGAGGGTTGGATCCTCCGCACCACAACACAGTACGTCGCAATGTGTTTAAGAGAAGATATTTAATATGTTTTAAGACAGCATCTTCATAGAGTTCATACCAATTAAAATTTACTACTGGTAGTAATGGCAGGTGTAATTATTGCATACAGACCATTTAATGCGTCCAGCATCTTTAGGATGTATAGGAGATGTTATCTCCATTTTATAGATGAGGAAATGGACGCGCATGAGTTCACCTGGTGGGTAGGAGAGACTGAATGGTCACTGCAGGCATCTGGCTGCAGACATCCCTCTCCTGTGAGCGCAGCTCAGAGCTAGCACAGGTCTGTGGAGCTGTATCACCCTAGACAAGGATTCACTGTCAACCCTTCCACTGTCCCAAGTCCCCTGAGGCTAAGTGACTCTGCTCTGTCCTTCCCACTCTGCTCTAGATTTTGAATTACTACCCTGAGTGTTAGTTCCTTGGGAAGCTCATGATTTACCCAGCGACCCTGCACTTCACACTCAGCCTTCATACAGCCATGAGATTGCAAGGAGATTTGGCTTGAAGGCTCCAAAGCTGAAAGACCTGTATTACTAGGGCTGACAGTTGTAAGTATGTGAATTTAAGGAGCACCAGCAGGGTGGGGTGGCACATGCCTATAATCCCAGCTATTCAAACAGTAGCTAACGTAGGAGGATTGTGAAATTGAAGTCAGTCTGGGCCAATTAACAAGACCTTGTATCCCCAAAATAATAAAATAAATAAATATAGATCAAGAAGTTGGGTAGAAGCTGAGCTCATAGTACACACCTTTCATCTCAGCACTGGGAAAGCATAGGCAGGAAGATCTCTGTGAGTTTGAGGCCAACCTGGTCTAGATAGCCAGTTCCAGGCCATCTAGTGCTGTCAAAACAAAACAAAACAAAACAAAACAAAACAAAACAAAACATCCCATTGGATGTTGGCAGTATCAGATACCAATGTGGCCAAACTGATTGAGACCAAACTGAAGGCTTTTCCTATATGAGGCTGTCCCATATAGGAGAGATTCATCCATATCATCTACAACTTGGACTCTTCACAACTTCCCAGGAGCTACAAGATTTTCCGGAGCATGGGAATTATCCGAGTGGTCAGAATTCCACGGTAGGATGGCTGTGGGGAAGGAGAGAGTGGCAGCAGAAATCAGGGCAGAGTGGGTGTGTCAGGTAGGACTGATGCTAATCCCCTAAAAGCAAGAGCTGGGAAAAAAAAAGCGGAGGAAGGAAGTCCACTAGCATGTACCACAGGATCAAATCAAAGCTGGTCCTTACACGTGAATATGTTCCAATGGCTTTGAAGGCTCTGACTCTTAGAGCACCTGTGACCCTGAAATGGTGCTTTTTTTTTTTTTTTTTGACATGGTGCATTTTTCACTGGGACTGTAGTTCCCAGATAATATGTCATGCACACCTGCACACTATTTTTTTTCTTTTCAATGTAGCCACGATAACCATCAGCATGCCATTTTGAGGTACATTGTAGTCAGCAATATGAAACAGATGAGAAGGCCAGGAGCTGCTCCTGGTGAGGCCAACTTATCTTCAGCTTAGTTAGCCTTTAACCAGCCTCCCACAATGGGCTCTGTTCTGAAGCAAAGACCTGTTTATTTCCCAACAGGTTCTGTTTGATGACTACATGAAAGTCTGTTTGCAGATTCCAGAGATTATTGGTAAGAGTTCAATAAGCATAAAGAATGATTTTTATGGCTACACAGACCTTTGGCTGTGCACCACTTTGCTTTTCCAAAGACAATCAAACATTTGTAGTGTGATAAAATAACATCAGTATTTAGAGGTCAACTGGATTAAGATACCACTAAACCTCTTAGGCAGCAACTGTGGAGATTGTCATGCCACTCTGTAACAATTTCACATTTTTTTTCTTTTTTTTATTGTTTATTTTTAAGGGATTCTACAATATAATAACACAGTTGTTTGCAGATAACATTGATGTTACTCAGTTTGCCATACAATTAGGTAATTGGTGCATTTTGCAAGTATCTATGTCCAAATTTTGAACAACCCAAGGTTCCCATAGTCCAGTTGGAGAAGCTTGTATGCACAGGCATGTTGATCAATTAGGAGTCCAGACTATATTGCTGTAGTCTCATGATTCACCCCTATCTCTC
>VZQC01000612.1:2847580-3200080 GCA_009823505.1 Rhizomys pruinosus
ACCTTTTTAGTCATACTAACAAAGCACAAGCAATTGGATGTACAGGCATTTAAGCAGTACTAATTATTATGGCAAGCTAAGCTGTGAGCATAGACACAGATGCTTGGATGGTATGCTAATCCACAAACTGTGGTTTCTCTATAAAGGGTGACAAGTTCTTATTGTGGCCTATAACATCTCCTAACCACTAGAGGACATAAGCTTGTGGCAACCACTGTGAGTTATTCCTCCAAGGAGAGAGCTAATAGCCAATTAGATTTGGGATATATATATAGACACTTGGCTGCCACTGTTGCACAGTATCTCCAGGCAGTTGAGGTGTAGCTGATACTGATGGAGGACAATTTCACATTTTTACTGGCCTACTACATCTGTGTGAATCTCTTGGGTCAAGGAGGTGGGAGACCAGATCACTCTCAGTGGCATGTGTGTAGGTAGCTATGCTTTAAGTGAGTTGATGTTATCTGTGGAGAATGAACAAAATGAACTTATGAATGAACCAGTGTTCCCTGAAGTGGATGCACCATGGAGAACATGGACTGATACCTAACCCGAGGCATCTGATTTGTTGGCTGTACCACCTTCCTCAAGGACTTGTCTAGTCCCCACCATAGCTCTGGCTCTGGGGATGGTACCCTTCTATCTGTAAAGCAGTTGGAAGGGAAGGCACATGGTAAACACTCATGCAGAAATCGAATCAGTTCAACAGTTGTGTCCTGCTTTCTTGGTTGTTCTTTTCTGGACAATTTGAGCACAATCTAACTGAAATGAATGTAGCATGCTATAAATTTATGTATGCCTGTGTGTGTGTGTGTGTATGTGTGTGTGCATGTGTGTGTGTGCATGTGTGTTTTTGTGTGTGTGTGTGTGTGTGTGTACATCCAGGAATTAAGTCATACAAACATATCACATCTCTCTAATTGATTATTAGCTGCTTCTCAAGTCTAAAAGATACATCCAAACCTCCATCAGATGGGCACTCAGTAGTGTAAGCAGTTTCTTCTGACATTATGTCCCTATGTCCTGCAGCCAAATCCCTTCTATTAATTCATCTTCAAATACAGGTTGGTTTCAGCCGCACTAACCCCCTGCTTAATCCTTCCCTCTTTCAATCTTCATCTTGGCTTAAAACCCTTCAGCACATCCTCCTTGTCTAAACTATTTAACTGCCCTTTGTGTCCTTTGAAGACCAGCCCAAACCTACACTCACAGCATTGGACGGCTGCTACCCCACCTTCCTCTACATTCCTCAAGGGGCAAAAGACAGAAGCAGGCCACACACCCAGCTAGAGCATGGTGAGACTCAGCAGTATGCATGGTGAGGGGGACTCAGCAAAGGCGAAAGGTCTGGAACAAGGAGAAGGAGAACTTGCTGGAGAAGGTGTTTCCTGATGGGAGCAGGGAGCAGTTCAGATGGAGTGAAAGGCAGAATGAGTGCTACCCATGGGGCAGAAGCCTCATGGAGGAAGGTTGACCAGAATCCAGGAAAGTACAGGTAACTGGGTACTAACAGGGGCAGCAGAGAAAGAGAGTGGAAGCTAAGATGTTAGAAAGTTAAGATGAGCTAAGGGAGTTTCATTTAGTTTTCAGAAGCTGTGTGTTTGAACACTGCATGTGGATGATCCCTTAAATGGGAGAATGACAGTGAATGAGTGGCAACTGCAGAACTAGATCTTTGCCTTGTGAGGGAGGGGGAGCACTGCACCCAATGGAGGAGCCCACACAGATGCCTACTCATGGTTGTGACAGGAGGGAGGGACACAAGGGAGAGCAGGGCAGTGAGGTTAGCCTGGGCTACTTGCTTGTGTTTTGGAAAGGAGAAAGTAAAGAGGGGAAAGGAGGGAGACTGAGAGGGAGCCTCGGGCCATTTCGATTGGCAGCTGGGATCTCCAAGTGAGTCCAGCACCATGGGGACTTTTCTCTAATTTATGTTGAAATTTGTTCTCAAATCAAAAGTCACACAGGTTGTTCACTGTGGTGAGAATATGGTGGAATATAGAGTCACATAAGGATAAACTGGTCAGTTTTTTTTTTTTTTACAATTATTCAAACAGACAGATATTGAGGCATTAAAAAGGTCTATCCTTTAAGCCAGCAACTTGAATTTTTTTTTTTTTTTTGGTCTTTTCGAGACAGGTTTTCCCTGTAGCCCCAGCTGTCCTGGAACTCACTCTGTAGACCAGGCTGGCCTTGAACTCACAAAGATCCGCCTGCCTCTGCCTCCCAAGTGCTAAGATTAAAGGCGTGAGCCACCACGCCCGGCTCTTGCAAAAAGTATTATTTTTAAAACTAGAAATTGACCAGAGGAGGTTCTCACACTGTGATATTAAATGAAAACTCAGTTATAATCATTATCCAAAGCCATCGCATTCTTCTCACGGGGAGTCTCCCTGCATCTCTTCTCCTCCACCACCTCTTCCATCCAGCTCACCATGCCACCACAGGTGGGATTTTCTATTAAACACGTTTAAAGCACATTCTTTTTATGTTTTGTGAACTCTAAATGGCCTCCCATTTCTTGGTTTCCTGTTCTGAAACCTTGACCTTGTCCGTAAGAGCTTGTGTTACCTGTCCCCTCCTCAGCACTGGCTTTCCTGATCTAACACTCCCTGGCTTCTCCTGCTCAAACTCCTGTTCACGCATGCCATTTCCTCATTTCAGGAGCTCTTCAGTCTTGCCCCTTCCTCTCTGGCTGAATTATTATTATTATTATTTTTGAGACAGGGTCTCCCTTTAGTCCCAGCTGGCCTGGAGCTGGCTCTGTAGACCAGGCTGGCCTTGAATTCACAAAGATCCGCCTGCCTCTGCCTCCCGAGTGCTAGGATTAAAGGCATGTGCCACCACACCCAGCACTAAAGACTACCATGTGGGTGCTGGGAATGGAACCCAGGTCCTCTGCAAGAGCAGTCAGTCCTCTTAACCACTGAGCCATCTCCCCCGCCCTGGCGGAATTCTTACTCATCCCTTGGGTTTCAGTCTCTGTCTCCACAAACCTTTAATTTTTTAAATTATAAGTATTTTATTATTTTTATATTATGTCTATGAGTGTTTTGTCTGCATGATAAGTGCACCTGTGTCATGCACTGCCTGCAGAGGTCAGAAGAGGGCATCAGATCTCCTGGAACTGGAGTTACAGATGGTTAGCTACCATGTGAGTACTAGGAATTGAACCCAGGTCCTCTGCAAGAGCATCCAGTGCTCTCAACTGCTGCGCCATCTTTTCAACCCAAAAAAACCTTTTCTGACTTGCTTATGTCCAGAACCAGTTCGGCCACAAGGAATGTTCCAAACTGGTACAAGTAATTGGAAAGTTCAGGCTTGAGCCAGGCCTCAAAAGACGTCAACAGGGCTTGATCATTTCTCCACTGTTGACCCAATATTCTTTTTTGAAGATGTCTTTTATTTATTCTTTGACAATTGCATATATGTTGTCTTAGTTTGCTTTCTATTTCTGTGGCAAAAATACTCACCAAAAGCAACTTGGGGAGGAAAAGGTTTATTGCATCTTACTCTTCCAGGGGACAGTCCGTCACTGAGTGAAGCCAAGGGACAGTCCGTCACTGAGCTAAGCCAAGGCAGGAGCTGACACAGAGACCATGGAGGAACACTCCTAATTCACTTGCTCCCCTGGCTTGTGCTTAGTCTGCTTTCTTTTTAAAAAATTAATTTATTATTTTATGTGTGTGAGTGTATTATTGTCTGCATGTGTATAAGTGCACCCATGTTGTGTAGTGCCCATGGAGGACAGAAGAAGGTGTCAGAGCTCCCGAAACTAGAGTTACAAAGTTGTTAGCCACCATGTAGGTGCTGGGATTTGAACCTGGGTCTTCTGAAAGAACAACCAGTCCTCTTAACCACTGAGCCATCTCTCCAGCCCAAAACAGCTAGTCAGCTTTTATTTTCATATGTAACTTAATAGGAAGAGTAGATGTTCTTCTCCAAGAGAAGTTTCCTCCTGTCCTAGGTTTCTGTTTTCCCAGTTTGTGTGCTTTGACTCTGGCCCTGAGCCTATTTTTACAAGCAATAATTATTGCTGTGGAAAAGCAAATTTCTGATTGATTGGGTCATATGCCATCTATAAACTTTTCTATGTGGGTTTGGTTCCTAAACCCAAACTAGGAATTATAAGAGCTTGGAGAAATGGATCTTGGAGAGGTAGGCAGCAAGTATTTTCAAGGAGTTTTTCATTATGTGTTTGTGTGTCACATGATCATTTTCTTTTATTGAATTTGTGATAACCACACATTCATGTAAGCTATGTTTGTTGAATGTATGTCTTCCCCAGAATGCTATAACTCATTAAAATTGACATTTATTTATTGTGTGTCTGTGTGTACCAACATGTATGGGAACATGTATGTGCTATGGTGTGCATGTTTAGGTCTGGGAACAACTTTCAGGAGTCAATTCTCTCCTTCTACCACATGGGTTCCAAGGATCAACTCAGGTCCTCAGACTTGGCAGCAAGTGCCCTCACCTGCTGAGTTACCTTACTGGCCCTGAACACTCACTTTGAGAGAGACCACATCTTCTTTCTTGACTATATCCAGTGCCCAGCACAATTCTTAGTGCAGAATAGATGTTCAATGTATCTTTGTTGAAAAACTATGACACCAAAAAATGAAACAGTGGGCCACAAGCAGCACATATGGTGGCTGTTTCAGTCCAATTATACTGCTATAACAAATGGCCTGAGACTGGGTAAAGGATAAAGAGCAGAAATTATGACTCATAGTTCCAGAATACAGAGTCAATGTACCAGTAATTTTGGTGTCTGGTGAGCGGTTAGTCTGTGTTCTAAGGTGAAGCTTTGAATGCTTCTTACTCTAATGTTATGCCTTACATGGTAGACAGGACAGAAGATCAAAAGGGGGCTAAACTAGTTCCCACCAGCTCTTTTTTTAAAAGATTAAAAAAAATTTTTTTTTATGTGTATGAATGCACTGTCTGCATGTAGGTTTGTGCACCCGTGTCATGCAATGCTGCAGAGGTCAGAAGAGGGTGTCGGATTCCCCTGGAACTGGAATTAAAGACAGTTATCAGCCGCCATGTGGGTGCTGGGGATCGAACCCCGGTCCTCTGCAAGAGCAGTCGGCGCACTTAACTGCTAGACCATCTCTCCAGCCCCCCACCAGCTCTTTAATAAGGATGAGCCCCTATGATTTAATTATGTCCTCAAAGATCCCACTTTGTTTGATATAAGTTCTCACTCTGTAGCTATTGCCTTTTAAGTGCTGGGATTGCAGATATACGGGGGAGGGGGCACAGTGCCTGGCTAAAACCCCCACATCTTAATATTCTTGGGGGGAGGGGTGTTAAGTTTTAATATAAATTTGAGAGAGGATACATTTAAGTCAATGGAATATGATGCTAATTTTTATTTTTAAAAATAAAACATCTTAGCTAGGCGTAGTGATATCTGCCTGGAGCCCCAGAACTCAAGAAGCTGAAGCCTAGGGAATGACAGTTCAAGGATAGCCTGGGCTACATGGTGAGACCCTATCTCCAAAACAAGAAATAGAATATAAAAACCTGAACAGTTTTCTCTCCTTGGTCTGTCTCTAGAGAACATGGACCTGCAAGGAAAGGTAACAAACAAAGCTGGTATTTCTTGGAGGTAGAAATAAGAGTGAGCAATTACTACAACACTTGGATATATTTTCTACCTTTATACTGAACCTGTAATATTTTATGATTGAACAATTTCTGAATGTGTTCTCTAGGAATATAATGGGTAGATCTTTTCCACTTAGGAGAACTTTCCTGTTTTGCAAAATAAAAGGAGTTCCTAAAGAAGGCTGACGTATTAGTTACTTTGCTGCTACTGTGACAAAACACCATGACCAAGACAACTTATAGAAGGAAGGCCTTATTTTGGGCTCACAGTTCCAGAGGGGTAAGAGTCCATCATGGCTGGGGAGGTGTGGCAGGAGACAGCTGGAGCAGAAAGCTGAGTGCTCACATTTTTCAGCCCTCGCAGGAAGCAGAAGGAGCAGCTGGGGGCAAGGCTATGCACTCTCAAAGCCTGCCCCCCAGTGACATGCTTCCTCAAGCTAGGCCACACCTTCTGAAGGTTCCATGACCTTTCCCAAACAACATCACAAAGTGACTAAGTGTTCAAATACTTGAGCCTATGGGGGATACTTCTCATTCAAACCACCATAGCTGAAAACTAAGTTTCTCCATGACCATGAATTCCTTGATAGCACAGAGGGGCTGCTGGAGATGCTGACTGCTTGCCACACATGAACAGGATAGCAGGGAAGACAGAACAGGAAGGCCAGGGTGACATGCCTGTCACTCTGAAGGCTTGTCCCAAGCTGGTGCTGAAGTTGGCCTTTCCTTTCCTTGTTTTCTACTTGTAGTGTGATCACCCTCGATTTCTAAATGTTATACTTTGACATGTGGAGTCTCGTCATTTTGCTTTGCTGTCTCAAACTTGTTCTTCTCCCCTTCTGTGAACGCGGGGCAGCTCCTGCATCTTCTCTGTGCCTTTGATTATCTTAAGAGTAAAACTCCTAAATCAAGCAGATCAAACCCTGGATGAAGCGCTGCACAGAGAATCACACACACAAGCTCAGACACCTAAGCTGAAACAGGTAACACATTGGCTTTGGGCTCAGGTCACACAGTTTGAGCCCTAAGCCCTCTGGGGTCTGCCCGGGGTCACCTTTCCAAAGGGGACCATGTCCAGCTACTGAACCTCTGGGTCTTTTCTAAGGTGGACCTATTAATGGCCTTGATGTGGAGCCAGGAGTTCAACAGGGAATGGGCAAGATAGAATAGGACTCAGGGCTGGGCGTGGTGGTGCACGCCTTTTATCCTAGCACTTAGGAGGCAGAGGCAGGTGGATCTCTGTGAGTTCAAGGCCAGCCTGGTCTACAGAGTGAGTTCCAGGTCAGCTGGGGCTACAGGGAGACCCTGTCTCAAAAAGAAAAAACAAAAAAGGACCCAGGAACTCAGGAGCATGAAAAGTTCAGAAGTTCAGGGCCTTGGGTTGGGGACGGTGGCAGTAGCTTTGAAGCCCGGAACTGGGGAGGCAGAGGCAGGAGGATTTCCGTTAAGTTGTTAGGCCACGCTCATCCACATTTTGAGTTTCAGACCTGTCAGGGCTGCATAGTGAGGCCATTTCAAAAACCAAAAAAAAGAGGAAGTTCAAGGCCTGGCTGGGCTACAGAGTGAGTTCAGTGCTAGCCCGAGGCCCTTTCTCAAAATAAAAAGTAGAGTGCTGAAGACTAGCTCAATGGCAGAGCTCTTGCCTAGTGTGTGTGAGGTCTTGGGTTCAATGCTCAATACTAAAAAGAAGCGAAGGAGGGAAGGAAAGATGGAAAGAAGGAAAGATGGAAAGAAGGAAAGAAAGGACAGGAAAACCAAAAAAAAAAGCTGCAGGTTTTGTGCAGGATCAGTTGGGCACCCTAGAATGCACCGCTCCCCCCTGCTGTGGGCCGATACTCCTTACAGTCAGCCCAGATCCACGCACTGCTCCCCCTCTGTGGGCCGATACTCCTTACAGTCAGCCCAGATCCACGCACTGCTCCCCCTCCGTGGGCCGATACTCTTACTGTCAGCACAGATCCACGCACTGCTCCCCCTCCGTGGGCCGGTACTCCTTACTGTCAGCCCAGATCCACGCACTGCTCCCCCTCCGTGGGCCGATACTCCTTACAGTCAGCCCAGATCCACGCACTGCTCCCCCTCCGTGGGCCGATACTCCTTACAGTCAGCCCAGATCCACGCACTGCTCCCCCTCCGTGGGCCGATACTCCTTACAGTCAGCCCAGATCCACGCACTGCTCCCCCTCCGTGGGCCGATACTCCTTACAGTCAGCCCAGATCCACGCACTGCTCCCCCTCCGTGGGCCGATACTCCTTACAGTCAGCCCAGATCCACGCACTGCTCCCCCTCCGTGGGCCAATACTCCTTACAGTCAGCCCAGATCCACGCACTGCTCCCCCTCCGTGGGCCAATACTCCTTACAGTCAGCCCAGATCCACGCACTGCTCCCCCTCCGTGGGCCGGTACTCCTTACTGTCAGCCCAGATCCACGCACTGCTTCCCTCCGTGGGCCAATACTCCTTACAGTCAGCCCAGATCCACGCACTGCTCCCCCTCCGTGGGCCAATACTCCTTACAGTCAGCCCAGATCCACGCACTGCTCCCCCTCCGTGGGCCGATACTCCTTACAGTCAGCCCAGATCCACGCACTGCTCCCCCTCCGTGGGCCAATACTCCTTACAGTCAGCCCAGATCCACGCACTGCTCCCCCTCCGTGGGCCAATACTCCTTACAGTCAGCCCAGATCCACGCACTGCTCCCCCTCCGTGGGCCGATACTCCTTACAGTCAGCCCAGATCCACGCACTGCTCCCCCTCCGTGGGCCAATACTCCTTACAGTCAGCCGAGATCCACGCACTGCTCCCCCTCCGTGGGCCAATACTCCTTACAGTCAGCCCAGATCCACGCACTGCTCCCCCTCCGTGGGCCGATACTCCTTACAGTCAGCCCAGATCCACGCACTGCTCCCCCTCCGTGGGCCAATACTCCTTACAGTCAGCCCAGATCCACGCACTGCTCCCCCTCCGTGGGCCAATACTCCTTACAGTCAGCCCAGATCCACGCACTGCTCCCCCTCCGTGGGCCGATACTCCTTACAGTCAGCCCAGATCCACGCACTGCTCCCCCTCCGTGGGCCAATACTCCTTACAGTCAGCCCAGATCCACGCACTGCTCCCCCTCCGTGGGCCGATACTCCTTACAGTCAGCCCAGATCCACGCACTGCTCCCCCTCCGTGGGCCGATACTCCTTACAGTCAGCCCAGATCCACGCACTGCTCCCCCTCCGTGGGCTCATACTCCTTACAGTCAGCCCAGATCCACGCACTGCCCCCCCTCCGTGGGCCGATACTCCTTACTGTCAGCCCAGATCCACGCACTGCTCCCCCTCCGTGGGCCGGTACTCCTTACTGTCAGCCCAGATCCACGCCCTGCTCCCCCTCCGTGGGCCGATACTCCTTACAGTCAGCCTAGATCCACGCACTGCTCCCCCTCTGTTGGTCGATACTCCTTACTGTCAGCCCAGATCCACGCACTGCTCCCCCTCCGTGTGCCGATACTCCTTACAGTCAGCCCAGATCCATGCACTGCCCCCCCTCCGTGGGCCCGTACTCCTTACTCTCAGCTCAGATCCATGCACTGCTCCCCCTCCGTGGGCCGGTACTCCTTACTGTCTTCCCAGATCCACGCACTGCTCCCCCTCCGTGGGCCGATACTCCTTACTGTCAGCCCAGATCAATGCACTGCTCCCCCTCCGTGGGCCAATACTCCTTACAGTCATCCCAGATCCACGCACTGCTCCCCCTCCGTGGGCTCATACTCCTTACAGTCAGCCCAGATCCACGCACTGCCCCCCCTCCATGGGCTGATACTCCTTACTGTCAGCCCAGATCCATGCACTGCTCCTCCTCCTTGGGCCGGTACTCCTTACTGTCTTCCCAGATCCACGCACTGCTCCCCCTCCGTGGGCCGATACTCCTTACTGTCAGCCCAGATTCACGCACTGCTCCCCCTTCATGCGCCGATACTCCTTACAGTCACCCCAGATCCACGCACTGCTCCCCATCCGTGGGCCGGTACTCCTTACAGTCAGCCCAGATCCACGCACTGCTCCCCCTCTGTGTGCCGGTACTCCTTACTGTCAACCCTGATCCACGCACTGCTCCCCCTCCTTTGGCCGGTACTCCTTACTGTCAGCCCAGATCCACGCACTGCTCCCCCTCCGTGGGCTGATACTCCTTACAGTCAGCCCAGATACACACCCTGCTCCCCCTCCGTGGGCCGATACTCCTTAATGTCAGCCCAGATCCACGCACTGCTCCCCCTCCATGGGCCAATACTCCTTACAGTCAGCCCAGATCCACGCACTGCTCCCCCTCCATGGGCCGATACTCCTTACTGTCAGCCCAGATCCACGCACTGCTCCCCCTCCGTGGGCCAATACTCCTTACAGTCAGCCCAGATCCACGCACTGCTCCCCCTCTGTGGGCCGAAACTCATTACAGTCAGCCCAGATCCACGCACTGCTCCCTCTCCGTGGGCCGATACTCCTTACAGTCAGCCCATGTCCACGCACTGCTCCCCCTCCGTGGGCCGATACTCCTTACAGTCAGCCCAGATCCACACACTGCTCCCCCTCCGTGGGCCGGTACTCCTTACAGTCAGCCCAGATCCACGCACTGCTCCCCCTCCGTGGGCCGGTACTCCTTACAGTAAGCCCAGATCCACACACTGCTCCCCCTCCGTGGGCCGGTACTCCTTACTGTCAGCCCAGATCCATGCACTGCTCCCCTTCCGTGGGCCGGTACTCCTTACAGTCAGCCCAGATCCACGCACTGCTCCCCCTCCGTGGGCCGATACTCCTTACAGTCAGCCCAGATCCACGCACTGCTCCCCCTCCGTGGGCCGATACTCATTACAGTCAGCCCAGATCCACGCACTGCTCCCCCTCCGTGGGCTCATTCTCCTTACAGTCAGCCCAGATCCACGCACTGCTCCCCCTCCGTGGGCCGGTACTCCTTACTGTCAGCCCAGATCCTGCTGCCCTCTGGCCCACCTGTGCGTTTCCCTTACTGAGCCTTGCCACACCTCAGAGCCTGAGGCGCTCATCTGAGGAGCATCGCAGTGGGCACAGTGCCTGTGTTCTTGTTCTGATGGCAGATAAGGTAACCTAGCGGTGCAGTGGTTAGCTGACTGCAGGCTTCCTTCTTTGGGTCACTTTGGGTGTGCTTGGAGAATGTGGAGAGGAAGTCCTCTACATAGCAGAAGCCCAAAGCAGTGTCCACTGCCCACCTCAGCAGGATCAGAGAGAAGGCAAAGGATGCTAGAGGTTTCTGTGAACCTTCTCTAATCCTACCATCTTCAACATGGGCCACATACTAAGGGAGCGGTCTCCTATTTTAATGTTTGACCTAAGTCTTAAGGCAAGAGCACTGGGACTTCTTTAGCTTCAAAGCTCACTTTAGCAATTCTATCTCTTTCACACTGTGGATAAAAACTTTCAAGACATAAGGCTTCAGGTGCTTTGCAGTTGGCTCAGCAAGGTGAATGGCAAGGAGCTGGGCCCTGCGCTGAAGTGAGGAAGGGGCCAGGAGGGAAGAGGAGCATGAAGATTACTCTGCTGTGGCAAAGCCAAAAATCCAAATGAAGAGGGAACAATGCCTGGGTACCAGTGCAACTTTCTGAGGTTCCTGGCTCCCTCCTTTTTCAGCAGGCAAAACTACCCCATGGCCTGGGGTTTAACTGTTGTCAAGTAATCCTCTTCCCTGTCCCTGCAAATGCCACAAGACCAGGTGGAATGGGTTGTCAGAATATATATCAACTTACCAGGGGAGGTGGAGGCAGAGGGCTCCATGGGAATTCTGAGGCTGGAGGCTGTTGCTTCTGGGTGCGGTAGACTTAGTCTCCATGTTGCCACCTGTCTCTCAGACCTCCTGGCACTGGACTCCAGTCACAGAGGTGGTCTTTGGGGTCCATTCAAAAGGACATTTCCGTCAGAGCACTGGTTTGTCTGTCTAGGTCTCTCATCACCTCCCCAGGGTGTAGCCGACCTGGCTAACTCACAGTAGCTGGGAGCTACCCTTTGGTTAGCTCAGAAACAGGGGTCTCCTTAGCACTCACTGGCTTTGTTGCAGTGTGTTCACTTGTTTACTACATGTTCTCCCACAAGAGACTGTGAGCTCCAGGAGGAAGTCAAACACGGGGCTCCGCTCCATCCCCAGGGAGTCCCCAGTAGGCCCTGCATAGAGGAAAACCGACTAATATTTGTGGCAGGAATACAGGAGTGGAGGCCCTGGAGAGGGGACTTCCACCTATTTGCGAGTCTAAGACCCTTCCAGGAAAGCAGTCAGCCTTTTTAGAATTATTGTATCTCTTTGGGTAAAAGGTAAAATCCAGCCTACAGCACCAAAAGAAAATTGGTGCTCAAAAACACTGCTTACAGCTCAGGTGTGGAGTGCCCTAACGCTGTAAGATGTGTCTAGGCTTAAAAACGGAGGGGAGGAGAAACAAGTGGAAAAACCAACTTCCAAACCACAAACTTTAGAGAACTTTATAAGGGGGACTGTTTAAAATGAACTATGTTCTTGGCTTGCAACTTATAGTAAAAACAAAACTAATGGGGGGAATGTAAAAAAAAATTACATATCTCTAGCTCTGCGAGATGCTCTCTACCAGGTTCGGGACCAGAAGACCTCCTATACTTTTGCGAGGTGTAAAGAGAAAAAAGTCCATGAACCCTTGTTCATGAACTTCACATTTCTGGGACATAATTAAGAAAGGAGACTTCTTTTTCCAGGTGGGAAGCCTAGTGGGGTTCTGGCTAACACGCTCGGGGCTGTGGGTGCGGCCGGGTGTAGAGGCGCACCAGGGTGCACTGGCATCCGCAGGAGGCAGAACCCAGCCGGCCAGGCTAGCTGCGGCCGAGGGGCGGGGCGAGCTGGCGGGGCGGGGCTGGGGAGTGCAGAAAGAACCCGAGAGGAGGAAGGAACCACGGGCAGGGAAGGAGGAGGAGGGCCAGGAGGAGGCTGGAGAAGAAGGAGAGATGCGGGCAGAGGGAGCCTGGAGGAAAGTGCTTGGGGAGGAGCGGAGGGAGGAGCGGAGTCTCGCGGGGAGGAGTCTGCAAACTCAGTTCAAGGGCATTGTGGGAAGCAGCCATGGTCTGAGACTGGCGCCTCACCTGTCAGCCTCGCGGGCTGCTGTGCTCGCTTCTGACCCTCAGGTCCCGGGGATCTCCGCTCTCAGGAAAGGGGCAGCGGCTGCGGCACCATGGTGAGTGCGGTTGCGCATCCTGGGGGCACAGACCCCGGCCGTGCGCGCTCTCGGAAGCACCTGCGGCCGGGTGCGCGGCCGGGAGGGGGTGTGGGCCAGCCCTGCCCCAGGGCCGGGAGATAAGCTTGCCGGTGGCCCTGATGCTCAGGACAGTGCAGGCTCGCGGGGGCGCGGGAACCCCTGCTTGAGATTCCCGCAGCTACCGGGCACCCAGACTTCATTCATTTCCATTACTTTCGCTTCGCGCGTAGTCTGTACCAGGCTGGGTGCCAAGCGCCGAGATGTCGCACGGGACCAGGCGGAGCCCCTGTGCTCAGGGAGCTTATACTTTTTAGCAGAGGATGCGGAGGGAAGAAGTGTAACAGACAGGTGAAAGAAAGATAATTTACGACACCAGGAAGAGCTCCGAAGCCCCAAACAGCCTGGCGGAGAGGGAACTTTTGATTTAGTGGCCTGTTTTGAGGAGGTGACATTTGAGCTTCGGGAGAGGGGGGGGGGGGGGCGTTGCTGGTAGAGAGGCTCTGTAAACAGAGAAGGGAAACCCTGGCTTTGGCAGGAGAGGCAGGCTTGGCCAGATAAGGCAGGTGGTCCTCATCAAACGCCAAAGTTTTTTTTTTTTTCACCCAAGTTTTAGGAAGAAAACCGAACTTATCCGTGCTTTAAGGCGAACTCTGGGCGATGGGAGAGAATGGGCCGTGATGTATGTGATTGTGTGTGTGTGTGCGCGCGCGCTCGTGCAAGATGAGGTGAGGTGGGGTTGGGTGGGGTGGGGTGGGTGTGTATGTCAAAATGGAAGCTGGAGAGAGAAGTGGGTGTCTTGCGCTGTGCAGGAGCTCCTTGCTCTTCCTTTCTGTTGGAGTAGCGTTCTGTCCTGAGAGGCATCACTCTGAACTGAACTTTCTCAAGTTCACTCACTTCCCAAATTCGGAGAAGAGAAGTGACCTCCCGCAGGCAGCAGCTGGTGGGGCCTGGATGGACTAAGAAAGGTGATCCGTGGAAGAGAGGTCCGGCGCTGCACACGCTCAGCAAGGAGCGCCAGATAGGGGTTTTTGAGTGACGCTCTTCCTTGTCAGTTTTGTTTGTTGAGGGTTCCTACTAAATGCATTGCGAAAAGGCACTATAATAAATAATGGAGCAGCTCTCTTGGCTTGCTCAAGTTTCCCTAGGAACAAGGTGACAGTGTGCCCAGGCAGCCAGCTCACTTGCCTAATGGAGGTAGAGCAGGTGAGTTTCTGAGTAGCCCAAAGGTACCTACCCCTTGCCACTGACCTGGAGCAGGATCAGAGGGAAGGACCAGAGTTCTAGACAGCACCTGGTGGGCGTTTGTTTTTCTTGCCCATGTCAAGTGATAGATGTGTGAGGAGTCTCACCAGCTTGCCGCCTGGGCCTCCCCAATGGGAAATACTGTTTCTGAGCACATGTGATAAGCCAGCTCCTCATCTCCATGCGCTTCTGCCATCAGTGCAGCCTGGGAACCGGGCCGGCAACTCTTCGACCTCTCTGGGCTTCATTTGTTCAATGGGATAGTATCTGCTTCTAAGTGATTTAGCAGGTGTTCTTCAAGTGTGGCCTGGCTACCTCAAGGAATCCTCAAGGTCTTTTCTAAAGGTGCACAAGGTTAAAGCTATTTTCATAACAACACTGAGATGTTACTGTCCCCTTTGAAATCTCCTTCTTTCAAGACTGTAATGAAGATTTCTTGAACCTGAATGACTTGAAATAATATTAGCCACTACAAGTTAAATGCAGAAGTAGACAGGGGCATCCACTGTTATTAGGCCAGATTAGGAAGATTTGCAAAAATGTAGCACAATGCCATTCTTTAATTACCTTCCCCCTCTTTACTTTAAAAAATATCATTTTTATTTTATGTGTATGAGTGTATTTCCCATGTGCATGTAAGTGCGCCTGTGCCATGCAGTGCCTGGGGAAGTCAGAGGAGGGTGTTGGATTCTCTGGCACTGGAGTTACGGATGGATGGTTGTTAGCCATCATGTGGGTGCTGGGAACTGAACACAGAGCAGCCAGTCCTCTAAACTGCCGAGCCATCTCCAGCTCCTTCTTTTCTATTCTTTCTTTCCTTTCTCTTTTCTTTCTTGTTTTTTCTTTTGCTTTCTTTCCCTTCATTCCTTTCTTCCCTCCCTCCTCTTCCCCTTTCTTTCTTTCTTTCTTTCTTTCTTTCTTTCTTTCTTTCTTTCTTTCTTTCTTTCTTTCTTTCTTTCTTTCTTTCTTTCTTTCTTTCTTTCTTCACCCTATAAGCCAGACTGACCTCAAACTTGTGGCAATCCTCCTGCCTCTGCTTCCTAAGTGCTGACATTATAGGCTCAACCTGCCACACTCAGCTTAGTAATTTATTTTTCTTTGGAAAATATTGTTACTGGTTCTAAAATGTTATTTATGTTGTTACTGTATATTAGGTTTATTATGTTTTTTAATCTTTTTGTGGTATTAGTGCTTACATTTTATTTATTTATTTATTTATTTATTTATTTATTTATTTATGCATATGAATGTACTGTCTGCAGGCAGGTCTGTACACCCATGTTGTGCAATGCCGCGGAGGTCAGAAGAGGGTTTCAGATTCCCCTGAAACTGGAGTTCTCCTGGAATTGGAGTTACAAACGGTTCTCAGCCGCCATGTGGGTGCTGGGAATCGAACCCCAGTCCTCTGCAAGAGCAGTTGGCGCTCTTAACCGCTAAGCTATCTCTCCAGCCCTAGGTTTATTATTTTTTAAATGAACTAGCAAATACCTGAACTTATTTTTCTATTTTATTTTCTAATATAGTAATTATTAATATCAATAGATATAACCTGTGTATACAAAAATATTTTGGGAGTTCTCGTTTTTAAAAATTTTTTATTACATTGTGTGTGTGTGGGGGGGGTTCATGTCATGAGGGAAGATCTGAGGGTGACTTTTGGGAGTTGGTTCTCTGTTTGCACCATTTGAGTCATGGGTATTGAACACAGGCCATCAGGCTTGGCAGGAGGGTACTGCCTTTGCCTGCTGAGTTCTCTCACTAGCCTGGGTTCTGGTTTTTAGAGGGTCTGGTGCTAGAGGTTTCATTGTCTGGGGATGTGGCCTTATCAGGATCAAGTGCATAATGCTTTGAGCAATTCCTCCCTTTTAAGTGCCAGCTTCATTTCATCTCTCCTGTTCTGCTACTGGGGCCGGAAAGGGTAAGTGGGCGGGGCCACCTCCTGCTGAGCAGCCCTGTGCTGGGCCTTTGCTGTTAACCGCCAGTGACTTCCTCTTTTCCTCCATTCTTCATTTCTAGATTCAATCTCTCTTTCTGACACTTAGAAAGTGATTACGGTTTCCACTGTGCTGGGTTTCACCTCATGTGGGTCGGGGCCATAATCCCCAGCCTGTTTACATCTCGATCATTCATTCCACTTGAGTCAACTTTGTGCTTCATCTTGCTTTGTGTTAGAAATCTCTACCTTGGAAAATAATGCTAGGCTGAATGTGCTTCAGGAATCCTCCTCCTGCTCTGTTTTTAAAATCTTATCTGAAGGAATTCACTACTAAATGCTTGACAGAGTTGGTGGAGGAGGATTTTGTTGCCATTGTTTCTTCATTTGTTTTTACCTTAAAATAGCTCTGGGGACAGCTAGGGTGACAATTGAGAGGCTTTGAGGACACTTTTAATACAAATGTGAGTGAACTTTGGTTTATGATCGCCACATACTTCTGAAAAGTTGAGATAACTCATGAAAAGCCACCTTCTGAGCAATCCAAAGGAATCAAAAGGAAACCCCTGTGGAAATAGAGTTTTATGTGATCAATTCAGTCCTCATAATGTTTGGTACTTGTATAAAATCAGATAGACTCATATTTTTAAAAATCCATCCAAAGGTTTTGTGTTTGTAATTTTTTTTCAGTTTTCTGAGGCAAGGCCCTGGGGGCCCTGAATCTTGCTGTGTAGACTAGGGTAGCCACATATTTGTAGTCATCCTCCTGCCTCTGTTTCTTAAATGCTGGGATAACAGGTCTGTGCCACCATGCCTGCCTTGTATTTGTGGTTTTAAATATGAGAGAAAACTGGCCAACTGAATTGTAAAGCCATTTTTTTCTTTAAAAAATTTTCAATATTATATTTTTATTGGATTTTTGTGTATTTCATATACAGGGTCTCCTTGTAGCTCCTGCTGTCCTGGAACTGGATATGTAGACCAGAGTGGCCTTGGACTCACAAAGATCCACATGCATCTGCCTCCCAAGTGCTAGGATTAAAGGCGTGTGCCACCACACCCGGCATATAACACATCTTAATCATATTTGGATCCTCTCCTCTATCTGCACCTCTTCACAGCCCCCCACCAGATTTCACATATTTTGTCATATCTATTAATACCTGTTGAGTCGAGTTTGTGTTCCTTAGTGTGAGGAAAGCCACTGGAGCCTTGTCAGCCTGTCTAGACTCACTCTTTTAAAGAAGACCAACTCTCTCTCACCAAGCAGAGATCAGCTGCCAATCGTTCTCTGCTACCACTAGGCCTTCTTACCCATTTCCTCAGTTCTATGGTGGGTTTTGTCTGCTTGAGTTTGCATGGGTCTTGTGCATGTCGTCAGCATTGCTGTAAGTTCATATGAGCAAGTTCCCAGGAGTCTGTTTCCTGTGTTCATCTACCACCCTGGTTCTTACAGTATTTCTGCATAAAGCTATTTCTTTATTGGATTGGTATTTGTTTGAAACCGCGTATGTGGACCCTTTTCCTAAATCAGATTGACAAAGAAGCTCCCTCTGTGTGTTGAGAATGAGAGAGCAGAAAGAAACCATGAACCTGTATATCACACCACCCTCCCCCTCTCCTGATAGAGCAATTTTATTATCTGAGACTTAGATGAATTGAAATAAGTTGAGATGTTTGGGCAGTTTAAATCCAGCTTGAGGGGAAGGAATCTATTAAATCAATGAGTACTTTCCTTCTGGAGACTTGGTTTGAGCTGTTGGCCAGCAGTTGGTGTAGGGTGGGGTGGGAGCGCTTAGGAAGAGTTGGGAGAATGATCTTGGGAGGGGCACATTTGCCTCCTTTCCTACAGCAGGCCTCTGCTACATGTTCCTCAACACACTGCTAAGGCTGGCCTTTACCCTTCCACACAGAGATCATTACTTCTCAGCTCCTATTTTTTTTGTGGTGAATACTGTCATCTGCTTGCCAGTTTTATGTGGTGTTTTACTAGCTGGTTGGAGTCTGTGCATTGTGTATTTGCCACAGTGTGGTCAATATCTGTTCTTTAGAGGTTCTTGAATTATTTCATTTTGAGCTAGGGCATAATTGATAAAATTACTGCCCCCCCCCCGGCACTTCTAGGCAAATGCAGGCACACATACAAATACAAATAGAATTGCTTTAAGAGTCTCCAGAGATACACTCTTCTTGATGTTCTCAAGAGTCATCTTTTAAATTCCATCTTCCTTGTTACTTTAGTCAGAGAATCTTGCAGAGACTGAGACCTTCCCAGAGTTGCTTTCTTCCTTTCCCTGGGCCCACTCTTATTTCTCTGTCAGAATCTTCTTTTCTGGTAGGTCTTGTCCTCTCCTGATACTTCTCCATGGAGTTCCCTGTTCTGCCTGAATATCCCAGCCACTTAAATGTAGATAACAGAGGGAATACCCTTGCATCTCTAGCCACTACTCCAACTAGCTAGAGAAATGTACTTATTACCTGGGTCTAGGAACAGGGCAATTAGGAATTCTAACAGTGCAAGGGAGCACTGCAGATCATTCTTGTTAGAAATGAAAGGGCCCTGAACACTATGAGGAAGTTGGCCCTCAAAAAATGCTGCCAAAATCCTGATTCTGGAAGCCTTCTGACAGGTAGAACTGGGTTCCAAAATCTCTAAGTATGTTCTAAAAACTGCCTGGGAGAAAATGTGATGGTCACTCATTAGACTTGCCATTCAGCCAGGCATGGACCTAAAGTATATTCGGTCAAGAGTAAGGGCATGGGGAGGTTGGCATGTTAGTGACCTTGCTAGATCTTCTCATGCAGGTCTTCTGCAGTGATAGGAAAGAGCTGATATATATTGGATTTCAGAAGACTCTTCTTCTTCTTTTTTTTTTTTTTTTGTTTTTTCGTGACAGAGTCTCCCTGTAGCCTCAGCTGTCCTGGAACTCTCTCTGTAGACCAGGCTGGCCTTGAACTCACAAAGATCCGCCTGCCTTTCCTCCTGAGTGCTAGGATTAAAGGGGTGCAACACCAAGGCTGGCCAGAAGACTTTTTTTTTTTTTACTTTTTGAGACAGGGTCTCCCTGTAGCTCTGGATGTCCTAGAACTCACTCTGTAGACAAGGCTGGCCTTGAACTCACAGAGATCTGCCTGCCTCTGCCTCCCAAGTGCTGGGATTAAAGGGGTGCGCCACCACGCCTGGCTCAGAAGACTCTTAATGCTATGGGACTGAGTGCAATAGAGGAGGAACTAAGACTGATTGGCAAGCTGAGGTGGCTGTGTCCTCTGTGTGATCATTCTTACAGGGAGTAGATGCCGAGGCATAACCACAAATCAGCCTTGGAGCACTCTTTAGATTTGGAAGAAAGTATTTTTATATGAAAGCACACATATATTGAAGCAGAGATTTGAAATCCTGATATACTTGAAGACAGGGTTCCAAGACAGAGATGGACTGTGGCTAGTCCTCCAGGTCTCCTGAGGCCGTTGGCCTTTTCTGTTAGTATTTGGATAGGAAGACTGGAGAGGCAGTGTTCTAAGACAGGAAGCATCACACTTTCTCTGGAAAGGCTATTTGATAATATTTTAGGCTTTGCAGACCCTACAGTCTCTGTCAGTTACCTCTTCCATTGATCAAAGCAGACAGTAAAATGCTGTATAGAATAATGTATTTGAGGACCAGGCTTAGTCTTTAGGTCATAGTTTCTTGACTTATGCATGTGCACACATGTGTGCAGGTACCCAGGCCCCTGCGTGCACATGTAGAGAACAGAATTTGACTTTAGGTGTTCACCTTTGTTGTTCTCCACCTTAATTTTTGAGACAGGGTCTGTCATTTAATCTGGAGCTAACCAGTTTGGTTAGACTACCTGGCCATTGAGCCCCCCCTATCTCTGCCCCTCAGCATTGGGGTTACAGGTATACACTGTAGGGCCAGCATTTTCTTGAATGCTGGGGATTTGAACTCAGGTCCTCACGCCTGCCCAGCAAGCACTGTGCACATTCAGCCCTCTCTACCCTGTTGATCCATGGTCTGAGGCAGCCTTAACAAATTTGCTCATTTATATATTGGATAAATACCTTGGATATCTGTGCTAGAACAGGCCAAACTAGCTACCTATGTTGTAGGACCCAGTACAGACTAAAAATATAAGGTTTCTTTTTCAAAATATTTTTAGGCTTTTCAGATAACAACACTGAGCATTAAATTCAGTAGCAGGGCCTTCTGAATGCAGGCCTGTATACAGTGACCCCATGCCACAGAAGCCAGAGACTGACTTGAACAAGCTAGATGCTCCCTGGCCTCATGGAGCTTATGTTCTTGCTATGATATTCTCTAAGCTCTGCCAGTGTTTTAGATCAGTCACACGGAAGAGGAATCTACACTGAGCATTGGTCAATCAGAGCATTCTCTAACCGATCCTGCTGTTACCCTGTGGGGAGTTGCAGGTGTTTCTGGGCACATGGTGTGGGGACATGGTCAGGGATTGGAGTGGGGAGTAGCATTGGCTTTGGTGGCTACAACATTCTTAGCCTGTCTGGAGTTGAGATGGAAGCAAAAGAGGCCCCATAAAATAATCACACAGGTGTACTCTTGTATACGCACACATATGCACCTACACACATATATGTGCACACATGTGGGCAGACACACTTCCTGTAGGATAGCTACCTATGTACTTGTTTTAGTCGTTTGGACTTTCAGGACTGTTGCATGTAGCTTGTCTTCCATATGACATGAGATGAGAAAGCCGGGACGGGGATGAAAAATGCCATCCATCTTTCTTCAGTGCCTCCGAAGAAACTTTCAGTAATGAGATCAAATGAGAAATGGGAAAGATGAGAGGTGGAAGCAGGAGACTGCACAGAAGCTCACAGGCCAGCTAGCCTGGTGTGCACAGCAGAAAACAACAAAGAGAACTTGCCTGGAAGTGGAAGGTGGGAAGAGACACCCAAGGTTGTCCTCTGATCTCCACACTTGTGCCGTGGCACACACCCTCAGTAATACAACACAGAAGAATGTGCACATGAACACACACACGCACACATATACATGCACACACAGATACACACATATGCACAGACATACACGCACACACACATGCACACACAGATACACACATATGCATAGACACACACACGCACACACACATGTACACACAGATACATACGCACAGACATGCATATGCACACATACACATGCACACACAGATACATACACATGCACACATACACATGCACACACAAATACACACACATGCACACATACACATGCACAGACATACACACATACACACAGACATGCACATGCACACATACATGCACACACAGATACATATGCACAGACATGCACACACACACACATACACACATATAGCCAGACTTTCACACATGCATAACACACACACACACACACACACATGGACACACATATACACACATGCACACATTCACACACATACACATATATGAACACAGACAGCCTGGTAACTGATTCAGATGATCACAGAATTATTTGGCTTCAAGTTTAAGTGTCTGCTCTGTAGCCCTTCCGGCTTCTCTTCCTTCTCTCCCTGCCCCCAATTCAGGGCAGCAAACTTTATTTTGCAGGCGAGGGTATGAGAAATCAGTAAAGTCACTGTTACTGAGGAGTGTCGGAATCCATCTGGTGACTGTGTGCTGTCACAAGAGCCATTTCTGTATGCACATACTTGGTTGAGTTCCCTGTGAAAGTGACAGGGTGCCTTGCAGGGTTCTTCAAGATTCACCTACCTGTTCCCTTCTAAAGTGGAGAGGAGAATGCATTGGGATAGGCTGCCCCACCCTTCTGTGTAAGTCCCAGATCTCAGGCTCCTTCCTCATCTCTGCCCAAAATGACCTGAGCATTGAGTGAGGTCAGCCAGTTCCATTAATACAGTGCCTGGCACCCAGAACACATCCACAAATATCAGCTAGGGTTATTTCTAAGAGAAACAGGAAAGCACTTTAAAGGGGCTTATAAAAATTTTATTTGAATAAACAAATTAACATAAATGAAATATTATAGGCTGCAAAAATTGAGTGGTGTGGAAAGATGAGGGCTACAAGAAAAATCACATATTAAAAGTGTGATTCAAAGCAGTATATAAAACCTTTTTCTTTTTCTTCCCTCCCTCCCTCCCTCCATCCCTCCCTCCCTCTATCCCTCCCTCCCTTCCTTTCCTATGTTGGGGATTAAACTTAGGGCTCTGCACATACCAGTCAAGCAGGCAAGTGCTTTCCACTGACCTGTAACCCCAGCCATCTTTTTTTTTTTTATTTTTTTGAGACACATTTCATTAATTTGCTTAGGTTGGCCTTAAGCTTTCTCTGTAGCCCAGGCAGGTCTTGAACTTTTGATCCAACTACCTCTGCCTCCTGAGTTATTGGAATTATAGGCCTGAGTCTTTATTATGCAATCACATCCTCAGTTCTAAGTCTACTATGTGTGTGACCTGCCTTCAAAATCCATTTGATCTTATGGTTTAAGAATATAGCCAGTCATGAAGGCTCATACGTTTATTTTCAGCATTGAGTGGCTGAGGCAGGAAGATTACCATGTGTTCCAGGACTGCCTGGGTTAAAATTGAGTTTCAGGTCAGCCTGGGGTACAGAGGAGACCCTGTCTCTAAAAGCAAAGCAAAGGAGAAAAAAAAGCAAAAACTGCAGATAATCTAGTTCATACTGAAAAGAATAATTCAAGAAGAAGAAGAAGAAGAAGGAGGAGGAGGAGGAGGAGGAGGAGGAGGAGGAGGCAGAGTCTTGAAAATCCTGAGCTTTGTTGGTGGGAAACTTTGAGTGGCAATCGTAATGGACATGCTATTGCCTGCTTCTTTGCAAATTTGGTTTGCTGCTGAAGGCATCTCTGTCAAGGCATAGACTCCCTGGGGTTAGATATTTTTAATGAGTGCCGAGTGGGCTGAAGTCGGAAGAAAATGTTCTTTTTTTTTTTTTTGGTCTTTTCAAGACAGGGTCTCCCTGTAGCCCCAGCTGGCCTGGAACTCATTCTGTAGACCAGGCTGGCCTTGAACTCATAAAGATCCACCTGCCTCTGCCTCCCAAGTGCTAGGATTAAAGGCGTGCGCTACCACGCCTGGCGAAAATGTTCTTAATAAACATTTAAGTGGACATTACTCTGCACAGTGATGGGATAGCCTGGTAAGCACGCTGCCTTAACAAAGTTAAAATGAGTCACATTAGGAATGATTAAATCAGTACTAGATAAATGGCTCAGTGTTTGAGGGAACATCATGTTCTTGCAGAGGACTTGAGTTCAGTTTCCAGCACCCGTGTCAGGTGGTACCTAACTACCTGTAAGTCCAGCTCCAGAGGAATCAGACACCTCTGATTCCTTTGCAGGCACCTGCACTCATGTGCACATTACCCCAACCCCCATGCACATATTAAAAAGAAGATAGATAAATGAGCATTGGTAAGGAATAGGTATAGGATCCCAAGCTATTAATGTGTTTTATCAGCTTCAAAGTGGTACTGAAATTGCTTCGAAATTCTGACTCCTATTTCCAGTATCTACTTCCTTTCCATTGAATGATTTGAAGCAGAATGAAAGTCTAGTTGGCCTCTCATCAGACTCTAGAGAAAATCTAATCAGAGCATATTTACCATAGAAAAATAAGTTGAACAGCAGGTGTCAACATACTCAAAGTTGCTCACTCTATCCAGGGGAAATGTTAAATGGAGAAGGACTGTTTATCACATGTCAGCTTTTCCGCTTGTCTGTTTTCCTGTTCTTAACTGCTGTGGTTACTAGGAAAAGCCTACAAGTATAAGATTGTCTCTTGATTACCAGGAGCTCATGGGGTGTTGAGGAGAAATTTCTCACATTCAAAGCCAGACTAGCACAGGAGCAGAAAATTAACCTGTGAAGCGTGATGTCCAAGTTCTTCCACTGCAGACGTCAGTGGAGAAGATGGGAAGGACTCCAGGGAAAGGCAGGCTTTGGACCGAGCCCTGAAGGGTGAAGTGACTCTGCCTTCAGCTTGCAGATGAATGTACATGTGCGAATCTCTGCCACATGAGGGAAGGAAATGCAAATCCTGAGGAACCTATGTGCAAAGTTGGACGTGTAGTCTGAGCATCCGTAATCCTGGTACTCTTGGGGCGGGGGGATGGGAGGCAGAGACAGGAGACTCCCTAGAAGATCAAGAGCAGCTAGCCTTGTGTGTGCAGCAGAAAACCAACAGAATGCTACCTCTAAATAGCCAAGGGTTGTCCCCTGACAACCATACCTACACCATAGCACACAAGACTTCAGTCACATACATGAATGCACACACACACACGCACACACACACACACACACACACAACTAGCATGCATGAGGCCTTGAGTTTGATCTCTAGCACTGCAAAAGTAATAAAAATATAAGTAATTGATGATTCTTCTTTTCCTGTGGGGAGGAGAACAGCTTGTATGGGTCTTAAACCTGTGAGTATCTTTAGAGAACATCAGAAATGAAGGATGGTACAGGTTTGGATTAGTGAGGTATGCATTTCTGACCCAAAAGATGAAGGCAGAGCTGGGCAGTAGGTAGGTTCTAGTAAGATATGTCTCAGGACCTGCAAGCAGGTTGGCTTGAATACACATGGGACTGAGTTTGGTAAACAGTGCTTTCTTTCCCTGAAAAAAATACAAAAACAAAAACAAAGACAAAAAACCCAGTCCCCCCAATCCCTAGAAATCTAGTCCCTGAGAAGAAGTGGTGTCATTTGGATGTTGAATGAAAGTAAGATTTCAGGGGCTGGAGAGATGGCTCAGTGGTTAAGTGGTTAAGAGCACTGACTGCTCTTGCAGAGGACCTGGGTTCGATTCCCAGCACCCACATAGAGGCTAAGAACTGTCTTTAACTCCAGTTCCAGGGGAATACAACACCCTCTTCTGACCTCTGCAGCATCGCAGGACATGGGTGCACCTACCTACATGCAGACAGTACACTCATAAAAAAAAAAAAAAGATTTCAAGTCTGGCTCTTAAAAAAATTAATTTTGAGCTAATTTTATAGGTATGGAATCTCAGCAGTGTGGCCACTGTGACCGGGACAAACACCCAGACTGAATGAATCTCCACCATCTTTCTATTTGGGTGGTATGGATTATATATAGGTGTACAACTGTCACTGATTTGAAGTTCTGAAGTGAAGCTCAAGATGTTCTGTGTGCTTTCTGTTTTTCTAGATACACTAAGCAACCACACCTATAGTTCAGACAAACTTTCCTCTGGTCATTTTGAAAGAAAATTCTGGCAGTAAGTACTTTGCATGGCATGTCGGTCCATGCCTGTTGAATTCCAAACATCAAGCGTATTTAAGGAAAATGGTAAAATAAAATGAAATTTTATTTTTAATTTGTTTTGGTTTTTGAGACAGGTCTCCCTGTAGCCCCAGGTGGCCTGGCACTTGCTATGTAGACCAGACTGGCCTCCATCTCACAGAGATCTAGCACTTCTGCCTCCTGAGTGCTGGGGCTAAAGGGGTGAGCCACTGCAACCCAGCAAATGAAATGTTTTGAAGCATTGTGGGCTCAGTGTAAAAGTTCAACTCTGGTGCCTGTGTAAACATCTGCAAAAGACATTTATAGTGCGCCAATTGTAAGATGTATCACTTCAAGTTACAGCTGTGGGAAGCTTTTTAAACCTTGACATAATGGGATTATTTGATTTATTAGTTAATAAAAATAAAATATCAAAAGTATCTTTTAAATCATGATAGAGACTAAATTATGGAGCAATTAGATTGGCAAGCATGCTGATAAACTTTACATTGGTGAACATCTGCATATCAATCAGTTTCAACATCAAAGTTTTGATATTTTATTTATTATTTATTTTATTTATTATTTTTATGTGTATGAGTGTACTGTCTGCATGTAGGTTGGTGCACCTGTGTCATGCAATGCCACAGAGGTCAGAAGAGGGCGTTGGATTCCCCTGGAACTGGAGTTAAAGACAGTTCTTAGCCTCCATGTGGGTGCTGGGAATTGAACCTGGGTCCTCTGCAAGAGCAGTCCATGCTCTTAACTGCTGAGCCATCTCTCTAGCCCCGATATTTTATTTTTTTAAAAAATGTTTTATTTATTGTTGTGAGTGTATTGCCTGCACGTACATAAGTGTAACTGTGTTGTGCAGTGCCCTCAGAGGTCAGAAGAGGGTATTGGATCCCCTGGAACTCAACTTGCAGATGGTTGTTAGCCACCATGTGGATGCTGAGACTCAAACCCCGGTCCTTTGAAGAGCAGGCAGTGCTCTTAACCACTTAGCTATGTCTCCAGCCCCCAAACTTTGATTTTTTTTTTTCACCATTCTTTGTGTATTTTTCTTTTAAGTTCTGGGCAATTTATTTTGGAATATTTTTTTTTCTGTTTTGACATTTATTGTGTCTATAACACAGAAAATTTGATAAGGTATATTTTTAAATTTTATTTTATTTTATTTTTATTTTTATTTATTTTTTCCACAAATTATTTTTTGTTATTAAACTTTTCCCATAAGTCTTACATCATTTCTCAATCAAATCTAGAGTTACTTCCCTTTCCATGCCCCCCCCACCCCACCCCAGTCTCTGTACTCTGCCATACATGACCTGCAGTTTTTTCTGAGTCTTTCCAGAGTTTTTTTTTCCAGTTCTTTTGTTGTTATTGTTCTCTCCTACTTGTATTGCTTTAGTATATATACATATATATACATACACATAAATACATACATACATACACATACCACTTGAATTGGAGGACTTTTTTTTTTCCTAAAAGATGTCATATTTTCCTTAAGGAAGTGCTTGAAGGCTCCTCTTTGGCAACCCAAACAACTATCAATCTTGCACTTGTGCTCCACTTTGGGGTCTTTCCCTTCCATAGTCCCCCAAATGAAGTCCAGTAAACACGCACCCTGTCTTGATGCCCCTGCACTGGCCTCCATGATACTGCTGAGGTAATCCAACAATGGCAGTCTGTCCTAGTTGGTCTTCCATTGCTGTGACAAAACACTCTGACCAACACCAACTTGGGGAGGAAAGGGTTTATTCAGCTTACATCTCCTGGGTCACATTTCATCACTTAGGGAGCCCAAGGCAGGAACTCAGGGCAGGAACCTGGAGGCCATGGAGGACTGGTGTTCACTGGCTTGCTCTCTACTGGCTTGCTCAGCCTGCCTTCTTATACTGGCACTGCTCAACAATCAAGACAATACACCACAGATGTGGCCACAGGCCAATCCAATGGAGCCAATTCCCCAACTGAGGCTCCCTCAACCCAGGTGTGTCAAGTTGACACTAAAGCTATCCAGCACAATTGACCCCTTGTCAACTTGACACACAAAACACATCACTATTAAACCACCACCTTTCCAGTTCTTATCCCCAAAATATGATGTTAAATGAATCACAACCTAAGACAGTACAAACCTCAAAAACCTCACAGTCCTTAAAATGTCCAAACACTTAAAGTTCACAGTCTGTTAAAAAATCTCTTAACTGTGGTCTGCTGTAAAATCCAAAACAAGTACTGTCTTATTTCAAAGGGAAGAATCAGGCACTCTCAAACAAAACCTAAGTCCAGCAAAGTAGTTCAAGCGATGGACACCTGGGATTCACTCACGATCTTCTGGGCTCCAAAGGGTTTCGGCAGCTCCCCTCTCCGACTCTGCCGTCCGTGGCACACTCATCTCAGCAGGCCCAGGCCGATCTCATTCACACACTACTGCTCTTGGTGGTCGGTCCCAGGGTACCGGCACTTCCCAACAAGCTGGGTTCGCTACTGGAACTGAGGCAGCACTTCACCAATGTATGGTCTCCTTCTGACCTCTCCTGGTGCAAAGCCTCAGCTTCTCTCCATGACCCTGCATCCTGTGCGGGTCTTCACAGCAACCGATGGTGCACTTCCACCAATGGTCTTTCCTGACTCTCACAGTGCCAAGCCTCGCTGCTCTCTGTGACCCCCTCAAATTTCAACACCAGAACATATAGGAGACTCTTACACGTTACCAAGTCCGGTCTTCTGGCTCGAGGTGGAGGCTCAGGCCCTTTCTGGGTCACAGCTTCTGTGTGCTGACACTTGAAGATAATTCTCCCCAGAAGATTCAACCTACAGTGATGCTGGTCTCTTGTTACTTACAGCTGATTTTCAGCCCCAGCTAACCAGCATCAATCTTGTCCCAGTACAACAGTTTCACTTCAGTTCTGGTCTCTCTTACAGCTGATTCTTCAGCTCCGCTGACCAGAACCCACAGATACACAGTCTGATGATCTCTGCTCTCCTTTGAAACTAGAAACTTCACAAGCCAGGCCATCCATCTTCTACAACTCCTTTCAGCAAAACTGCCCCAAGCTCCACAGCAACAATCTTTAGGCATTCAATGATCTTCCCAGCCCAAAGTTCCAAACGCCTCCCAATCCTTCCCCAAAACACAAGGTCAGGTCTATCACAGCAATACCCCACTTGTCTGGTACCAAATTTCTGTCTAGTTTTTCTTCCATTGCTGTGACAAAACACTCTGACCAACACAAACTTGGGAGGAAAGGTTTATTCAGCTTAAAGGGTTTATTCAGTTACTTCTCCTGGTTCACACTATTCATCACTTAGGGATCCCAAGGCAGGAACTCAGGGCAGGAACCTGGAGGCAGGAGCTGAAGCACAGGCCATGGAGGAGTGATGTTCACTGGCTTGCTCGCTACTGGCTTGCTCTCTCGCTCATGCCCAGCCTGCCTTCTTATACTGTCACTGCTCAACAATCAAGACAATACACCACAGATGTGGCCACAGGCCAATCCAATGGACCAAATTCCCCAATTGAGGCTCCCTCAACCCAGGTGTGTCAAGTTGACACTAAAGCTATCCAGCACACAGTCCATATTCTGATGAGGCTGAATTCCCATTAGCTGCTCAGTTCACAAGCTGGGTATCTCAGCAGTCCTCAGTCCACATTGGAAGGTTAAAAAGCTGCATCTCATGTCCTTGAGGAGTGCCAAAAGCAGTGGCATCCACAGAGCATATGCCCCTGCCTGTAAGAATTGAAGACAGGCCAAACAACAGTGCTCTCTTTTTTTCTTTTTGTCTTTTTATTAAGATCTCAAGTCTTGTGTCTCATTATAGTTTCTCTGGTCTTATTGATTATTTATTTCTTGTTGTACTTTCCTTCTGGATGCTTAAGGCCACACAGTTAGCCCAGATTAACCATGGTTTTGTTTTGTTGAGGTCAGTTGAGGATCTGGTCCTCAGGGGTCTCTCAAGTATTTTTTTTTGGGGGGGGAGGGTGGGAGCCCCTTGCTTCTTTTAGCTCCTTTCTAACAAAAGTTACATCTGTACTTAAAAAATAAAACCAATATTCAGATTCCCTTTGTCCTAAACTTATTTTTCCAACTAAAATTAATTAAGTAGTAAATTAATTATATGTACATGTTTGTAGCAAATGTTTGTAACATGAACACTTCCATAACCTACTGAACAACTTAGAGTTATATCCTATTCTACAGTTCTAGATATAGAAGCAAAAATGTTAGGACTTGGAGGAAACATGATCAAAGGAGAAAACAAGACTCAAAATTCATTTTTAGTTAACTATGGAAAACTGAAGTATTTTTAACATCCATGAAAGATTTATAATTAAATATCAGCTTTACTGCCAATTGCTAAAATTATATTTTGTGTGCCAAAAACTTATGGTTTATTCTATAGCTACACATTGCTAAAATTAGGTTAGATTGCTGAATTTTAAAATAGTTATTTAAAGTGTTTGGCAAGGGAGAGAAATGAGAAAACAGTGTGCTTTTCTCTGTGGGGTGACCAAAGCAGGACCATTTCCTGACAGCTTCCTGGCATTCTCCCTGAAAAATCTTCATGAAATTTGAATATTTAACAAGTCTAATTAAAACATATAAGCACTCACACATGCGAGTGTATGCGCATGCACACACACATTTTCATAAAGACATATGCATGTCCATACACATCCACACTTTCATCCACACATATATATGTCCATCCATCCACCCATACATGTAGGCCCACATACATACACCTGCTCACATACATATACAGACATGTGCATGTCCACATACAGCACACTGGAGTGCACACACATGCACATAGTGCATGCACACGTGTGTACACTCATGCTCCATACACACCACTGTGCACATACACACGCCTATGTGCCTCATAGCCAGGCAGTGCTGGGCTTGGTTTTGACTGTTCACTGTACCTGTTAATAGGAAGCTGGAAACCACCTGGGACAGAGCCAGAATACGTTTATTTCATGGCCCACTCTCCATTGCATCACATGAAAAAGGCAGAAAAAAAACCCATGAAAGGAATCAAATAATGAATCTGGGTGTGAGGCCTGCCACACTATTGAGTAATTAGCCTTGTAATAACTTTAATGCAATTAAAATAGTTTGAAGATACTTCCTCATGACTAAAGCTTATACAAATGATCATTAATTAATGTTGTCTTCAAAGTAGCTATTAGTTCTGAAGGTTTTATAAGGCGAGAAAACTTCGGAAATCCACAGCAGACTGTGGCAGTGTAGCGCTGTGATACCAGTACGCAGGAGATGGAAGTAGGAGGATCACTGGTGCTGTGCCAGCCTTGGCTACACCGTGAAACACTGTCTCGATGAAAAAAAAAAGTCTATTAAAATTTCTGGACCATTGCTCTAGGTTATATATCCAAAATTTTACATATACTCTCAGGAAATCTATAAACACACTTCTTCCAGAGAATCCTTGATTACTGGATATATCTTATAGACCTAATAGAGTTCAACCTGGTTCAATAACTAACCCTTCCAGAAGCTTCTTAAATGCTAACATGTTTTTGTCCTCGATATGATACTTGGCTTAGGAACGTGCATCAATCAACATATTGCATAGGAAGCGTCCAGCACTATGCCTGCCATGCAATGGATCATCAATTGGTGAATATACACTGTCATATGGTACATGATGTTTAGGTTCTTGTTCCACATATTTGTGTCTCTGTGGGGAAGAGTGTCCATGAGAAGTCAGATGACAGCCAGAAGATTTCTTAGGAGAAATCAGAATTAGAGTAGCAGTAAGAGTAAGTCAAGTAGTTCACTTCTGCTGTTTGCCAACTCACCTATCCCATCTGTCTCCACTCCAGCAGAAGGAGTCACCAGCACATGCAGTCTAAAAGGCCAGCGACAGTACCTTTCCCCTTTGAGATGAGTTCATAGATTCTTCCAAGCCATCCTCCTCTTCCAGCACTCTAAGCAGACCCCTGCTGTTAACACAGCTCTCCTTAGGCAGGCTTTTGTAGACTCCATCCCAGAGCAACTCGTCCAGTTCTCATTCCAGCTGTGTCTTATTACACCAACAGCCCTGTTGATTGGACCATTTCTTGAATAGAAGGCTAATCTCACTACCACCTTTTTAATTTAATTGTAAAGTTGTGTGAGATTGTCTGTGGTCTTTTGTGGACAGTCTGTATTGTGCTGAGTCTGAGATTCTGTCTATATGACACAAATTCTAAGACTCATGTTGGTAATGAGCAGTCCTTTTAATATCACGCAGATGAGATGATTACACTGGATTGCTGGTAGGGTATTGCTGGGCTGGTGGGAAGACCTCAGGCCTTAGAGTCAGGTAGATGATGTTGGAATACATCTCTCCTACTTCCTAGCTTTGAGTTCAGTCCTTGACATTGGCAGTATCTACAGTCTTCCTGTCAATCCACACTGACTGTTACTTGCTATTGGTAACTCTAATAGTGTGGCTACACGTTTCGTCTTTTAGTGGGCACTGCATGTTCATGGCCTGTAGCCTGGTTTTACTCAAAAAAGACCTCTGACCTCTTGATTTATTTTTGAGAAATAAACAAAATAGTTTTTGTTATCAAATACATAGTCTTGGTTGGAATACTCACCTACTCTGTCACAGAGCTTTGTCATCAAGTGTATTATTACATTGCATTCCCTGCATTCTTCATTAAACCAATGGACCCGGCTGTGACAAAGTTCATTCTGATTGGATTGTGCCCTGTGGAATGCTGAGAAACATGTGACTAAGGCAGCTCATATGCTTGAATTATTTTCCTGTGGAGTTAAAGCTATTTATATTTTATAGAAAAGGAGGAGTCCTTACCTGAAGGTTTCTTATAGGGTTCATATGTTGAGTTGGTTTTAGAATCTATGTACATATTCACTGTGGGATATTCCACCATTTTTAGGAATCTATAGCTAGTTCATCAACTTAGAAGAGAAACTGATTGTTAGCTTTGGGTATTGGATCAGGCTCTAAAGAATTGTGACTTCAGTCTGCCTGGAATTAATTCAGCTCCTCTGCTTTCATTGGATCATGTCCAAAGTCAACTCGGGATGGCTTCTTTTGGAATTAGTGCTCCAGACTCTTCACCCCAAGAAGACATGTTTACCAGCCTGTCAGAAGTTAGATGAAAATGTATCAAGCAGGAACTAATGGCTTTAGAGTAAAACTAAAGTATTTCCAATATGGTTTGTAAAACAAAGGTTGATTGGGTCTTTGTCCTTATTGTCAACCTGAAATCTGATATACAGCTTTGGTAGTCTTGTGATTTAAAAAGTGTGTGTGTGTGTGTGTGTACATGCATGGGGGTGGGGAGTACTGGTATGCTGCTTTGTCACTGTCCACCTCATTCCCTGTGATAGGGTATCTCACTGAACCAGTTAGGCTGGCAGCCAACAAGTCCTAGTGACCCTGCTGTCTGCACTGCACCCCCACAATGCTGATTACAGGTGCACATGTGGCCATGCCTAGCTTCTTCTTCTTTTTCTTCTTCTTCTTCTTCTTCTTCTTCTTCTTCTTCTTCTTCTTCTCCTCCTCCTCCTCCTCCTCCTTCTCCTCCTTCTCTTTCTCCTTCTCCTTCTCCTCCTTCTCCTTCTCCTTCTCCTCCTCCTCCTCCTTCTCCTCCTTCTCCTTCTCCTTCTCCTTCTCCTTCTCCTTCTCCTGTCCTTCTCCTTCTCCTTCTCCTTCTCCTTCTTCTCCTCTTCCTCCTCCTCCTCCTCCTCCTCCTCCTCCTCCTCCTCCTTCCCCTTCCCCTTCTCCTCCTCCCCCTTCCCCTTCTTCTCCTCCTCCTCCTCCTCCTCCTCCTCCTCCTTCCTTTCCTCCCTCCCTCCTCCTCCTCCTCCTTCTTTTTAAATATTTCATTTATTATTTTTATTTTATATGTGTGACTGTATTGCCTGCATCTGTGTAAGTGCATCTGTATTGTGCAGTGCACACAGAAGTCAGAAGAAGTTGTCAGATCCCTTGGAACTAGAGTTTTAGACAGTTGTTTCCCACCATGTGGGTGCTGGTAATTGAACCTAGGTCCTCTGCAAGAGTAGCCAGTGCTCTTAACCACTGAGCCATCTCTCCAGCCCCCGTGGCCAGGTTTTTATGTGGGTGCTGGTGATTTGAGCACAGGTCCTCCTCATGCTTGTGCAGGAGGCCCTCTTATCCACTGAGCCATCTCCCTAGCCCCTTGTGATACTTTTTAGTGTAGCAGAAAAGCTTATTCTAGATTAAGGACAACTAAGAGTTTCTAGATTTGTGAGAAAAGAATGTTTTATAAATAGTGAATGGCTCCAATGAACAGTGAGAGTTTATTTGTAAAGTTTCTTCGGGTCTTTGGAAAGATTGTCCTATGTACACAGACTTGATCACTATGTCTTAGAAAGCTGAGGGTGGTTTAAATTCTACCTTTATATTTGGCTTCAGAACTAGATGTTGTCTGAGGAGTGGAGTCCAACCTTTATTTTTGTCTCCTTATTTTCTTTTTTTTTTTTTTTTTTTTTTTTATTTTATATTATTTGTAGTGTCTGAATTACTGTCTGCATGCAGGTCTGTGCACCCGTGTCGGGCAATGCCGCGGAGGTCAGAAGAGGGTGTCGGATTCCCCTGGAACTGGAGTCCTCCTGGAATTGGAGTTTCAGACGGTTCTCGGCCGCCATGTGGGTGCTGGGGATCGAACCCGGGTCCTCTGTAAGAGCGGTCGGCGCTCTTAACCGCTAGGCCATCACTCCAGCCCATTTTTGTCTCCTTATTAAACTTGATGCAGTGGTCATGGTGAAGTAGACAGGCAAGAACAGAATGAAAGGCAGAGAAAAAGCCGCTGCCTACAGATGACAGAGCAGAGGAGCAGGGGCAGGGCGTAGCACCCAGCGATGGCACACAGCCAACTGTGCCCTACAGCTTCTTCTGAGCAATTTTCCCTAAGTTTCAGAGTGACATCTTCCTCCTCAAAGTCAGATAAAGTCAAGACCTTTCTTACTCAGAGAGCCCGCACCACTTCCATTTCTTGAAGCCTCTGTGAGGTGGAGAAATGAAGCGTCTAAAGCTAAGTGCATTGTGTTCCACTGAAAGCCTTGTTTAACAAAGTGAGGCATGCGTTGCACGCAGAAAGGCTGGTAGGTTTCTTTTGCCTTTTTCAAAAGGTTTTAAGAATTTTTGAAAACATAGATCCACTGTGCATGCCAGGAGCTTGGGCCAGTAGTAGGACCGTTGCTTACAGATATGCAGAATGTCTGTGGCCATTGGAGGTTCCCCTGAGTGTCAGGATGATGCCACAGGTCTAAATATGGGACCCTTGGTGGATGTGAGGGCTGTCTCTTCCTTTTCACTCTAAGGAGCATTCTCATTCTGTAGATTTGTGCACTGGCATCATCTCATATATTGGTCCTCTTAGGGTCCATTTGTTTGGAAAATGGCTTCCAGGATAGATACAGGGTTGTATCACGGAGGATTTAGCCCAACTGTATTCATCAAACAGGGCTAGAGTTTGTAAAAGTATTCAGAGTTGGGAATGTCATGCCAGCCTGCCCGACTGCAGTTCTAGCATGTATAGCCAGCTGGGCGACCTTGGCTGAGTTACTTCATCTCTTTGTGCCTTAGTTACCTCAGTTTTCTTTCAGTGATTAAAACCAGGGCTTTGCACATGCTAGGCAAACACTCTGCTACTGAGCTTCATCCCAGCCCAGTGACTCCATCCAAGTTGGGAAACTGTTGTCATGTATATGTTGTGGAGATTAAGGAATTAAAAACTTAGCACAAAGTCTGTGATGTGACAAATAATATTCTAAATAATGCATAGTAATACATTTGTTGTACTGGTCATTCATCTCTCTCTCTCTCTCTTTTGTTTTATTTATTCTTGCTCTTTGATCATACAGACAGTTATGTTCCATGAGTGGACTAAATGGTTACATCTGTAGGCATAAATTCCTAACCTTCATCTTTGGAAGCCATAGAAAAGGCACTTGGGAGGCAGAGGCAAGCAGATCTTTGTGAGTTCAAGGCCAGCCTGGTCTACATAGTTCCAGGACAGCTGGGGCTACATGGAGACCCTGTCTCGAAAAGACCAAAAAAAAAAAAAAAAAAAGAAAAAAAAAGAAAAGGTTACCTATTGACATATGATGACAGGTACTCTGAGGTCAAGTGTCAGGCCCTATGGGAACCTTAGAAGCCCTCCAAACTCCTTGTAGCCACATCTACTCGGTTTAGTTTTTGGTATGCTCAGACTAGTGAAGGCACAGTATTCAAATTCTACCTCAGAATTATAATTTGTAAGATTCTGAGAAAGATAAATAAATTATATGTAATACATAGTTAAAATAAAAACAAAGCACAAACCTCAACAAACTTTAATTTCTAAGCAAAATAGTTTGAGATCTAGCCTTTGAGGAATGCCAGCTATTTTCAAAATACATTCAAAAAAGAAATACAAGATGCTAGATATGATTCTGGACTACAGCGAGGCACTGGCATATATGGACTGAAGTCATTTATAATGATGTTGGGTAAACATCTAGATTAGTTCACAGATTGTTTATCCAGCAGAAGAAACGTGGAGACTAAATAATTCTGTCTTGCTCTCAAGAAGTATAGCATTGGAGGTTATAAACATAAAGGCACAAAACGTCTTTAGAAACACTGGAAGCCAGGGAGTGGGCTGGGGGAGCAGGCTCAGTGGTTAAAGCACTGTCTTGCAAGAGAACCAGAGTTAGGATTCCTCCAACCTATGTAAATGCAGGGTGGACATGGGTGTTGCAAGCCCCCTGTAACTTCAGCCTCAGAAGGCAGATGCAGGGGACCCCCAGCACAAGCTGGCCAAGGAGACACTTATATCTGGAGCTCTGGGTTTGATTGAGAGACCTTCCCTCTGAACAAGGTGGAAGCACAGTGGGGGTGATCCCCAATATCAGCCTCAGGCCTCCATGAGCACATGCACCCACACATGTGTGCTTCCACACATGAGAAAATATATTCGCATACATATGCACACTACACATACATACACAAATGGAAAAAGAAAAAAGAAGCATTGAAAGCCGTTGTATAGAAAAGATGCTAAAGCTGCAATGGTTATTGTTTATTCTTCCTACACCTGCTGGCAAATTTCAGGGCTCCTGTCCAGTGCCCATCATTTCTTGCCTGGCCATTCAAAGGTGAGGCTGCTTCTGCCATTGTTTCTTTACGAATATTTTCTCACAGCTCATTTCATTGGCTCATGGTAGTACATTTACTGGATTCAGCTGTTGGTTTTAGCTGTTTTACTGCTTGGCAGTTAAGCCTTTTCCTATGTAGGGATACTTGAGATGGACACTTGAGCACATTTGCAGTTTTTGCCTTTAATACCCTTTCTCTTAAAACTCCCCTTCCTTTCATTTGATCCAGAAAATCCTAGTTTCATCTGTCTTCCCACAGTAGAGAAACCGAAAAAGAAGAATAGGAATTCTGGCCTTGCAAAGCAGGGACACTCTCCTGAGGTGTGCTGTGAAGTGACCAGTGGTTCTGCCTCCGTGTCTGTAACCCAGATGTGCAGCTTTGGATCTGGAAGGTTTGACACATGGCCTAGCTGGTATGCACAGGAGTAGGATCATGGACCTAGCTATTGGCTTTTCTTTCTTCCCTCCCTCCCTCCCTCCCTCCCTCCCTCCCTCCCTCCCAGGACCTCACACATGCTGATAAAGCACTCTACCACAAAGCTATATTCCTTAATGGTGGACCTAGCTATCTAAACTTGGATATTCATATGCCTCTCCTTACTGATTCTCTTCCTGCCAGTGTTTTCTCAAATTCACTGTTCAGCTCATGGAAAGCACATGTAGCCTGGATGGGTTGCAATTCTGTGTTCTCCATAAGTTGAATAATGGCCTCCCATCATCTCACATTTGTGTGTGCATTCCATCTTTCAATGGTCACTGTGAAGTGTGCTTTGGAGTTGATACTTCCATCTTCATGCTTCTTCTGTCTGTTTTACACTCCTTACTTGTCCCACCATGACTTCTACACCCAGGCAAAAGCTGTAATCCCTAAGGTGATAGGCTGTTCTGTCCTGGGATTTTTGGCTGGGTTCTCTTTAGCACTTCACCATCCTAGGTGCCACTTTGTGAGAATTAAACCATTGATTATTGCAGTAAGTGAAACTCAGTAATGTAAGACCAAAATTATGTCATGAAATTTGACAGCATCCAAAATTTTTTTTTTTTGAGACAGGGTCTCCCTGTAGCCCCAGCTGGCCTGGAACTCACTCTGTAGACCAGGCTGGCCTCAAACTCACAGAGATCCACCTGCCCCTGCTTCCCCAGCACTAGGATTAAAGGGGTGTGCCATCATGCCTGGCCTAAAGATGGCTCTTAGCCTCCATGTGGGTGCTGGGAATCAAATCCCAGTCCTCTGCAAGAGCAGTCAACACTCTTAACAGCTGAGCCATCTCTCTAGCCCTAGCATCCAAATTTTGTATGCCATTTTGTTTAGTTCCTTTTGACTTACCTTGGATATAAATTTTAAAAAATGCCTGCATTGGACTTTAAATTAGGGGTTAACTTTCTAAAGAATGACCTTATAAGCAAATGCTGATGTGAGTGAGGAAGATCCTAGAATTGGCATAGCTTGTCTTCACTTCTAACTGGCTGGGGTGGATATGTTTGCTTAATTTGATAACACCATAGCACTTTGAGATTCCTGTAAGCTGAGTTTAGACAGTCACAGAAGAAGGTTGGTCTGTACTATCAACTGCTATACAAATTTATGTTGATGGAAATGTTCTAATTTTATCATATTGAGTAGACTATAGTGATGGGGACATCACCTTAGTTGGTTCTAGAATACAATGATTTATATAGCCAAGAATGTAGATCTATTAAGTATCTCATGCAAAAATTCCTTGGTTATTTACAGACTATTCCTGGACTATTATGTTTTGTAATTAATTAATTAATTAATTTTAAAAATGATTTTTAATTGACATTTTGTATATTTTATAATCAAATTTAGACCAATTTCCTCTTCCCTGCCCCACCAGAGCTCATGCATTCTGCTATACATGTCTTTCATCTTTTTCTCAGTCTTTTTAAAATTTTTTTGATGCCGAAGTTTACTGATTTGGGCAGAAGTTTACTGTTTCAGTCAGTTTTTTGACCCAGTCTTTTTCATTGTTGTTATTCCTTCCAATTTGTATTGCTCCAAAATATGCATGTATACACACCACATATACACAAAAATTATGACATCTGGAAATAAACTATAGGTTAATTCCAAAACATGTTTAGGGATTCACATTTTTTTCCACAATGTTTATTGATAGATACAAGTACATAAAATCAGGGCATGAACATGATTTGATAGATTAAGTAGACTTAATTTCAATATGATAATAAGGGAACAGTTCAAATTCTCACCATTTCTTTCACACCCACAAAAACCACTTCAAGGGCATTGATGATCTCTCAAATCTGATCAGTTTTGTGCAAGTAAACAATGTTTCTTTTTTTTTTTTTTTAATTTTTTTTGGTCTTTTTGAGACAGGGTTTCCCTGTAGCCCCAGCTGTCCTGGAACTTGTTCTGTAGATCAGGCTGGCCTTGAACTCACAAAGATCCACCTGTCTCTGCCTCCCGAGTGCTAGGATTAAAGGCGTGTGCCACCACACTCAGCCTCATGTTTCTTTTTAAAAAGACTGTGCACTTGCCCAGGATCAAGGATATTGAAATCTATATATAGCCCATTACTAGAGGTAGAAATACAGGCAGTATACTATTACGGCAACAACCATCAATTACAGTTAAGGATTTTCTGTAACAATCAAATGGATAGTCTCATATTACAACAACTCAAGTATTACTGAGTAAAGTGCATTTCTACAATGTTCAGTGTTTCTACTCAGTTTTCTAACTTTAAACAGCTATGATAACTGGCAGCAGAGAAGGTCCTTGCAATAGACTGCCTCTGCTTGAGAACCTATAATGTAATTATTGCATGCTATTAATATACTATCTAAACATTAAAGGTATTCCTAAAATATTTGATAGTAGACTATGATTAAGACATTACATTACAAAAAAACTTATGCAGAAAGAAACCCTTACTGACGTGCTTCTGCTTTAAATATTGTGCCCCCAAATGAAGTCCAGTAAGCACACGTCCTGTCATGATCCCCCTACATTGGCCTCCATGATACTGCCGAGGTAATCTAACAATGTCAGTCCATCTTCTGAAGAGGCTGAATTTCCACAAGGGATTTACATTTTCACAGTAGAGTTGTATGCACGTAAAGAAAAAAATGTTACTTTATATTCCTGCATTACATAGCAAGTTGATGAGTAACATCAGGCATTATATTTACTAAAAAAGAAAGAAAAGAAAAAATAATTATTCAGTTTGCCTTACAAATAGAGATTTGATCCACAAATAAGGAACACCATACATCTTTTTTTTTTTTTTTTGGAGGGGTACTGTGTTACCTCACTTACCTATAATGGCTTTTAGTTCCATCCATTTACCTGCAAAGTTCATGATGTCATCTTTCTTTACTGCTGCATAGAATTCCATTGTGTAGATGTACCACATTTTCTTTATCTATTTGTCTGTTGAGGGACACTTGGGTTGCTTCCAACTCTTTGCTATTGTGAAGAGAGCTGCAATAAACATAGATGTGCATGTATCTCTGCAATAGGATGAGTGGTATGACTGGATGACAGGCTCATTTTGAGTCTTTTAAGAGTTCTCCATGGGGGCTGGAGAGATAGCCTAGTGGTTAAGAGCACTGACTGCTCTTGCAGAGGACCTGGGTTCGATCTCCAGCACCCACATGGTGGCTAAGAACCGTCTGTAACTCCAATTCCAGGAGAACTCCAGTTCCAGGGGAATCCGAGACCCTCTTCTGACCTCCTTGGCATTTCACGACATGGGTGCACAGACCTACATGCAGACAGTACATTTATACACATATGAAAATAAATAAAATAAAAAAATGAGTTCTCCACAGTGTTTCCATAGAGCTTCTACGAGTTTGCATTCCCACCAGCAGTGGACGAGTGTTCCCCTTTCCCCACAACCTCCCCAGCATTCAGTATCTTTTGCTTTCTTGATCTGAGCCAGTCTTACCTGAGTAAGGTGAAATCTTAAAGTGGTTTTAATTTGCATTTCCTTAATTATTAGCAATGTCGAACACTTTTAAAGATGATTCTCAGCCATCTTTACTTCTTCATTTGTGAAGTCTCTGTTCAGCTCTTTACTCCATCTTTTGAGTGAGTCATTTGTTTTCTTGCTCCATTGTTTTTTGAGTAGTTTATATGTTCTGGATTAATGCTCTATCAAATGTATCACTGGTGAAGATTTCTTCCCACCCTGTGTTTTTTCTCCTCACTTCCTTGATTGTTTCTTTCACTGTACAGAAGCTTTTGAGTTTAATAAGGTCCCACTTGTCAATTGTTGACCTTGTTTCCTGAGCAGCTGCTGTTTGATTTAGAAAGTCTTTTCTTAGCCAGGCATGGTGGTGCATGCCTTTAATCCCAGCATTCAGGAGGCAGAACCAGGAGAATCTCTGTGAGTTCAAGGTCAGACTGGTCTACAGAGCAAGTTCCAGGACAGCTGGGGCTACAAGGGGACCTTGTCTCAAAAAGACAAAAAAATAAAAAATAAAAGGGAAGTCTTTTCCTGTGCCTATGCCTTGTAGGTTACTGGCAATATTTTCTTTTATCATTTTCAGAGTTTTGTGTTTCACATTGAGGTCTTTGATCAATTTGGAGTTGATTTTTGTACAGGGTGAGAGATAGGGGTTTAATTTTGTTATTCTACAAGTGGTGATCCAGTTTTGCCAATACAATTTGTTGAAGATACTGTCTTTCCTCCATTGAGTCTTCTTGGCCCCTTTGTCAAATATGAGGTGGCTGAAATTGTATATGCTCAAATTTGAATCTTCTGTTTTGTTCCATTGATCTATGGGTCAATACCATTATCCTGGGATTCTTCTCCTTCCTCTATCCCTATAATGTGGAGGTTTGGTTGTTTCATGGTGTCCCACATTTCCTGATTATTCCACTCTTGTGTTTCTTTAAATTTTTTGTAATCTTTGCTTGAGCATTGTTTCTCTTCCATGTTATCTTCCAGTCTTGATATTCTATTTTCTGCTTCAACCATTCTATTACTGAGGCTTTCTCCCATCCTTTCCTGTTGACTAGATAAATGTTTGATTTCCTTTTCTCATTTCATCCTCTGATTTCTTTAGTATTTCTATTTCCTTCTGGAGTTTATCATTCTCTCATTCTAGTTCTGTGATTCACTTGTATGTGTGGTTAGCTTCCTTCCTTCCTTCCTTCCTTCCTTCCTTCCTTCCTTCCTTCCTTCCTTCCTTCCTTCCTTCCTTCCTTCCTTCCTTCCTTTCTTTCTTTCTTTCTTTCTTTCTTTCTTTCTTTCTTTCTTTCTTTCTTTCTTTCTTTCTTTCTTTCTTCTTTGTCTTTTTGAGACAGGGTCTCCCTGTAGCTCTGGCTGTCCTGTAGACCAGGCTGGCCTTGAACTCATAAAGATCCGCCTGCCTCTGCCTCCCAAGTGCTAGGATTAAAGGCATGCACCACCACACCCAGCTCCTTGATTTCTTTGAATGTGTGTATAATTGTTCTTTTATGATCTGTGTCCTGGGTTACCTACAGGGAGATCTCATTGTAGGAGTCTTGTATAGGACTGGTAGGGTTTGGTGGGGATTTGTTATTTGCTTTTCCCATATTGTTTTTTTCTTCATACTTTTGCATGTGGATTTGTTTTGTTAGTATTCTGGTGCAATACTCAAGTGTTTTTTTGCTGTGTTGAAGGCTTACTTTGCTTATTTTCTTCAGTGCCTTCACTGTGTTCTTTTTGGTTATGAAGGGCTAGCTGGTCTAGATTTCAAGTTTTCACTTTTGGTTATGTATTAGAAGGACCAGCTAACTCCTGTCCTTCTGATCTGGAGCTTCCCCAAGAATCTGGCCAGGTAAGAATCAAGTAGGCTTGAGCCTCACAGCATGTGATATAGGTCTGCCAAATACCCTGGTATGGCTATAAGCTTCTTCAGTGGCCTGCAGGGGCCAGGTCACCCTCTTGTGTGCTATGCCAGGTGGACTCAGAGCTACACCTGGTTCAGGTTGTCTGTGCTGGCTTTCCTGGACCCGGTCACTCAAGTGAGTGGTCCCAGAGCTCAGGTTGGTTCAGCTTACCCGAATGGACCTGTCTAGGCTGGGATGCTCTGTTGGGTCTGTTGGGAGTAGGAGCTAGGGCCGCTGGGTGTTGTGTTAGATCTGCTGGGAGCTGAACCAGGTTCACTGGGAGCCAGCCTCATGCTGGCTGCTGGGCTCTGGCTATGGCTTGGCTCTGCCCTCTCTACTTGCCTCTGCTCTGCACTGGGCTGTTGCTTCCCACCAGACAGGCAGCTTGGCTCTGCTCTCCTGGCGCTTGTCACTCCTGCTCCTTAATTAATTTTATTTTATGTGTATGAGTGTTATGCCTGCATGCATGTAAGTGCACCAGTGTTGTGCAGTGCCTGCAGAGGACAGAAGAGGGCATGGAATTCTTTGGAACTGGAGTTTCTGATGGTCGACAGCCACTGTATGGGTGCTGGGATTCAAATCTGGGTCTTCTGAAGAACAGCCAGTGTTTCTAACTGCTGAGCTGCCTCTCCAGCCTCTACTCTATTTTTTCGTCATCATTGCTATTGTTCCTGCTGTTTTTGTAGTCAAGGCCTTGCTATATGTCCTGGCTGGCCTGGGCTTTCATCATTTTTACTCAGCTCTACACTCATTCATCCTTCAGCTAACCCTCCTTGTCTTTCAGGTCTTATGGTGGAAGTCATTCTTTTCTCTGTGCCCCAGGCTGGCCTTGATGAACTTGTCATCCTCCTGATTTAAACTTGGTATGTTCCTCCTGCTTCTGCTTCTGACTTCTAGAACTATAGGCATGTACCACCAAGCCTGGCCAAGATGCCTCTTTTGAGAACTATGAATAGTGGAACAGAATCTTGGCCAGTACTGGGGCTATTAGAGGCAACCTGGGTTACATGCTTTGAGAGACTATCTCTGGAAACCAAAAACCAAAATTACAAACAAAAACGCCCCTTCCAGAAATAATGGATGAATCTCTTGACAGTTAATTTCACACTGGCCAAACATGTCTCTCAGGAAATGAAGGGTGAAGTCTCAATGAAATCAACCTTTGCTACATTTGAGATTTGTATGACTGCTAATGTTGTTGAATCCTTTTTACATCCTAATACAGTATTACATCTCATCTAAGAATATAAACTGCAACCATAGGAATTATTTTTAAAGATGAATTTCATTACAAGGAATTTTTAAAAAGCAGAGATTGTTGATAGATTTTATAGTATACCTTATAAGAAGATACATTTTTATGTTGAAAAACTTTGAAATGCTTCATACAAACTAGGACTATTTCACATAATATTAAAGTGATTGATTCCAACCTTTCATTCCAACAATTCTAATTAGGTTGTTTCTTGGAAAATACTGAGATACCCTTAATCTACTGCAGTATTTTTTTTTCTGGGAAGTCTAGAAATTCTCTCTCTTTGAAAATTAGAAATTTTAGGGGGCTGGAGAGATGGCTGAGCAGCTAAGAGCACTGGCTGTTCTTGTAGAGGACCGAAGTTTGGTTCCTAGCATCCATATGGTGGTTAGCTACCATTCTAACTCTAGTTCCAGGGACACAACACCCTCTTCTGATCTCTTTGGGCATCATATGACACAGGTGCACTTATATACATAGAGGCAATACACTCATACACATACACATAAACTAAAAATAATAAGAATTGTAGCTGAAGAAATATTGGCAGCTGAATACGGCTGGGTGAGGAAGAACTGGCCTTCTTTAAGCAAGGGACTCCAGATAGGCTGACTAGAGCTCAGAGGATGAGCTGGTACTGAGGAATGGCAAGGGAGACAAATAAACACAAATGACAGAATGTATGAATTTCAATAGGGGGGTTTTGGGGGGTGCCAATGGGAAAAGGGGTACAAAGGTGATTGACACTGACTGAGATCTTATGTATGAAATACACAAAAATTCAGTAAAAATAATAAAAGTATTTCAAAGAGAATATTTGAAATTTTAAAGGTATGTACATATCCTAACTTAGGGGCAAGGAGCCCTTACCTTTTGTGGGGCCTTGGATCCCCTGGCCAACATCCCCCTGGTAGAACAATCCATTGCTGATGTCAGAGCTCCTACATTAATATACTTTGCCTAAGTGCATAGCCTAAGGACTTTAGTATTACATTTGGTTCTGAACAGAGTATAATCTTTTTCACAGTTCTTATGTCTATTAGTCAATTAAAGAAGGCATTTTTACCGGTTTTATAAGAGATTACCTCTATAATAGTTGTCTCCAATTTACAGTTGGAGAACGACCTCATCATCGTCATATTTCTCCTTGTTCTATGGGGGGAAAGGCAAGAAAGTCTCTCATATCAAAACCTTTGTGGCACCTAGAAGGTATAAGTTTCATTAGGACTCATTATAAATAGTTGTTACATGTAGGATCCACAGAAGGGTTCGATGTTTATGGCAATCTGAGGCTTTTCTTCCTTTCAATGTTCAGACGGGTCAACCTTTCAGTTGCCACTTTTTGGTACATCCTACTCAATGCAAAGCTGTATCTTTTCTTTCTCAGCCATTAAGTTGGTGACATTTCGTCAACGTTAACATGGGAGGGATGTATTGAGACCGCACATGCAAGTGTACAGATGGCCTCTGGAATGCCAGAGAGTGTTACCAAAGGCCACTAAACCAATAAAGCAAATACGGGTCTCCCTGAGTCAAGCAAGACTCCACCGTCAGCACCAGCTACACCTCACCTGCCTGGAAATACTGTGCAGCAGAGGCAGCCATGTGCCTGTATATCCCAAATCTAATTGGCTATTGGCTCTCTCCTTGGAGGAATAACCCATGGCTGATGCCACAAGCTTACATCCTTTACAGGTTAGGAGATGTTATAAGCCACAGTAAGACCCTGTCATATTTAACAGGGGGGAAAAATGTAATTCATGGATTAACATATCATCCAAACATATGTGTCTATGCCAAAGTAACCTACCATAACTATTAGTGCTGCTTAAATACCTATATATCTAATTGCTTGTGCTTCATTAGTAGGATCGAAAGGTTACTCCTGGACAAACTGTCAGCCCCTGAAAGGAAACAGCCAGAATTGACCAGAGTCCAAGTCAACAGCTCCAGAGAGAGTGGACTGTTTTACTTCTCATCCACCTGTGCCCCTTTTCTAAGCCTAGGGAACAACCTGCGGAAGAGGGGGCGTGGTAGAATGTAAAGCCTCCGATTGGGGTGAATGGTGAAACTACAGCGATGTAGTCTGGACACTCATTTGATCAACTTGATTGAACAAACAACATGTCACCCCCCACTGGATGGTGGGGCTGTGGGGGTTTGGACACAACAGCCTATAGATTGGTTTTGCATGAAGGATGCTTGTACTCATGGATTATCACTTATAGCTAAAAAAGGAAAAAAAAAAACAGAGAAAGATGCAAGACATTTATGGCAGAATACATGATCTGGGATGGGGTGGGGGTGGGGGGGGAAGGGAAAGGGAAAAATGCCTGATCTGAATTGGAAAATGATGTACGAAATGCACAAAGCATCAATAAAAAAAATTAAATTAAAAAAGAAAAGGTATGTACAAATAATGCAGTATTCTCTAATTCTCACTGGGTTGGGTAGATTTGCTCTGCCAAAGTGGTTCAGAGGGGTGAGAAATTCGACTCGTGCTCTTGAGAAGTGGTACTGGGGGTGTGAACAGTGGCTGAATCCTGCATAGCGCATCACTCGTGTTTTTTTGTGGTCTCCATCAAGCCCTTCCCTTCTCTGTGCCTCATTTTTCTCATTTATAAAGTGTGGAATTAGAGTGAGTGATTTAAGATGGTTCTGCCAGCTTTATATTCTAAACCTTTGTTAGAGGACACACTTTACATTCCAGAGGCTTTTGAGATTACCCGACTGGATCTCTAAGCCCGTTGCCACCTCCCTGATTGCTCCTCTTACTTGGTTTGTCTCTTATTCCCTTGGGTTTCAGAAGGGAGTCTCAGGAAACTTGCCAACACATTTGGAAATCTTAAGAATTAACTTTCCTTGGGGGTGTGTGTGTGTGTACCAGAGAGATGTCTTAGTGGTTGAGAGCACCGGCTGCTGTTGCAGATGACCTAGGTTCAATTCCCAGCACCCACCTGGTGGCTGACAAGATCTGTAACTCCAGTTCCAGGGGAATATGATGCCTTCCTTCTACAAATATGCAAGCAATAGAATCATACATAGCCTCTTTTCTTCATGGCTAACCAATCAAGTCCTGTTGTTCTGCTACTTAAATAGCTCAGAATCCTTGTGCTGTGTTGCCTGCTTGTAGGGTAGAAGCCCCTTGATATCTGTTGCTTGTCTTTCTCCATCCTTGTGATTCTTTATTCCCATCCCCTTTAGACTGAAGTCCATATTTCTTTTTTTAACTAAAACATCTTATTTATTATTTTCATTTTTATGTGTATGAGTACTATATGTAAGTGCACCCATGTTGTACAATGCCTGTGCAGGTCAGAAGAGGGGGTTGCATCTCCTGGAACTTGAGTTTCCAATGGTTATTAGTCACCATGTGGGTTCTGGGAATTGAACCCAGGTTCTCTGAATGAACAGCCAGTGCTCTTAGCCGCTGAACCATCTCCTCCACCCTCTATAGTTCACCCCTCTATAGACCCTCCGAAATCTGCCTCTGCCCTCTCTCCTGCCAGATGTGTGTGCTATGGCCAGGTCTTGGAAAGCGTCATGTACTCTCTCTCCTTGTGTCTTTATTGTCAATAGTTTCCTCTGATCATTCCTAATTAGCTCTATAGTTACCTCCTTTCCACTTGGCTCCTTTACACAGGTCTCAGATTGAAAAGTCATCTACTTTCTCTACAGCCTAGGCTGTCCTTGAACTTGCCCTCCTCTCGCCTCAGCTAAGATTATAGGACTGCATCACTAGACCTGGCTATCATTTACTTTAAGAGTTTCTTCATTTTCAGACAGAGTCACAGTGCCGGTTGGTTTTAATGGCAAGAATCTTGATTAATATAGTCATTTTCTTTTCCAATAGCTCCTTGCATTGGAGCTTTGACACACTGGGCATGGATGTGACTCACATTATTGGACTGTTTCCCTCCCTCCATGAGTTCCATAGGAGTAGGCTCCTGTCTACCTTCTTCTTAGTAATAGTAGTTGTTTCACCTTTTGGCATAGTGCCAAGTGGATAATAGACATTCAGTAAATAGTTGCTGAGTAAGTTCATGAAGGAAAGAACGAAAGAAAGGTAAAAAATAAAACAAACAACAATGTGTTTTCATTAAGAAAAGATGTCCAGAGGCAATAGCTGCACTTTCTTTTACTCTTTTGTTGTCATCTTCCAATCACAATTCTGTTAGGGACAGGGACTTTCTTCTGATAGAGGCTGCTTGGTTTTCTTGTAATTTCAAAGGAAGCAAGGGCTCCTCCTCTCAGTAACTGACAGATCTTTGGTAGAGATGTCCAAGTAATTCCTTTCAAATTCAAGCTCATCTTTTTACATGTATGAGAAGAAAAAAGGCCATGTTTGATCTAGCCGATCCTAGATGATTTCAGATATATCCTTTCCTGCTAGCCAAAATTTGGCTGCCTAACAAGCTTTACTTAGAATTTTCCTCGCCCATTTTATTTTTTACTTCTAAGGTGTATGTAACAGCTGTGACTTGGACTGTGCTAATGCCATTATAGCTTCAACTGGAAGTTTTCTATGTTAATCTCTATAATTATAGGTCTTTTTGTCTCCCTTGTTTGCTTTCATGGTCATCCCATCCTTGGTATTGAATAGGCTGGAAGGAGCTTTAATTGCTGTATTTATCTTATAAAGATGTTTCCATATCATACTGACTTTAAAATCGGGAGATGCCAGTCTGATCGGTGTCAGTGAATGTGTTTTTGCTCGAAGAACATTGCGTAGATATTTAGAAAATGGACTCTGGAGTTAAAGCCTAGCTCTAAAGTCTTGTAGCTGATTGACCTGAAGTAATGTGCTCAACTTTGTGAGGAGAGGGCTCCAGTTTCCTTTTCAACCATGTTGGGTAGTAATAACACCTTTCAGTTTTGAATAATTTTAAGAGATACACTCTCAGGATGGTGCTTGGTATATATTCTAGACATGTCAATTATCAAATATTAAATGTGGGACTCTGGTGGTAGCAAGATACTTACATGGTTATAATTGTATATACGGGGCTGGAGAGATGGCCTAGCGGTTAAGAGCACCTACTGCTCTTGCAGAGGACCTGGGTTCAATCCCCAGCTCCAATTCCAGGAGAACTCCAGTTCCAGGGGAATCTGATACCCTCTTCTGACCTCCGCGGCATTGCATGACATGGGCGGGTGCACAAACCTACATGCAGACAGTATATTCATACACATACAAAAATAAATAAAATTAAAAAAATACTTAATAAATAATTGCATATACAAACAAACAAAGAATAATAATAGTTTTGGCTTTTCTGGACAATAAAAATTAGCGTAGGACACTGGGTGCAAAGAGCTTTGGGCTAGGGTACGCAGATAGTTCTGACTGTACTGCTTACTGTTATACTATCTAGGGTATAGTTATGAATACTCTGCTCTTAATTCCTTTAGTTTTCTTCTTTTATAATATATATTCCTTTTAATTCCTTTTCTTGCTCTATTGCATTAACTATGATTTCCAGATAATGTTAGAAGCAATGGAGAGGAGTGGTAGAGGCCACCTTTGCCTTGCCCTCAACCTCAAAAGAATGCTGAGACTTTCTGAGTGTGACTTATTGTGTTAGCTGTACATTCTTATCAGGCTCTGCATTAGACTGAGAACACTTCCTTCTATTCTCAGAGTGCGGAGAGCATTTTTATATATGTGGGTGATGGATATTGCCAAATGCTTTTACTGTATCTATTGATATGGAAATGCTTTTATTCTTCTGTGGCCTTTTGATAGCATAGATTGATTCAAAAGTACTAAACCAGCCTTGCAATCATGGGGTAAATCTCACTTGGTCATGGGGTATAGTTCTATTTTTTTATTATTAGATCTTATTTGTTTGTATTTTATTGATGATTTTTGTGCCCACATTCATGAGATTTCTTTGGTTTTTAAATGCAAAGGTTTCCATTAAATCAGCTCTGTTTCATCCTTTCTAATAAATGTTCTTTTCACTTTGTGGTCCAGGAAATTGTTCTAGTTTCTCTTCAATCACTGTGACAAAATACTCTGACCAGAATCAACTTTGGCAGGAAAGGGTTAATTTGGCTTATATCTCCTGGGTCATAGTTCATCACTTAGGGACCCCAAGTTTGGAACTCAGAATATGAATCTGGAGGCAGGAGCTGAAGCACAGGCCATGGAGGAATGTTGCTTACTGGCTTGTTCCCCTGGCCCATGCTTAGCCTGCTTTCTTATACAATAGAGGACAATCTACCTAGGGGTGACACCACCCACAGTGGGCTGAGCCCTCCCACATTACTCAACAATCAGGAACAATGCCGCACTGGAGGCAATTCCCTCAACCCAGTCATGTCAAGTTGACACTAACGCTATCCAGAACAGAAATGAGTATTTTAATTTTAAATATCTCTGATAATTATTAAATGAGTATTTGCTGAGTTGAATTGGATCTGCTGAGTTTATCTCTGAAATGTAGATGTTTTGATTTTATGATATTGATTTATAACAAACTAGAAAATGATGATGATTTTTTTTTTAAACAGAAAAAATGTAAAATTCACAGAGAGAGGCAGACTTTGGATTGGTTTGGTAGACTGATGCTACAAAGAAGGATGAGCTAGGTCCTGTTAACCACAGAAATATTGACTCTTTTCAGTTCTTGTGGCTAGAAGCCCAAGGTCAAGGTGTTGGTAGGGTTGGTTCCTTCTGGGAACTGAGAGAGAATTTATGCTGTGCCTGTTGCCCAGGTTCTGCTGCTGTGCTGACTGTCCTTTGTGCACCTCAGCTTCTACTGTACACAACCTCTGCCTTTTAAAATTTAATTTAACTTAATTTTTTTGTCTTTTTCGAGACAAGGTCTCCCTGCAGTCCCAGCTGTCCTGGAATTCACTCTGTAGACCACGCTGGCCTCAAACTCACAAAGATCTGCCTGCCTCTGCCTCCCAAGTGCTAGGATTAAAGACGTGCGCCACCATGCCTGGCATTTTTATTTTATTTTATTGTCTACAACCTCTGCCTTTATCTTTCCTGCTATCCCTGTGCATGTGTGTTTCTGGACCCAGAGTCATATTGCTTGGCAGTCCACACTATATCAGTACAGCTTCATTTTAGCTAATTCTCTCTGTAGAAGTTCTATTTCTAAACAAGGTAAGATTCTGAGGTTCTAGAGCTTAGGGCTTCCACTTATGAATTTTCGGGGTGACTCATTGCAGGTGTATTGTTCCATCCTTTCTAAACAACCACCCTTCCTTTGACTTTCCCCACCTCCGTTCCTTCCTTGATATGATGACTCTTGTTGTATAACACTATATTGCTTCATTGAGATCAAAGATTTTCGCTGTTTTTGAGATAGGGTCTCATATAGCCGAGACTGGACTTGAATTCCTGTCTCTTTTCTCTGAAGTGCTAGAATTACAGGTGACTACCACTATGCCTGGCCAAAAGATTATGTGTGTGTGTGGGGGGGTGAAGCTACTAACTTGGGGATGAGGATACTATTTAGCTTTCCTTTTCCCCCTCCTTTCCTTCCTTTTTTCCCTTCCATTAAATTTTATTACATAATATAGATGGATGGAGAACATAATCTTATGAGGAAATGTTCTTTATAGAGGGAATGTTAAAGTTTTACACAGATGGCCATTAGGTAATTCTTAGTGATCAGCCTTTTCATTTGCAGATTACACAGAACTGGCATGTGTTCAACCCATATTAACATCTGCCTTTGTGTCACACCAGCCCCCTTTCCTTTCCTTTTATTCTATCTTTTTCCTCTTTCTTCCTTTTCAAGCTTAATTTGCCTCCTTCACTGACTGAACACTTCTTATGTTATAAGCAGATAGTTCTGCCACCAGATGGCATGCAAGGACTGGGAAAGGTTTGAGATATGCCAGCTAACATGGTTGTCCTTCTCGGCCTTTTATTTCATTAGAAAGGTTGGCTACAGGGAGACCCTGTCTTGAAAAAAAAAAAAAAAAAAAAAAAAAAGAAAGGTTGTTACTAAACAGGCCAAAGATGAGAGTCTGTTATTGTATAGTTTATTTGTTTACATTTTCTTTATCTTTATATTAAAACAGAAACCTAGTCTAGAAGTCTTAAGGCATAATAAAATATAAAGTTTGTTGAATAAATATTAATAGGAGAACTCTCCCAGAATAGATTTGACAATAATATTAGGCTGAGATGTGGAAGCAAGATTCTGGGGTTAGAGGACCACTTCCTCAAAAGAGTAGCCTCAAAACCACAAAACCAAATCTTTTGATCCCAGTGAAGCTGTGAGTATTAGCTCAGTTAGAGCCTTCAGATAGCATTTCTAATTTTTTTGTGTATGTGTGTATGTGTGTGCTCACATGCCCCTGCATGTGTGTGCTCACATGCCCCTGCATGTGTGTGGAGATCAATGTGAGTCCTTACCTTCTGCCTTGTTGTTGGCCACTGTGTCAGCCAGACTGGTTGACTCTTCTTCTCATCTTGTGTTAGGGGTATCACTGCATCCCACTTTACATGGGCTACGGAGATTCAGACTCAGGTCCTCACGCTCGTGCAGCAAATACCTGACCTGCTGAGCCATCTTGCCAGCCCTCAGCCATTGTCCATTGTCTTAGTCATCAGCCTAAAGTGAGACCTATAGACAATGGCATGGAGAGATGCTCAGTAGTTACGCACCGGCTGCTCTTGCAGAGCACCATCTATAACTCCAGCTCCAGAGGATTCCATACCCTCTTCTGACCTTGGCAGGCATTGCACAATATCGATGCACCTACATACATGTAGGCAATATAGTCATACATATAAAATAAAAATAATAAAAATATTTTAAAAATACCTGTAGGCAAAAGCAGCTCATAGACCAAGTTCATGTACAATGAGTTTTGTTTAGCATGATCAATATGTTTTTGGTTTTATTATAATTAGTTATCAATGTTGAAGTAATTCTGTAGTGATCCACATGTCAGGCTTCTTAGAGACCTGGCAACAGTAATTGTCATGCTTTTATTGGTAACACCTAACTGTGGTGAAGCATGGCTTTCTCTTTCACTGAAACTTGAGATTGAGAGTTGACAGTTGTCTTTTTCACGTCCTGTTTTATGACATTGAACCTTTGCTCAAGTTTAACTTGACACTTGCCTCTGCCCAGCCCATGGAAGGTATTTGAACATGTAACTTCCTTTCCTAGTTCAGAGATGATGGGGAGAGGCTAGAGTTGGGGGCTGACACTTTGTCAGCACATCTCTTGTCTTCTAACTCCCACTAACTCTGCTGCTGTGGGAATAGAAATTGGTGGGAGAGAATAAGTGATTCATCATAAACAAGTGATGTAGTTCCAGGAAGGACTCAGCAGGGAAAGTAAAAACCAAGTCTCAAAAAACAACTGCTGTTAGTTAATTATAGATGAAAGGGAAAACATCTAAACAGAGGCAGAATAAAGGGCACCCTAACACTATAGATGAAAGGGAAAACATCTAAACAGAGGCAGAATAAAGGGCACCCTAACACAAGCCCCTTGTAGGGAACGGGAAGAAAATGGATAAACACATAATTAGGAGAGCATTATCAACAGGTACTAGAAAGAAAGGAACCCAGAGTCATGAATCTGCATGCTTGTGGTGTTCCTGGGGTAGATTTACTATTTAAGCATTGGAGAGGTGACAAATGACACCAAGTGTCTGAGGAGACATAGCCAGAGGTCAGTTCAATAATCAATAGTTTGTTATGACCCAAAGAATCAGTACAATAGTGGCTTTTTGGATATCCAAGAAATGGATATCAAGGTTGGTCTTTTTCTCTCCCTAGATTAAAGAATAGAAGTTTATTTTTCACAATTCCAGAGGCTGGAAGTTGAAGGTCAAGGTGCTGGCAGGGTGCCTTATTGCTGTGTGTATTCGCATGGTCTTTCCTCTGTATATGTGTATTGGAGAGAAGGAGACAAGCTACAGATATATCTGGTATCTCTTCATCTTGTAAGGATACGAGCCATTTGAGATTACAGTCATACTCCATTGACTTCCTTTAAATTTAAGCACTTCCTTAAAGGAGCTATCTCCGATATAGTCACACTAGGGGCTAAGGCATCAATATGAATTGTGTAGGGATACCCTTGGGGTAGTAATTCAGAGATTCCCAAAGAAGGAAGCAGGGCATGTTTCTTGTCACTTCAGTGAATAAAAATGGGAGGAGCTACTTCCTAGATGAGTTATCCAGAATGGCAAGAATTTATTGAGTTCTTATTCTGTGCAGGACTATACACTAAGATGTTGAAATGTACAGTAGCATTTCATACTCTGAGCATCATTGATATTATAGATGAGGAGACTGTGGGCCAGAAAACTCAAGTAATTTTTCTGTATTCACTTGGCTTATACATGCAGACTGTCAAGCTACCAATCACTGAAATCTTCTCCCAGAGCAATCCAGTTTCTTCATTGTCTGCTGCCCTACCCTGGCCAGGAATGTGGCTCAGCCTTTGGATAAATGCCTAGCATGCCCCGAGTCAAATTTAAACTGCTTGTTAAACAACTACCTAGCATTCTCTGAATCAAATCTAGATTAGCCTGTTTATAAATACATAGCATACATTGGACCAAACCAGAAAATGCCATTGAGTCATGCAATTTTGGGTTGATGACGTGTAGCAAACCCAAAGGAACTAAAATATTAAATTGTGAGAAGCATCACATTGTTTTCAGAGCTCATTGAGTTAGAAGCCTGGCAGATTGTCAATAAACGTTTACCCTAAGAACATATATAAACAACACCTAGGGAACATTAGTCTGGTGAATCTGAGCATGGTGGTAAAATCTCTGAGGGTAGACTACCTGAAGCCTATCAAATGACACCAAAGTGGCTGTGGAAGGGCAACTGTATGATGCTGGAGCCTTTTGGGAAGGTGACTGTCCCATGCTGGTGAAGACACAGGCAAAGATCACTATTTACAGTGATGAACTGACTTGGTGGACAGCGCTTCTTCAACGTAATAAAAGCTCTCCCATGGCAAAGAGATATGCTTTAGAGGTGGCAGCCTAGATAGTCTTAGAGCTTTTTGAGCGGGTAGGGGAAGGACATGAGGATCATTGTTAAAGGCTTGCCCCTGCATGTGAATGCAAACTGTGAGCTCTGGAGTGGTAAGCACCCCGGCCAGCCCTGTGTGACATTTTTATGATTGATTATTTCTTAGAGTTGAACTGGTCTGGCAGGAAGAGAACAGCCAGATCACTGGGTATTCAGAAATGTTTAACTTCCAGCCAGAGCTGTTACACCAATCCTAACAAGTTGCAGGGAGACCTAGCAAACATGTGTTAGTTGAGTTTATTGCGTCTGGAGAGAGATTATCCCAGTTATATGGTTATGAAGTCCACTAAAATCCCAGGCTTTTTGAGGAAGGCAATATCAAAACAAAATTTACAAAACCCCAAACCAAACTAAACCAAACCAAATCATAGTAGTCTCCAGCCCTTAGAGAAAACTAAAAGTAATTTTCTTTAAAAAAATAAATTGTATTTATTATTAGTACGTGTGTTTTGTGTGATGCTTGTATATACTATTCCAGGTATGTGGAGGTCAGAGGATACTTTCAGAAGTTGTTTCTCTCTTTCCACTTTGTTGAGGCAAGGTCTCTGTTTTCTGCCACGTTGTGTACTCCAGGCTAGACTGTGAACTTCCAGGTGACTCTCCCGTCTCTACCTCCTAGCTCATCGTAAGAGTGTGGGGATTGCATACAGCTTTATTACATGGGTTTTGGGATTGACTTTATCCACTGAGCCAGCCCTCAAGTAATTTTTTGCTGTGAATATTTACACAGGTCTAGTTCCCATTTATGTAGTTCCATCAATATTTGAGTCCATTATGAAGTCAGAATGGAGTTGGATTTAGACATCATGCAAAATGATGCATAAGAGGTGAGATAACTCAAGGTGAAGATGGGAGAGAGTTGATAGTGACTTATTAAAACAAGAAGGATAGGCTCAGTATCAGCAAAAATTCATATCAGTATTTTCTCCTTAAAAACTGTACGTGGTGCTGGGCGTGGTGGTACATGCCTTTAATCCCAGCATTCAGGAGGCAGAGGCAGGTGGATCTCTGTGAGTTCAAGGCCAGCCTGGTCTACAGAGCGAGTTCCAGGTCAGCTGGGGCTACAGGGAGACCCTGTCTCAAAAAGACCAAAAAGAATTGTATGTGATAGGTGGGAGAATGGGAAGTTATTGATCAGAAGGGTAAAGTTTGTTAGGATGAATAGGTTCCGGGGAACCCAGGTATACCATGGCAGTACAGTTGATAATAATGTACTATGTACTTGAAAATTATTAAGATAATGGATAGCAAATGTTTTTAACACACACACAGACACACACACAGACATACACACACACACTCTGTTGTTGGTGCCAGATTTGTTAGCTCCATTGTTGTAGTTGTTTTATAACATAGCACCACATCACATTGTGTACCTCATATGTATGCACAATATGTGTATATTTGTACATTTGGACACTCACATATATGCACAAAATGTTCATGTTACCTATACCTTGATAAAACTGGAGACTGTTATATTAGGAATTTAGAATTAAGGTAAAATCTTATATACCTGGAAGTTAAATTAGGACATATATTAAATGTATCCTTTGATCTAGAAGCTAGCAATCTAACAGTATCCTTACCCCATTAAGTGGCTCAACAGCAAAAGTAAATCAGATGAAGTGGAATTATATCTCATGATGAATAGTTTATAACAATTACTGTATTTAAGGGGTTTCCTTCTAAACATTGGAAAGGGATAGTAACATCCTAGAATACATGTTCTTTTTTAATGTCACTGTCAAATAGATACTTCTTCACCTCTTGTTTATACCTTTTCAAATTATTGTTTATTTATTTTTTTCACATAAATTTATTTTTCTTTTTTTCTTCAAATAAATTTATTTTTATTTTTTTAACAAATCTAGACCCGTGTTCCCGCCCATTCCCCCACCCCACCAGAGCTCATGCATTCTGCCAAACATGCTTTTCATCTCTTTCTCAGTCTTTTTTTTATTCAAGGTGCATATATGATGGCACACAGTCACTTCCCAAATCAACTGCAATAAAATAATTTGTCCCGAAGGCAGTGCCTCCTCTCCTTTCCCTAAGGTTTTCTCCAAGAGGTGGTTGCTTTCTATAATTGCAACCTTCTGTTCTTCCATTTCCCTGTACACATCTAATACTATGCTGTGCTGATAGTTTTCCAATCATCACTTTTACATTGTCTCCCAACTTCCTGTTACCATAACTGAGCCTGTCTGAGCAATTTCTTCTCCCTTCCCCGTACGCTAGCAAAGGCACACACATGTGGGTGTGCGCATGTGTGTGCACTCACAGCTCTTTCTCCCTGCCCCTCTCTTCCTTTCTCTTCCCTCTGCCCTCTCTTTCCTTTCCTCCCCCTCCTCTCCTTTTCCCTCCCCCTTTCTCCTATATCAAACAGTCTTAAAGCCACGTTTCCTTTCTTACATCATTTCTATGTTTCTTAGAGTTTATAATTTTTCCATCTGCTTAGTTTTGGATCTAGCAATATTTCTTTCTCCAATGTACACTAGACATAACTTTCAGATGTCTATCAATCATTTCCCCAACTCTACAAAGAAATGAAATTATTTATAAATCCTACCTGGTCCCATGGATTCTTCCTCCTTCCCATCACCCCACACGGGTGCACAAACTTGCATGCAGACAGTACATTCATACACATACAGAAATAAATAAATTAAAATAAATAAATAAATAAAGATTTTTAGCTTTCATATGTGTACATTATATGTTGAGCACATTCCCCCAGTTCCTTACCCTCTTTTTATCCCTTATCTGCCTAGGCAGTTTTTTCTTATTTTCTTTTTCATTCTTTTCTTTGTATGTTTAGTATTTGCCTATTCAAAAAAATGTCCAGCCCCCTGGGCATGGTGCATGCCTTTAATCCCAGCAGGCCAATTTCTGTGAGTTCAAGGCCTGCCTGGACAATGTAGCAAGTTCCAGGCCAGCCATTGCTATAGAGAGGGACCATTTCTCAAAACAAACAAACAAACAAACAAACAAACACCCTCCACCAAAACCAAAAATGTCAAATAATTCTTCAGTTCTTTCCCTTGACTGACAGTTTGGGTGAATGTAGACTTCTGTTCTTTTGGCCTCTAGTATTGAGGCTTTAACAGAGAGTCTGATCTTACTCTGATTTCTGATCTCCTGCATGGGACCTCTTTGTCTTCTAGCAATCTATTAGGCTACTCACTTTGTCTGGGTTGTTTTGAAGCTCTGTACTCTTATGCTTTTTGGGGGTAATTTTTTATTGAATTTTTGTGTTCATACAGAACATCTCAATCAATCTTAATCATCTTTATACCCCTTTTTCTACTAGAACACTCTCATAGTTCCCCCAGTGGAATTCATGCATTCTGTCATTTGAGTTAAGGCCTACTCTGTCGTTAATGTCCCAGATGTCCCTCAGTGCAAGTTTATCCATTGGGGTCTAGTCAGCCTATCTAGAGCCCCTCCCTTTAAGAAGATCAGCTCTTCCTCTTCCAGCAGTAATCAGCTGCTAGCAATTCTTCAGCTAAGGTTGGAGCTTGTTGCCATTTCCACAGTTCTGTGCTGGGGTTTTGTCTGCTTGAGTTTGCATGGGTCTTGTGCATGCTGACACATGTAGGTTCATGTGAACATGGTCCCAGGAGCTTGTAGGAGCCTATTTCTATATCGTCATGGAACTGGGGAGGAAGAAAAATGAGTGAAGAAGAAATGGGAAACTTGTCTGTAAATACAAGGATATATGTTTTGTACATAGTAACATATTACATTTGTCTAGGGGTGTGACAGTCTTGGGGCTTTCTCTTAGGGTCTATAACATCTCTAGTTATGTGTATTTGGCTATGTTTACAGTACCACAGATGAGTTTACTCCCATTGAGTGGACTTTATGTACAACTAGGTAGCTGTTGATTATTCCCAAGATAAAAGTGCCACTACTGCACCAGTGTCATTTGCTGTGCCAGTCATTGATATTGTTGTTTGGCATTGGAGCTAAGGTTGGACCATCAATTGATGTTTTTCCTTAGCAGCTTGCATAGTGCCCTCTAAAACTATGAGAGCTAGCTTTCAGGGACCTTACTTCTAGGTCAGTTCCAGCTCCATTGCTCCAAATGACTTTGGAGCATCAGACAGAGACTATTACAGAGTACCACAACTTGTCACACATAGACATTGTGAGTTGCCTAAGCCTAAATCTACAGCACAGCTGCTACACCTAACTGCTCTACTTGTGTACTTATTTTATTATTTCTTTGTTGTTTTTATAAAAAAGTTTTTATTGCACTTTTGTACATTTCATAAACAATTTGTAATGAAATTTAGACCTCCCCTCCTCCCTTTGTCCCCCCAAGCCTCCATCAAAGCTCATGCATTGCGCAGTCCATGTTAAATCCTATCCAGTCAAGCCTCCATCAAAGCTCATGCATTGCACAGTCCATGTTAAATCCTATCCAGTCAAGCTTCTGTACCCAGATGTCCTGCTGTGCAAATTCATCCCCTGGAGTTAGTCAGCACGTCTAGAAATCTTAACTAAGGCATACTCTCCCTCCCCGAGAAGTAATCAGTCTCCAGTAGTTCTCAGTCCAGGGCCAGCCTACCACTATCCCTCTCACTCCACGGTGGGACCTTGTCTGATTGAGTTGGCGTGGGTCTGGCCTCTGATGCTAACCTTGCCACAAGTTCACATGCTCAACCTTCCAGTGGGGTACAAGTATTCCATTTGCATCTTTTGTGAAGCAGTGCTTCTTAGGCACTAGTAAATACTGGTCAAATGAATTAATGATCAGTACTGACAAGTCTTTCTGAAATACAATTACTTTCACTGATGATGTGATTGTTTCCCTTGAGACTGTTTCTAGTTAATCTTGGAATGAAGGAAGAGTGTTGATTGCCAGGTGGAGGGTTTTTCAAACTGACACCGATAATTAAAGGATGATTTTTTTCCCCATTTTTCTTTTTTTAATTTTTCAGAATTAAGGAAAAGATTTGAGTTCATTTCTCAGGCCCTCTCTCTTTTTGGTAGGGGGCTTGGCTATTGGTTCTCTTACTGCCCTTCTCAGAATGCACTGGTTAGAGTCCTACTTCGATAATTGCTTCCAGTACTTTGAAAAAAATTCTATGTGTTCTTCCTGGTACCCAACATTCTCTAAGAGTTAAGTATTAACAGAAGTTGAAAAGTCACTTTTCTGTTAACACTCCCTTATGGATCAGCCTCATGCTTAAACATTTGTTTTGCTTTTGTGCCACAAGAATGACCTCACTGCTGGGCTTTAAGTTCCTGTTGTCCTCCGGCTTGCACTTCACCACACTTCTTTCTTTTCCTCCATTTTAAAACCACAAACCAATAGCAAGAAGAACATTTTATATGACTACCTAGTACAAATATATGCAATTGGAATAAAAGTTTTTTTATTCATTCATTTATTTTTATGTATTATTTTTATTTTATGTATGAGTAAATTGCCTGCATGTATGTGAGTGTACCCATGTCATGCAATTCCCAGGGATGTCAGAAGAGGGTGTCAGATCCCCTGGAACTGGAGTTACTTTTAGTTGTTATCTACCATGTGGGTGCTGGGGACAGAACCTGGGTCCTCTGCAAGAGCACATAGTGTTCTTAAGTGCTGAACCATCTCTCCAGCCCCTGGAACAAAAGTTTTAATATTTGCCCTTTCTGTGAGTGATTGCTCAGAGATACACTGTCCTGTTTTATTGTTCACTAATAACATGCTGATTGGAATCCATTCAGTTTGTTTACAACCCACAGTACTGCTGCCTGTGTTGGGAAAATAATGTTCTCTTGAATGTGAATCACCTTAAACTGTAAGTCACATTTCCTTCCTCACCTTCTTCATTTCACTGCCAGAATACATTACATTTCCTTCAACTCGGGAATGATGATTAGGGATCCCCTATGCTAATAAGGCCATATGCTAGGTCCCGTTGACCCCTAACCAGGCCTCTCTGTCCTTATGATGCCTACCTAGCATCTTAGTCTTATGGCTAGGACATGTTTAGTCTGGTTCCGCAGCTTGCCTTTTTAAAAAATACTCCACTTAGGCTGACTAGGCTCTAGTGGATGAACTGGCACCAAGAGACTCCTGGGTACAGATGCTTGACTGGATAGAATATGGCATATATGACAGAGTGCATGAAATCTGGTGGAGGTATGGAGGGGTGTGGATGGAGGAGGGGGTCTAAATTTAATTAAGATCTATTATATAAAATGCACAAAACTCAATAAAGTACATTTTAGAGCAGCTTTAGGTTCATAGTGTACTTGAGAAGAATGAGCTAAGGTATCCCATGAGGACTTGCACCTTTCTTGTATTAACACCCTGTGTCAAAGGGGGTGCATCATTGCCACCTACATCCATAGTTTATTTATTTATTTATTTATTTATTTATTTATTTATTTATTTATTTTTGGGTCTTTTTGAGACAGTGTCTCCCTTTAGTCCCAGCTGGCCTCGAACTCATGATGTAGATTAGGCTGGCCTTGAACACACAGTGATCCACCTCCCTCTGCTTCCTGAGTGCTGGAATTAAAGCTATGTGTTGGCCATAGTTTATTTTTTAAATATTTTATTTATTTTTATTTTATGTGTACGGGTGTTATGCCTTCATATATGTGAGTGCCACCATGTTGTGCAATGCCTGTGGAGGTCAGAAGATGGCATTGGATCCCCTGGAACTGGAATTATGGACAGCTGTTAGCCATCAGGTGGGTGCTGGGAATCGAACTTGGACCTCTGCAAGAGTAGCCAGCGCTCTTAACCACTGAGCCATCCCTCCAGCCCCTAAATCCATAGTTTATATTAAGGGCCCCTTTGGTGTTGGACATTATATTACTTTGTCAAAGATACAACATGTTTCCGCCATTATATGATGCAGAGCATCTTCACTTTCCTGTCAGTCTTGCCTGCCCTGCCTGTGCCTTCCAACCACAGTACTACTGCAGGCTGCCCTGCATAAGGTGCCCATGCTTTGAGGCGAGAAAGAACCTTGGCATTTACTCGGTATTAGGCTTCAGACAGAACACCAACTGGTTTTTATTGGACTCATAAGACCTTTATTAAGCATTTTTATAATTATATAGTATAATACATAAAACTTTTAAAATCTAGTAAAGTACAAAGAGGAAAATATAATTTATAATTATACTATTCCTGGAAAGTTTCCAAGCATGACTGGGGATTCATGAGCTGGGTCATTATCAGACAATTATGGTAGTTGCCATCTGGGCAGTCTTCTACGATTTTTCTCAGGAATGTCTGAAACCTCCATATAGAAGAAAGATGGGAATGGATGGGCCAATCTTGGGTGGGAATTTTTGGAGTGGCCACAGGTTTGAAAAGGGATGGGTCTAGATTAAAAAAATATATATATAATAAAAAAAGAAAAGGGACTGAAGAGATGACTGTCAGAGGAATAGTGCTGTTTAAGTGATAGATCATGTGTTTTGGGCCACAAGAACAGGGGGCCTGTCAAGTTGATTGATTTGGAGAAGCATGTTCTGTGCATTTATGTTTGTGGCTCAGATCCTGAAATACAGGATAGTCCAGAGTATGTGGTGTTCATGGTGCAACAATATTGGGGTCAGAGACAGGTCCTTGGGTTCCTCTTGTTTTGGAAGCTGGTCATGAATTTAGGTTAGAAACAGGCAGCTTTGCAGGTGTCAAGAACTAAAGCTGCTCTTAGAAGCCTTCACTCTACATAATGAACTAGAAGGAGGATATGAACACTGCTTCAAAGTAATACACCAAATGGATTGGCACTTGTCTGCTTTGTGCTTCTCTCATAGGCCCAGGGCTGCCTCCGTGGACAGAGATATGTAACAATAAAACACCCAAACTCTTCAAGCTCTGGGGTCAAGTGAGAAGTTGGGGCTCTGTCCAATGAAGTCAAATCCTGCTCTAGGGGACACTGTGAAGACAAAGAATTCTTGATGTACCTAATTCATCTTTGCATTTGAGAGACCATCTATGCCCAAACTAGAACCCTCAAAATGGTGGCCAATGGAGTGGCTCCTCCTGAGAAGAGGGTGTGAATTTTGGGTGGACCAACCTGGGCTAAGTATTTGAGCCAAATATATAATAAGACCTTCATCCAGATCAACACACTTTGTTGGATTTTATGGGGAGGGGGATGGTGCTACACGTCTCTCTTGCTCTTTTCTTCCCAGAAACATTATTGTGGGGGGGGGGACTGGTAGGTGCTATTTTCTGAAGTCAGGCAAAGTTCATTTGGGGGATCAAGTTCAAGTCAATTATTTACAGGTACTAAAAAAGAACACTTTGATTTGTCTTTTTTTCTAGTCTTAAGCTAATGTTAATAAAATTATATCTGATTAACCTCTTGAAATGTATGAGTCAAATGTACCATCAATGACTATACTGATACATTGGATAAAATTAATTGCAAGAGGCAAACAGTGTGAAATCACTGCAGTTCAGAGAGTCATGGTTGTGCCCATTAGGGCAGTTTTACAGCCTGTCCAACCTATGCTGTAAGTCTGAGGAGGGAACTGGTGACCCTGCATGAGCCTAGCCCTCCACCAGAGCAGAACTTGCAAGGATTAGATTTTCCAACTATGACCTAGGCAATGCAGCTATTGAGTGTGCTTGAATCAATTTGTTCCTTCTTTTGAACAGGGAGAACAATTTCTATTTTACATGGGGTTTACGGATATGTGTCCTGACTGTTCTTTCACTTCGAATTAATTGCTGGGGTTTAAAATGCTCTTTGTTCTAGATTGTTGGTCCATGTTAACACAGGCATCCAATCCAGAGATACTTTTCAACATAAAAGAACTATGAAGAAAAGCCACCTCTAACTTAGCCTCACAGAGGAACTAAGAATTCTATGGAGTCTAAGAAGTCTATGGAGAATTCTAAAGGACTCTCAACACAGTATTATAAGACCTGAAAATAGAACCAATAGGGAGTAAACAGTGAACCAAGACTATTTCTTCTGGAAGAAATTGGTTGGGAGAAGTTTGAAAGATGGTCTTAAATATGTGGAGTCAGTTACTCTTCCATGGATAATGAAATGTGCTCTTTATATATACTCTGTGATAAAATTAGGGAACACTGGTTTAAGTTGTAGCTGAAGAGAGGTAGGTTTGTTGGGAAGAAGATGATATTGCCAACAGAGAATGCAAGTGAACACCCTCTGACTTAGTGGATTTCATTTCTCTAGCAAAAATCTGGCCATTCACTGGAGTTTGGAGTGAATATCTACCAGCAATGATCCATAGCTGAGCCTCATTCTTGAGATCCAGAATTGTGTGTTGTTTTCTTTCTAATTTGATAATTGTGTAGTTTCATATTATTAGAATGGCAAATGTCTTCTTGGAAACAAAAGTACCTATCTCAGTATGATTCCTAGGAAATAATTATTGTGTTCTATCGCTGAATCATATCTGTCTGATATGAAATAGTGTTTAAGAAAATGCAATGCTGTAAGTAGATATTTAGTGATCCAGGCTTGGGATGATGTTTTTCAAGGCAGCTGATTGAGCATGAGTTTTGCTTTCTCATCCTGTGAGAAAGGCTTTGGAGTGTGTGCTCTTCCTCACGTTTTTCTTTTTTCTATATTTTCTTTGCTCTTGAAAAAAACAAGGAAGAGGGGGTACCGGGGCAACACAGTGGATAAGAAGGCTTGCCACACAAGCCTAATAACCTGAGTTTCATCCCTAGAACCCATATTAAGGTAGAGGAAAAGAACTGACTCCAAAAAGTTGACCTCTGACTTCCACATGTCAGTCATGGGAGCTCGTATGTGCCCCATGTTCTCTCTCTCTCTCTCTCTCTCTCTCTCTCTCTCTCTCACACACACACACACACACACACACACACACACACACACAGTAAATAAATAAAAAAGAAGATCCTGAATTCTCTAAGTTAGAAGAAGTTCTGAATGAAGACCCCGATTTTATTTGATCTTCAGGTACCAGTGTAGTGGGTTGTTAGAGTGTCATGACATTCAGAGACAAACCTCTTCAACAAAAACTAGAATATTTGTAAAAAGTACTTTTAAACCGTAGTTATTCTTTATTTACAGCATATGTTGTTCCATTCACAGCACAATTAACTGAGACAATGCATTTTTGTTTAAATCAAAACAAAAAACACAACAAAATAAATCATTACTTTAAGACTTACCTTCTTTTTTTTTAATTTTTTTTTTTTTGGTCTTTTCAAGACAAGGTCTCCCTGTAGCCCCAGCTGTCCTGGAACTCACTCTGCAGACCAGGCTGGCCTTGAACACACAAAGATCCACCTGCCTCTGCCTCCCAAGTGCTAGGATTAAAGGCACGTGCCAATACGTCTGGCTTAATTTTTTAAAAATTTATTATTTTATGTGTATGAATGTACTGCCTGCCTGTAAGTAGGTACACCCATGTAGTGCAGTGCTGCGGAGGTCAGAAGAGGGTGTTGGATTCCGCAGTTAAAGACGGTTCTTAGCTACCCTGTGGGTGCTAGGAATCGAACCCGGGCCCTCTGCAAGAGCAGTCGGTGCTCCTAACCTTCGAACCATCTCTCCAGCCCCAAGACTTACCTTATAATACCATGGGTTGAAAAAATATAGTCTCTTATAAGATGAAGATCATCTGGGGCTGATGAGATGGATCAGGGTTCAGAGCACTGGCTGCCTTTGCAGAGGACCCAGGGTTCAATTCCCACTGCCCATATAGTAGCTAACATATAGCCCATATAGTAACTCCAGTTTCAGGGATCCAACACCTTCTTCTGAGCTCCACAGGCACTGCATGGCAAGGATGCACTTACATACATGCAGGCAAGACACTCATGCACATAAATAAAAATAATAAAATATTAAAAAATGAAAATCAGTCTATCTGATGATTTTTTAAAGTAAGATTATTGGTACCTTTAAGGGAGTGAGGTAAACATCCAAGTATTAGACTGTCTTTTCTCATTTGATGTTTTGTAAGGTTACTAAAAATAATGAACTTCCATTTCAAATACACATATAAAAACTTACTTGAAAACAAAATTGGATTACTTCCTGATATATCCAATATATTATGTAAATGTTACAAATTTAGCATGCTGAGATAACTTGAGATGGGTAATTGTTGGCTCAGCCAAGGAACCCACACAGCTGAGTAGAGTTCATGCTTCCAACAGATGCTAGCTCCTTTCTTGATTTCTTGCTTTCTCCTGACTTCCTCATTTCCTTCCTTCTTCCCTCCCTCCTTCTTTCCTTCCCCTTTCCCCTTCCCCCTTTCCTTCTTTTTCCTTCTTTCCCTTCTTCCTCCCTCCCTCCCTCCCTCTCTTCCTCCCTCCCTTCCTCCTTTCTTCCTTCTTCCTCCCTCCCTCCCTTCCTTCCTTCCTTCCTTCCTTCCTTCCTTCCTTCCTTCCTTCCTTCCTTCCTTCCTTCTTCTCTCCCTCCTTTCCTTCCTTCTTTCTTTCTATATTATCATTATGTTTTCATGATTGTGATGTGGAACTAGGATGTAATTTTAAAGTAAAATCTTCCACTATTCAAAACATTTATTTTCTTTTTTTTAATCTTCCTTTTTTGTTTTACTCGTGAAGAAAGAACTTGTTTGTTGTGGGGAGTACTACTGAAGGTACTACTCTTCCTTTGGTATATTTTTCTTTCTTAATTGGTTTACATCTCTTGCATGGAATTGAAATTTTTTTTAAAGTGTTGGTCCCCTATAACAGAAGTTATTGATACATGTCACAGACCATGTTTTGCTCCTTTGATGGGTAAAGGTAATTTATCAGCTGAGCTGACTCTCAGGCTGGTAGATGTTCTTTCATCATACATTCATGGGCAGACCTAGCCACGGAATGTCCTGGCCTTGTAGAATGGCTTGGCTGACCAAGCCTGGGGTTTCTCTGCTGTGTTTTCCTCCAGATACATTTCATCTTGCTCTTCAGTCGACAAGGGAAACTGCGGTTGCAGAAATGGTACACCACTCTCCCTGACAAAGAGAGAAAGAAGATCACTCGGGAAATCATCCAGATTGTCCTGTCTCGTGGTCACAGGACAAGCAGCTTCATTGACTGGAAGGAGCTGAAACTTGTTTATAAAAGGTGTGAGTAACTTTCTGAGAACCAGAACTTTGTACTTTTGCTTTGTTTGGTTCTGGTCCTGAATATTTTAGCTTGCAATACCAACCCCTACATTTCCTGAAATCTTTGATGAGTAATGTCCAAATATTTGTACCAATGAGCTAACTAGTAAAGAACTCACATAAATTAAATCCACTTCTGTGTGTTAGGGTAGATTCTAAATACGTAAGCTGCATGCTGATTATGCATGCATATGCTCAAGAATATTTCATCAGCACCTGTTACTTTGACAGCATCATTCTGATGACTGTGGATACAGTAACAAACAAGACAAATTATGTTCTTGTTTTTAGGGAGCATATTTATTTATTAAGTAAACAATATATGTTCACCTAGTAACAAATGCTATGGAAAAAATTCAGATGAAGGCAACCGAGAAATAGTCACCATGTTCAATGGATAGCTTTTATTATATGTGTTAATATTTGCACAGGGGTAAACTGAGGCACAGAGTTTAAATATTTAGTTCCTAGTCATAGTAACTGAGTGATAACCAGTAGATCAGTAGAGCTAGGACTCAAGTCCAGATCTTTCTTTATTTCAAGCCTATATATGGGCTAGAGAGATGGTTCAGCATTTAAGGGCAATACTTGTCTTCCAGAGGACCCGGGTTCAGTTCCAAGCACCCACAGGGCAGCTAATACTCATCCTTAATTCCAGTTCCAGGGAATCCAATGCCCTTTTCTGGTCTCCGCAGGTACTACATACACATGACATGCTTATATACATGCAGGCAAAACACTCATACACATAAAAACATTCAAGAATCCTTTTAAAACCTCTGTATTCTTTTTATGTATGTGTTTGAAGTGACAAGACCATGCCTGAAGGGAATCTTAATTTATAAATGAGAAATCCAAGGCACCTTTAATTCTCAATTAAAGGAAGATTTTCAATGAAGATGCAGCAAATGGAGGCCTAAGTTAGGACATAAACATAACCAGGCCGGCCCTGTGGTCCACATCAAACTAGAGTTCCCAGAAGGAAAATTCATAGTAGCGATGCCTTTGCAGAGGGTGTTTTTAAAGAAAAGAGAGGTAGTATGTATGCTCGACATTTAGTGGCATCTACTGTGAGCAAGTTCCTGGGCCAAGCACTTTCTGCCACGCCGTCCACATTTAGAGCTTGATAACACAGAAGGAAGCACCATGTGAAGCCAGATATTGGGCATGTAGGCCTCTGAGTGCTTTGCTGAGGGTCTAGACTTTAAAAGACATAACTTAGAAGCTGGAGAGGGGCTTGAACAAACCCCATGATTACCATGAACCAAAGAATACTGTTTGATCCTTGCTCTTCAAGATAAAATTCTGTTGAGAGTCTTTGATGTAATTAACAGAAGCGATCTAATCACCACAGTATTTTTATATATTCTGTTTTACATTTGGGGAATATACTGGATAGGCAAAGACCCCTGCTTGGGTGGGGAGACTCTCTGGGGGGAGCAGGAGGCTGCAGATTCAGTCTGACAAACCATCTTTAGATTGTTTAATAGCTCATCCAATTTTGCTTTTCCTTATTTTTTTTCTTTTCAAGGTATGCTAGTTTATATTTTTGCTGTGCAATAGAAAATCAAGACAATGAGCTCTTGACACTAGAAATTGTACACCGTTATGTGGAGTTGCTGGACAAATACTTTGGAAATGTAAGTGTCCTTCTGGCCCCGCGTGTCAGTCTCCATCTTGGCTGTTGCCTCAGTTTGTCTCTCGGGCTTCTTTTCTCTCAATTCTTGACCATGAATTGCATTGAATCAGGGACTGTGGTGGCCCATCTTGGGCCAGAATCCATGGATTCGTCCCCACCTGTATTTCTTAGTAAAGGAAAGACTCAAGAGAAGTACATATGTCTTTACCTTCTGATCACAAATACACTGAAGACCTTGTTTCAGGGAAGCTGAATCTAATTTGAATGATTCCATCATATTTGTCCCGTACTCCTCATTGGCTTTGCCATTTCCTTTCCATTTGGATTCTTTAATATTGTTAGTACACACGAGAAAAAAAACAAAAAAACAAAAAAAAATCCCAAATTCTTTCCCTTCACGTTGTTATTCCATATTTTTAAAAATTATTTACTTCCAAATAACAGATGTGAAGTATATCACGGCTGCTCCAACTTCAGCATCCATTCACATGACATCATCTTGTAGCATAGGTACCATGCTATTGCTCCACAGGGTCATACAGTTTCCACTGAGTCCACACTACTGGTCTACCGCATTGGCATTCCTTAAGTCTTAACATGCTTTCTCTTTCTGCATCACTGGATCCCTGTTCCCCCTTTGAATTCCCTTCTTTCTTTTGCCCTGACATTGCTTTTCATGGGGTCTTGTTCTGTGGATCTCAAGGCCTCTCCTTGTGTTTTTATTTCCTGAGCTCCCTTCTCCCGTCTTGTGCAGCCTCTGCCTGTCTTCCCTCCTGCCTGGTGCCTGCTGATTTGTTCTCCTGGAACCCTCTTCTCGGTGACTCTGCTTGCCTGGCAATGGTCTTCAGGACTTGAAACCATGCTCATCTTTTGAAAACCTGCTCTATCTGGTGATTGGAGTTTACCTTGTTCCAGACTCCTTCAGTGTAAAGTGACAGGTGCCTTTTGCTTTTCTCTGCCTATTGCTAGAACCTCCTCTATTTATTCAAATTGAATTGAAAACTCATTCTCCTTCATTTCGCTCTCACCGGTGTAGACGTACTGAGGACTTCACTTTTTTTTTTTTTTTTTTTTTTTGGTCTTTTCGAGACAGGGTCTCCCTGTAGCCCCAGCTGTCCTGGAACTCACTCTGTAGACCAGGCTGGCCTTGAACTCACAAAGATCCGCCTGCCTCTGCCTCCCAAGTGCTAGGATTAAAGGCGTGTGCCACCACGGACTTCACTCTTAAGCTTCGTATTTGCCCCTTCCTGCCCCTGAACTCTTCTTTGGATCTCTGCTTGGTCTGCTAGTGACGATCTTCATTGTAAAGCACAGACTATGTGAGGGGCGTTGCTTCCCAATTACTTTGCGTCATCCTCCATGAGAAAACCCCGCACTTCCGGGTCACAATTTAAGCCTTCACCACAGCAGTCTCAGAGCACGCCTCCGCCACTGTTCTCCTTGCTCACCTGTCATAGTCAGTGTTTTAGGGGCTGCAATAGCTCAGAACATCCCACCCGTCACAGAGGCTGCCTGACCACCAACCTGCCAGTCTCTAAGGTTATGACCAGGGACTTACTTTTTCTATCCCCCCCTCCCCCCCCGCATCATTTATAAATGCCTCTAAGTCAGATTTTAGCAAATGCTACTGAGACACAAAGCAAATGCGTGAGCCTGGTTACAAGAAAGCAAGCGTTGGCTCTAGGAAAAGTTTCTCCTCCCAGTGTTCTCTGCCTCCTTCCTCAGGCCCTGGAGGCCTTTAATCAAGTGATGTTGGGCGAATTTGCTTTCAGAGGTTTTCCACATTTTTATTTCTCTGGAATGGAATGGGCAGAATTTTCAAAATTGGTTGGGTTTTACCAGATTTTTTTTTGCAACAGGCTTCATAATAATAAGGGGTTCTAAGGGAATTCCCGCCCCCCAACTTCCTCTCATTTTTTTCCTTTGTAGATAATATAAGACTTAAAGTGTTGTTGACTCAGAGACTTCAACTATTGTCAATATTTAGAAATAATAAGATGGCTGCACCATCTTTTCTTTCTCCTCCAAATTTATCTTCAATTTTTAAAAAAGCAAGTCATTGAAAATATAGCACTGTGTTTTAAGATGCAAGACTATTTAACTTCATGCTGTCTTTTATTCAAATGAATTCTAGCATTTTGGTGCTTTATTTTGAAATGAATTTTAGACATGGACTTTTGCAAAGGCCTGGCAGAGTTTTTTGATATCTGTGCTTTCCCATAATCTGCTTTCTTTTCCTTATTTCTGAATTCTGGTTTGACCTGTGCTCTTTCCCTAGATTAACCAACCACAACCATGTTGACCTACAGCTGAATTGTGAGTTCTCTGGGCTTAACTGAAATTCAACCAGATTACCTCAGAGCCGATCACTTCTCAGGAGAATCGGGATGACCTCCGCCAGTGCTAGGCCTAGGGAAAGCATGAGAAGAGTCAGAATGACTTCCTGCCTCTCTAACCTCAATTTTCCATCCTATTCTGGCATACCTTTAGAAACTCCATCTTTGTTAGGAACCAAAATTTAATTCACTTAAAAAACTTCAATGAATCTTTCATTAAGCTAAGAGCAGCTAAGAGCACTTCAAGGCTGTGTGCCCAGTAGGTGTTCAGTTCTTATTAATTAACGGTGATGAGCAAGGGCTTCCAGGACTGATTCTCATTGACACCGTCTCAGGAATAAGATATGTCTCTTTGGATTTATTTTCCTCTCATGCTAATATCAAAGGTTCTTTTGACTATTGTCCTTAGATGATTCAAGGGAGAACTTTGTACTGAACCTCTCTTATAAGTCTTAGAAATACTATATTCTGAAGACAGATAAATCAAAGATCTCTGGTTACTAAATTATATATTTTTTAGCACTTTTCAATTCCAAAGAGATTAACAAGGATTTAACTAGTTGATCTTTCGATCTTCAGTAAGTAGCATTAACCCCAATTTACAGAGGCTAAGAGGAAATGCCTCAGAGTGTCCCAGTCGATAAGAGTGTGTTTGAGGACTTAGGTACCTGCTGTATTATCATTCTAGATTTAGTATACAGTTTTATTGGTATATTCAATGTGCAGATGCTGATGCCTTAGAGAACCTTTGAATTTTTTTATTACCATTATTAAACTTTTTCCATAGGTCACACATCATTTCTGTATCGAATCTAGAGTCAATCCCCCTTCCATGCCCCCATCCCACCCAAGTCCCTACACTCCGCCATACATGTCCTGCATCTCTCTCCGAGTCTCCCAGAGTTTTTTTTTCAGTTTTTTGTTATTCTCTCCAACTTGTATTGCTACTATATATATATATACATATATATATACATATATATATATACATAGTTGTATATATACATAGTTATATACACACATACATACATACACATATCACTTGAATTGGAGGATTTTTTTTTCTTCCTTAAAAGATGTCATGTTTTCCTTAAGGAAGTGCTTGAAGGTTCTCCTTGGCAACCCCAACCATCAATCCTGCACTTTTGCTCCACATTGGGGTTGGTCTTTCCCTCCCATGGTCCCCCAAAATGAAGTCCAGTAAGCATGCATCCTGTCTTGATCCCCCTGTACTGGCCTCCATGATACAGCCCAGGTAGTCCAAAAATGGCAGTCTACACTCTGATGAGGCTGACATCCCCTTAGGTGTTTAGTCCACAAGCTGGGTATTTCAGTAGTCCCCATCTGGCATTGAAGGTTTGGAGGATTCTTGGAGAGATATTGAGTCCTCAGTCCATATTAGGAGGAGAACCTTTGAATTTGACCTATGGAGATTTTCTGTCATAAAAGGAGCAGTATCATGTGTCTTGACAGACCCTGGTGTCTGCTTCCATACTAACCAGACCCAAGATTTCAGACCCATCACTAGTCCTCTTTTACTGATGAAGAAAATGGCACCCAAAAAAGCTAATAGAAATATTTGGTTTGCTAAACTCGTGGGCTACTGCAAGGATCACATATAGTAAAAACTGTATTAACTATTAATTGCTAGTTACATATTTTATTGCTATCATCTTCATATAGCTTTATAGTATTTATTATCTGAACAACATTTCCTTTATGTAACTTGAAACTTATATTTATTTTGTAACAGAATTCAGGAAGGACACATGCTTCTTAGGCTTCACCCAAAAGGATTTAGTTGATGAAATGTCAGAAATTATCTCAGAGCAGTATTTACTCTGCTGAAAGAGAAGAGCTTTAAGCTACGTTTTAGTAAAACCAGAAATTGGCAAGTTGATGATAAATGGTTATCTTCTGGTTTTCGTAAGTTGTGTATGAGAACCTACATACATGGAGGGCATGTGTGGGCAGGGGTGGGGAAGCAAAGAGCTCCCTTATTCGCATGGATTGTGGAAGAGTAGGCCACATATAGTTATATAATTAGATGAGTCTCTGAGAGTAAAGTCATAGTTTTGACATACTAGGACATAACCTTAACATGGAATTTAGAAGTATTTGAGTATTTAAGTGATAGATGAAGAACCTTGAATTTTGCATAAGTTCTTTAGAGCTGTTACCTCTTCTTATTCTCAGATGGAGTTTGGCTGTAGAGTGGCACTTTGGAGTCATTTATGAACTAGTTGCTCATTTGCCACATCTTCTCTAACTGTGTAAATTTAACTCTGCATTTCACCTCACCTTGTTCTTAGCCCTTGAAACTAGGTGCAGTGAGTTGATTGCCCCATGCCTGTTGAAAGAACCCTCAGGCCTGGGGACTGTGCACAGAGTCGGGGTATAAGAAGTTCCTAGAGAAAGTATAGAAGTGCCTGTCAGGTCCGCCCTTGCTTTTTGTCCTAATGAGGCTCCTGTCTGTCTTGGATTCTTGGTCTACCTTGAATGCTGGAGTTTCTCTGCTATTACTGCTGTAACTCCTGACTTCCTGCTCTTCTGGCCTCTGGTAACTAATCTCTTCTAGTACTTTCTTTTCTGAGCATAGATGTCTAATCTATTGTGATTTCTTTTTGCTTTATGTTAAAATTATGAATTATATAAAAGCATGACTTACATAAAATTATTAAAAGGATTCATATTTTCATATCTTTCTTGACATAACTTTTTTAAACATAAATAAATAGATTAAATTATGCATATTTTACAACACTGTTTTCTTCATTTACAAGCCATTTCACTGGTCCCATAAAGCCTTCTTAATCAAATATAAGGTAGTGGAGAGAAATATAAAAATTATCCAGGGAAGTCTATGAAGGACTATGAGAGTCAGAAGAGGACCACAGACATTAGATGGCATTGTTAAGATCATCAGAGCAAGCAACAGAGTAAATTTCCAAGAAATAGATTGATGAAGAGAATCAAATGCTACTGAGAATGGGCTTGAGCGAGGACTGGGGTCTTTTAGGTAGATGACATAAAGAGGGGAGCTCTAATTGGTCAGATAGGGTGTGGATGCAAAAAGAAAGTCAGGTGTCAGTGAGTCGTGGAGTTGGAGGAAGTCAGTAAGGGTAGCATTGAACCAGTCTCTGGTTGGAGTGCCTGGACTACCGTGGCACCTTGCCACCTGCTTCATTTACATACTGGGATCCTACAGTATATCTATATGTGACAGTGGTTGTTAATTCTGGGGAGGAACTTGTGTCATGTGGGAGTCTGTAGGTTCTTGCTTCCAATCCATACACTCCAGGTAGGACCTGCAGGGATAGCTTTTGGGAACCTTCTAGGTGAGTTTGATGTACTCAGAGTTTGAGACTCACTGGCCTGCCAGCCAAGAGCTTTAAACCTGAGTGCTGAATGCTGGAGAATCAAAAGCTCTGACCTGAAAAGCAGGCGGGACCCAGCTTGGCTTGTGCGTGTGACCAGAAGCTTTGCTCTTCTACCGACCCTCAAATTTCTTGTAGCAACACAAAGCATTATTATCTAAAGGCCTGCTCCGCCTTCATAAGATTTGATTTTATCTTCCCTAAAGGCCTGGAATTCCCAAGTCCCATTTTTATGTCCTGAAAACACCATGTGGTGTTTTTATTTTTGGCATATCTCTTGAGTGGCAGTGTTAAGAGAGCTGGAGACAGTGGCAAATGCTTTTGCCAGTTCTACTGCAAGTTTATCAAAACATTAATTTTTTGTCCTTCCCAGGTCTGTGAGCTGGATATTATCTTTAATTTTGAAAAGGCCTATTTTATCCTTGACGAGTTTATAATAGGTGGAGAAATTCAAGAAACATCCAAGAAAACTGCTGTCAAGGCCATTGAAGACTCTGATATGTTACAGGAGGTCAGTATGATTTCCTATGCCGGGGAAAGATGACGATGGTGATGACAGTGATGATGATTTCATTAATGATGATATTAGTCAACACCCTGAGTACCATATCCACTTTATGCTGAGTATAGTTTTTAAGCAATTTATGTGGGTTAACTTACTTAATTCTTTCAGCAATTCTAAGTAGGTGTTAGCCCATTTTTACAGTGAGTAAATGGAGACGTCAAGAAGTGAAATAGGTCTGTTTGTTTTCAGTTAGTAAATAGGAAAAATTTGGACCCAAGCAGCTGGGTCCCTAAGTCTTTGCTTGTCCAGTTTGGCTGAGCTTTTGGATCTGAGAATACCTTGTTCTCAAAAGGGTATCAAACACATAGTGTTATTCTTTGCAAGGATAATTTGATGAGATGTAGAAAAAGGCTTTCATTAAAATATCTGCACGGCCCTGGGAAGGAAGAATAATATTGTGTAGAGATTTCATTTGCTAGGAATATTAGAGCTGTATTATTGAAGATGGCATTTGTCATTTTAATTAAAATTTCTTACCTCTCTTGGGAAGGCTGTAGGTGTATGTGCTTCTGTTTGCATAAATAAATTGGGAGCACCCGTGGCTTGCCAGCCTAGGTATAATTGGGACCTAAAGCATACATTTGGTGCTGCTACAGACTCCATGATTACTACATAAAACAGCCTGGAACTTCCCTTTTAGAAGCCCAGATTTGAATCATGCCTAACAGGGGAATGTCATCTACATTAGCCCTTCAGGGACACTGTGAAAAAAGAGCACTTCTTGCCACTGGCCTTTGTCCTCCAAAATGATGAGCCCTCCTGGCTCAAGTGTATCTGTGGTTCTTCCCCTCCCTCCCTCCCTTTCTCCCTCCCTCCCTCCCTCCCCTCTTCCTTCCTTCCTTCCTTCCTTCCTTCCTTCCTTCCTTCCTTCCTTCCTTCCTTCCTTCCTTCTATAGAGCCTCACTATGTAACTCAGGCTGGCTTTAAACTCACCATCCTCCTGCCTCTACCTCCCATGTACTGGGATGACAGGCGTGTATCCACATCTGGCCTCAGTGGGTCTTTCCATCTTCCTGTTTTCATAACAGCAGGTCAAGAGCCAAGAGGATTTCAAGATTTATAAAGTACCCTTTTAAAAATTGGTGCTAAAGCCATTCTTCCTGCTATTTGGAAATAAGAGGCTGATAAGTTAATAAGACATTAGGCATGATTTCCCAGCAACTGTCTTGGCACTATGAGCTGATTACTTGCTCCTGCCCTTGGAGGGACTCCATCCTCAGGTGAGTGGACATGAGGAAAGACATGGGTGGGTTCCCACCAGCAGCTCTGTGTGCCTGTTAGGACAATGTGTTCATTACTAGAGGTGTTCTTCCCACAAAGAAATTCATTAAAAATCTTTAGTCTTACTTGACGCTTTCCAAATGACACAGCAAGGGGATTTGGGTGATTCCTAACACTCTCCTTTGGGTTCTTAAGATGGAAGCTCCTTATAAGAAAGATAGGCTTTTTATGGAGTCTTAGGCACTTCAGTATTTAAAGCCTCCTGAACTGGGGCCACAACACATCTGAATTCTTTTGGACCTCCCCCCCACCCCTAGTGGGAAGCAATTTTAAGAGCTTTCAGTGAAATCTTTGTTAGTTCCATTTAAATCTGGGTAGCAAGTGTTTGAGGAGTGAGCCCTTTCACAGTGAAGCACTAATTGGTGGTTCATGTTCCTGATGATTGATTGAACAATGTGATGGCTCATCTCCAGGGCCCTGAACCCCTGTACTCCAGTTAGTAGGCAATATCATGACTATCCTTAAGTTGTTCTTGGTGACTAAACAGAGCTCACCAAATAGTGTTTTGAGTGTCCTTGTGGCCTCTGGTGCTCACTCCAGTGCCCTCAACAAACATTTGGGGAGGCTTGTTGAGAAGTTGGCTTTGCATGTCTAGTCTGCTTCAGAAAGTTTAGAGTGACTAGGAGAAAGTTATATAGTCACGTAAAGGAACATCTTGCTGTCTTATGTCCTGTCCTTTTAGCTAAGCACATGTTTGTAGTTATTACAGGCTAAGAAGGCTTTCATGACATTGCCTTCACTTTAGAACAACTGAAGCAGAGTTTGGGACTTTCCCCTAGAAAGTCTTGGAGAAATGCCTAATAGAAGTTTCTTGGGACAGAGAAAGGAAATAGAAGTTCTTTTCACATATTTAGTAAGAATCAGTTTCAAATCTCCAAGTGCTCAAAGCTTAACCTGAGTGCACCAAGGTTAGATGCTGGTGATATAGAAAGTGTGATTGGCTGGGAGTGACTTATGTGGGTGATGACATAAAGTTGGAAGGAGACTCAAGGAATAGTGATCATTAACTGTGGAGGTCGTAATTCCTGGAATCACCAATGGGGGACAGCCATCAGTAGATGATCTTCATAGATTAACATGTCAAGAAGGGAGGGTCAAATGGAGCTCTCACAGAGGGCTAATTTATACATTCATGTAGTTGCATGTGAAATTTATTGGCACAACCAAACACTTTCAGCCTTTAAAGCATAAACCAGAAACCCCAATGCAGTAGAAAGATGCAGGATATACAGGGTAAAATGTACAAGAAACACCATAGTGTTAGAGTCTCCAGAAGGGGTCCCAAGATACAGATGGCAGTCCTCCTCTTGTGAAGGCAAGGGAGAAAATGTTTAAGGTTGTGCCAGTTTTAAGTCTGTTATAAACCTTTTTAATTGGCATTTTGTGTATTTCATACATCTTCTTTCAGTCCAATTTGGATACATTCCCCTCTCCCTGCCCCCCACCCCGCATCTTTCTCTCAGTCTTTCCAAGGATTTTTTTTCTTCAGAGGCTTGTTGTTTTGGGCAGAATTTAACTGTATCAGTCAGTTCTTTGACTCAGTCCTTATGTTCTTGTTGTTCCCTCCCCTTTGTATTGCTCCAAAATATGCCTATATAAACGTATATATGTGTCAAAATTATGACCTCTGAGAATAAACTGTATGTTAATTCCAAAATACATTTTGGCATTCATTTTTCCCTTTAATTTTATATTATTCTAAAATGTGAATACATATCTTCCACCCATATACTGTAATTACAGTGTCTGAAAATAAGTGGTAGGTCAACTAGTGGCTTAGGAGGCAGACTTGCTGTCACAAAGACTGTGGTTCAAATTCCAAGGTTACCACTTTGTTATAAACCTTTTTAATGGCAAGCTCAGGAAAACACCAACTGCTGAGTCACTACTTTATATACCTTGAGCTCAGACAGGGTAGCTGGGGCACTGTTCAGCCTCAGGTTGCCTAATGCTGTGAGCAGGGCTGATAGCCGAAGGCCAGCGAACCCCAGAGCCTGTGCGGAATCCACTTCATGGCCTTTGACTGGTTTATGCTTCTTCAGGTTTGCGGAAAGGCCCCGACAATGTGTTTATGTAGTCAATACATTCTAGTCACATTTTCAAAAGTAGGATTTTTTAACAGTAAAGACTATATAGCCATATAATAGCGTTAAGCAATTAGTGGAAATAACATACTAGTCTAGATTTTATCTTGCCTTCTTTTTAATAATGATAATGGGATGTCATCTCTTATTCTAAAATACTTTAGACTTAATTTTATATCTGTAACTTTTTATTTCTTCTTTTTTTTTTTTTTTTTTTTTTTTTTTTTACAGGGTCTCCTTGTAGCTCTGGCTGTCCTGGAACTCACTCTGTAGACCAGGTTGGCCTTGAAATCACAGAGATCCACCTGCCTCTGCCTCCCAAGCGTGGACCACACCCAGCTATTTCTTCTAAGATAAGACAAACTCCATGACTGAATGGGCTATTGCCCAGTATTGACATCCCAATCAAGGAGACACAGTGCAGAGGTCTTGGGGCTGTGGGCTTCTCTTGACCAATGCTCATTTAGGAGGCTAATGAACTTAAAAAAGAAAAAGCATGAATTACTGAGCACAAATAGTTTCAGCAGTAATGCGCTAAAATTCTAAAGAGAGAAGGAGAATGTAGTTAGAAAACCTGATTTCTAGCCCTGTCATCTCCTAGGCAGTCTTGTTGGCCACTGGCCCGATCTCTTTGCCATCTATCACTCTTCCCCAGGAGTTTCAAAGGAGCCACTTAAACTGGGGTGTGTATTTAAGAACAAATCAAGCTTTGATTGGTAACCAAGCTGGCAGTGACTCACAGTGACCTAGGATATTACCTTGCTGCTCCTTTGAGCACTGTTATTGGTTTAAACTGGGGTCATCATATTTCACAAGTATGTGAAGGAAGGAGTCTGAGAAAGAGTCTACCCATCTTGTACTATATAGGGTTTGCAACACCACTGTGGAAATCTACTTGTGGCTAGGGGTCTGCTCAAACACTAAAAAGAAAAGGAAATGCTAGCAAAAATAATGTTGGAACTTGGAGGCAAACTTGATAATGGGGAGTAGGATGAAGAAAGAGGATCTGGATGCTTTGGAGGAAAGCCCTTCCAAAACACGCGGCAGAAATTCCAAGAACCATGGTGCATTTCTTTTCTGACTTGGCAATAAGTATAATGAGGAGGTTCTCTGTAATAGACACAGGAAACAATGCACACGTTACACATGCACATCTCTGACTTCTCTTGTATGCATGCCTGCATGTGATCCTCAAAGTCATAATAGACGTACGTGCCTTAAATAAACAGTGATATCTCAACAGTTGTTGCTTTAATATCTCTCTTATCAAGCATTTACTTGCTGATCAAGCTTAGCTTTTTCTCAGTTGAAACTGAGGTATTTCTAGCCATGTGGGTTATATATGCAAATGATATTCAAACTTTAAACCACCATTCATTAGAATGTGAAGATTTATATCTGTGTATGCTTAAAAACTTTTTTTCAACATTGCAAAATATGATGGAATGAAAAACAAATCATATTCTGCTTAAGGATATTGTTTAAAGGAAAAATTATTCTGAGTCATTGTTCTCTTTCAGACAATGGAAGAATACATGAACAAGCCTACATTTTAACTGGGGTCTACTTGAAGATTCTGAGTGCTACGTGTTGTGAACCTACAAATAAACAACGCCTTGCATCCAGTCTCCATAAGCCTCTGGCACCACGTCAAAAATAAAGGGATCCTTTGTTAACTAGAAAATTAAATTTGTTGGTGAAAAATATTTATATTACATGACTGTATTAAACTGTATATGAATACTCATTGTGGATCTAGTTGTTTGACATAATTGTTGCACAACTCAATGGACTGAATAATTGTTTTCAGTGTTTTAACTTCTTGATATTTTAAAGGCAATTTCCAAAAATTAGTTGCAATATATTTTTGTTGCCATTTGATTTTCTATTTGCAGGTCGAAAACTGTTTTGTGATGACACACAGTTTTGAATGTAAAGTATATCTTTTATTATTAATGCCTTTCCTAAATATTTTTAAAATGTATATTCATTCAAATTTATGTTAATAGTTCAGATTTCATATGTGATGCTAGACATTTTTAATATACTTAGTACTATTATAATTTCAGACCAGATACAATGTATCTGACTTTACTGCCTTGAATTCACTTTTTTTTTTCCCTGCATAGGGATTAAGGAAGATCACCAAAGATAGTATAGAACTTAATAAGTGATTTTGATGTCTTAGAGGGTGCTAGGCTGAGGTTTTAATTTTACTTTTAATTGAATATAAGGGAAATTTAAATAAGGTTATGTTTTCTACAAAGTATATATTTATTAAAGTTTTAAGATATCTGGAGATACAAAGTCTATGTCATCTCCTATTATTACAAAGATTCTAAGAGATGAATAGCAATAATTATAATTTCTACTATTTTTTAAAAACTCATGTTACAAGTACTCTTTCTTGCTTGAGAGATTGTGTTTCAAGTTTTTAATGTAAGCTGGCCATCTTAGGCTTACTTAGAGCATTTATTTTCATTGCTCCCTAGATGGGTGCAACTTGCTCCTTCTCCGATGGAAAATATTTGCTGCTGATCATTATTATTGTGAATATGTCACTCTTATGCTTCCAGAAGGGAAGTTCTCCATAATCATGTACTAAACGTGCTCAGGCGTTTATTGGGAAGTAGAAGTAGCTTACAATACTCACTCTTGGTGCCTGGGTCTGAAGTTTCATGTGTGTATTTTCACTGAGGACTGGTCTCGCTTCTGGAGCTGTTAGGATCCCTGTGCTTTTCCTGAGACAATAGTGTTCTTCTGTTGGATTCTGTGGGAGATCCCAAAGTAAATCCTTTGGTGATGACAAAGATCCTCTGTGGTTCATCTCGTCAGGAATAATTAAGGGAAAATGGCATGACATGAGCAGAACAGATAGGTAAAGTGGCCAACTCCTGAACATAGGCACTTACTGAGAGGAAATAATTCAGGTTGGCATATGAGGTAATCATTGAGCTATTAATATCAGATGCATTTTCATGGCAGCAGATTGAAGTTTAATTGTCTTTTTTGATCAGCTGCGTTTAGCTATTCTTCAGTTTTTTGCTTTAACTTTTTGAAAAATCATAGGAAACTTTGTTTTTATGTGGCACGTGGGGGCTAAATTCAAGGGACTTGGGGAACAACTTACATGAGTTTTAGGGAAAATAAGCATTATATTTTCTTTATATTATATACTTAAAAGAACCAAGTGTAATGAAAGATAATACTCAATTTGTATTCAAATAAAATGTAAAAAATTAATGAACTGGAGTGTGTCTTCATGAATCTATCTATCTAACTACACACACACACACACATTACACATTATCATGTTTTATTCTTGCAATTGCTACCCTTAGTTCCCGATGGGATCCCTTTAGTATGACTTCTTCATTTTCTTGCTTCTTACCAATAAGGAGAAACGTCAGAGATAGGAGACAGCTCTTGGGAGAGGAGCATCTCTGTTTCATCTCTACTCACTTCTCAGTTTTCACTCACAGTCTAGTAACAGGATTTCTTTACTGGCAATCAATGAAGCAGTCCATTTTTCATTAATTTCAATAACAAATGTAAAGACATTTTTGTGATAAGGCAAGTGAATTTTCCCCATATTGAATCTCTTAAAATAATGATAAATCTTTCAACCAATGTGTTGTGATCGAAAACCTAATAATTCCTTAGGATTCATATGATAACACCTATGAAATATCATTGGTGATCTGTGCTTGATTTTACTTTTCTGAGGTTGAATATAAAAAACTACATTGGTAAATGCTAATGCCTTTTTCCATATGGTCCTATGTTTTTTGATGTATACATTCAGATCCACTGGAGTGGAGTAAAGCAAGCCCATGACAATTTTCCAACAATTTGTTAAGGGAAGGCCATTACTGTTTTCCAATTTTTATTTTGATTTGTGACAAACTCTTGTTAAAACTGTTCTTAGACAATGCTTTTATTTTAAACAGCAATAACCTAGCTTCTTGAAAAAAAGCTAAAACCTGGGGCTAGAGAGATGGCCTCGCGGTTAAGAGCGCCAAAGACCGCTCTTGCAGAGGACCCGGGTTCGATCCCCAGCACCCACATGGTGGCCGAGAACCGTCTGAAACTCCAATTCCAGGAGAGCTCCAGTTCCAGGGGAATCGACACCCTCTTCTGACCTCCGCGGCATTGCACGACACAGGTGCACAAACTTGCATGCAGACAGTACATTCATACACATACAGAAATAAATAAAATTAATAAATAAAATTAAAAAAAAAAAAGCTAAAACCAGAAAGGTATATAACATCTAAAGCTTAAGTCACCTCTATCTCCCTCTCTCCTTCCTCCCCTCTCCCTCCTCTAGCCCTGTCTTTTTTCCTTCTTTCTCTGTTCCCCCTTTCTGCTCTCTCCCCATTTCCTCCCCCTCCTTCCTTCCCTCTTCCTGTTTCTGACACAGGATCTCACTGTATAGCTTAGGCTGGCCTCCAACTTGTGATCCTCCTGTCTTGGCCTCCCACCTGCTCAGATTATAAGCATGTAACCCTACACCCAGCTTGGACTGACATTTTTATATACTATTTTATATGGAATTCATGCTTGCAGCTGAACTTTTGATACATACTCTACAAATGAATTTACACATTAGCTGCATCTCAGGGTCTCCTTGAATGTGGGTCCAGTATATCATGTTTACAGTTTCTATCATGACTCTAGTTCTAAAAATTTAATTATTGTTTTGCTTCCTAGTTTGTTTTGAAAAACTTTACAAAGTAGTATTTTAATTTCTCTCTTGACTAAGGAAATTCAAAAATTTGAGATACATTTATGACATAATCACTTTCTAAATTAGAATTATGTCATTGTCTTTTTACATCCTGTATTAGTCAGTTTTCTGTTGCTGTGATAAAACACCATGACCAAGGAACTTATAAAAGGAAGAGTTTATTTGACTTACGATTGACGGTTCCAGGGAATCAGTCCATTGTGGTGGGAGGCATGGTGGCTGGATCTGGAGCAGCAAGCTGAGGGTCACATCTCGCAAAGAGCACAGGAAGCAGAGAGAGAGCAACTGTAGACCACGAGGCTTGTTAAACTCACTAAGCCTGCCCCCCAATAACGTACTTCCTCTAGCATGGCCACACCTTCTAAGACCTCCAAAAACAGTGCCACCAACTGGAGACAAATGTCTGAATACTTACAGCCCATGGGGGACACTCATTCAAACCACCACACATCCTCTTTCTGCTAATAACATTATTCAAAATGGGACCCTCTCTTTGGGAAGATAATAAGAATTCCCATGTAGAGCATGGGGTTTTGCAATTCTGTGAAACAAAGTACATGGGAATTCTTTGAGTGTTAGCATGATCTCCTAATTTAACTATACAAATAGAACTTGGTATTGATAGAACTCATAAGAAAGCTTTCTGTTTTAATTTTTGAAAATCTGTTGATGTATATTCATTGTGCATAGTGATGGGTTTCATAAAGACAGTTTTTCTTTGCTTCTTTTAATTTTTGAGACAGGGTTTCCCTGTAGCCCCAGGTGTCCTGGAACTCACTATGTAGAGCAGGCTAGCCTTGAACTCACAGAGGTTCGCCTGCCTCTGCCTCCCAAGTGCCAGGATTAAAGGCATGTGCCACCATGCCTGGGTCACAAAGAAAATTTCTTATTTTATCTTTGCATTATGTGTTTAAATGGGAATTTTGCACGTAGAATGGATGTTTAGTAGAAAGATGCTGGTATAACTTAACATCCTTCCTTACTTGATAGAATGCTGAAGTAAAGCATTTTCACTAATGAGAAGGAAGTTTAAGAACTTGTTTATAAATGTAAGATAGCCCTCAGTGTATCAATAGTGACTTAAACTTTTTTGTCTTTTTGAGACAGGATCTCCCTTTAGTCCCAGCTGGCCTGGAACTTGATATATAGACCAGGCTGGCCTTGAACTCACAGTGATCTGCCTGCCTCTGCCTCCCGAGTGCTGGGTTTAAAGGCATGTGCCACCACCCCTGGCATGACTTAAACTTCTTAAGAGATTATTTTGGAGAGAGGTCTATTGAATTCATGGAAGACTCTAGTTTGAATAAAATTTTTGTTATGATGGGAAATTATCTGAAAAATTTCATATATGAACAGAAAGAATAAAGAATTAAAGAAGTTGCATGGAATCCTTTCATAAATTGTTTAAAATTTTTTAGATAATTTGCATCATTAGGATATAATCAAATAAGCTGAAAATGAAAGTGTGATAATTTTTTCAATTAATGTAGTTTAAATGGGATGCTATGAAATATTAATTTTGGTTAAATTGAGTATCTATTAAAGTCTTAAACTATAAATCTTACTTATGTATGATTAAATATATATTGGAGAATTTATTTTCTGTAATGAATTGATTTAATGAAATTACCTGTTTCCATTATTAGAAATGGGCATTTTTGAGAAACAATGGTTAATGGAATATAGTTAGCTATAGGTAATATAGTTAATTTTGAGAAATTCTAGTAGTAAATGCTACTAGATGATGGAGAAATAAATAAATAAACCAAGGTGTGTTAATGAGAAAAATGAGTAAAATTAGCTGTAGGTTCTACATGTGCATCTCTGCATACATGATGATTTACATGATGATAGTCATAGCCACAGAGAAAATAATTTTACATTATTAGTTGAAACTTAACTAAAAGTATAAAACCATAGGGTAAATTAAGTTTGAAGAAAATTAAAATTGGAGCTGGAGAGATGACCTGGCGGTTAAGAGCGCCAACTGCTCTTGCAGAGGACCCAGGTTCGATCCCCAGCACTCACATGACGGCTAAGAATCATCTTTAACTCCAGTTCCAGGGAAATCTGACGCCCTCTTCTGACCTCCACGGCATTGCACGACACGGGTGCACAGACCTACATGCAGACAGTACATTCATACACATACAAAAGTAAATAATAACACGTAAAATATTAAAATCTTTTACATACACCAAGAACCTCAAGCATGATAAAACATAAAGTAAAAAAATCACACCAGCTGGTGATTTTAAGAAGTGCTTCATGAGAAACATTTAAGAAGCATTTGTTTGTTTATTTTTAGCCTATTGAGTCTACTTAGTGCTGCCCATGTGTGGCTAAGCTCCTAGAGAGTGATCCTCTCTTCTCTGCAAGCTATGGTTGCCAACAGCTCTTCATCGAGGGGTGGAGCCTCGGGACCCCCTCCCACTCCATGCTGGGATTTGGAACTGGCTTGATCTTGAGCAAGTAACTGCAGCTGTTGTGGGTTCACGTGTGCAGCAGCCATGTCCTGTTCAGAAGACAGCGTTTCCCAGCACTCTAACATTCTTCCTGCCTCCTCTTCTGCGATGTTTCCTGAGCCTGAGGGGGCGGTTGATACAATTGCGAGACACATTTATTCCAGCGCTCCCTGCTCTCTGTTACTGCATTCTGTATTGAAAATGTTATGAGCCAAAATATGCAAGTGCTGAAGTTAGGGATTTTTCTGAGGCAGCCATCCAAGTACTATAAAATATAATTTCAATGTCTATGAACTCCCAAATCAATAGGGAATAATGGTTTACATTTTTTATGTGTATATATCCTCATGTGATTTTCAGTAACCAGTCTCTGATAGCAAATATAGGCCATGGCACATAGGCTGGGATGTTTTCAACTGTGAGACTGTACATCCGATAGGGTTGTGCTCAGCTATCACATCACAATAGACTAGAGTCTGGGGACCTCCGAGCCAGTGCTGGCTGTCAGGGTCAAGACTCATGCACTTGCTCTCTCAAATGGATTGTGGGAATATGATGGGGTAACTAGGTAAGGCAGAGTAACTACTCATTATACAGAAGAAGAAAGAAAATAAGATTTGGTCCTGTTGCTCATTGTCTAATTGAACCTTGTTTTAATCAAAGGTGTTACTCTGTGAAAGTGTTTGATGAGCCCATTTTCCTAGTATGAAATACACGATATTGGCATTCAAGGTGTGTATTTCATCCCTTTAAATGATACAAGTGAATATATTATTGAGTGCATTCCAAATGACAGACAGCATGGGAGAAGGGAGAAAGCTGTTCCCAGAATATGGGCAAAAGGTGAATTGCCACGTTTATGTTGCTGAGTCTTAGAGGTGAAATGTCTCACAGGAGGAAGGAAACATGTTTTTCTGGTGTCGAAATAGTCTGGAAAAACAGAGTCCAGTGATTGCTTTAGACATTTAGCTGAGGCTTACACTTCAACCTTGTTTATACTTAACTGCAAAAGAAAACTTCACTTTTGGTTCTGAGCTGAGGGAGCAGGATTAGATGGAAGAAAAAAACAAAACAACCCACAGCTTATAAAATGAAGCAGATGGGGTGGTTCAGCAGTTAAGAACACTGGCTGTTTTTGCAGAGGACTGGGTTTGATTTCCAGCACCCACATGGTGGCTAAGGACTGTCTGTAACTTCAGTTCCAGGGACTCCAACACCGTCTTCTGACTTCTGTGGGCTTTGCATGATATCAGAGCACTTAAATAACTGCAGGCAATACACTCATACACATAAAATAAAATAAAAAGCCAAAATATTTAAAATATGAATCAGGCACTGGAGGTTCACTTAGCAGATCACCTCCTTGTCCCCTTGGTCACACAGAGTCATTTCTCACCCTCCCCTGCAGGTCAGGTTATTTTTGGTGGAGTTGTGACCGTGGAATGTAGGTCACAGTAATGCCCTATTACAGATCTGGCTCATAAAACTCCAACAGGTGTCCCTCCGTTCTCTATCTTTATCTGTTGCTGCTGAAGGAAGAGTCCATGATGCAGAGAAAACAGAGCCATGTAAAGAACCTAAAAATAGGAGCTCAGAAAAGCCAACTGGTCAACCTATTGTATGTAGTAGAATAAGATCTCTGTTGTCTGAAGCCAATGAACCTGGGCTGCCTGTTGTCACACAGAGCCCACCCTAGCAGTTTGTGAAGCAGCCCTGGGTTTTTATCAACAGGAACATCAGGACTGTGAAATCAAGTTTATTTTTGGAGCATAGACAACTATAGCACACTTGACAGTGAGGACAAACAACCATTTGTCTAGAAGACGATGGATGACATATGATTGAAGAGCAGGCTACTGTTGTGATTTGAATGAAGAATCTCTCTAATGAGCTTATATTCTGCAACTTGTTTCCTAGCTGGTGGTGCTGTTTTGGGAGATTGTGGACTCTTGAGGAGATGAGGTCAAGCTGGAGGAAATAGTTCACTAGGGTGGGGCTTTGCAGGTTGGAGCCTGGTCCTTAGTTCTGGTCCCGTTCCCTCTGCTTCTTGGCTGAGGAAACTTTACCACACGTTTCCACCACCATGACCCATGCAAACTCTGCCAGGCTTCCTGCGATGAACTGAGACCATGAGGCAAACTCTCTTCTGCATCAGCTTATTTCTGTCAGGTGTTGTGGTGACAGTGATGCAGCAGTAACTGAGACAGCTCAAGATGTCATATCAATAGAAGCAGAAGGATTATAATGGCATCCATATATTACAGAAGTTTCCTAGAGGCAAAAAATTGAGTCCCACTCACTACCCTGAGCTTGTGTATGAAGAGTGAGTGTGTGTGTGTTCCAGTATGTAAAAATGGTCTCATTTCACATATAGATTAGATATAATTTTTTGTGCCTTGGGAAACTGCAACAACTGGCAAGATTGGGATTTCTGCACAGAGCTGGAAGGCTCACAGTACTCATTTCTGTCTTCCCGTCACTATACCTGCCAACTTCACCAATTCACATGCTAACCTGGCCCTGGCATACGTCCACTTGATCTGTATGCTGGATTTATACCTTCTCCACCGGTTGCTGGTAAAGTCTCTTACTCTGCTCTGAAGCTTTCCTTGGTCTGCTCACTTCTGATCTTTCAAGTCACATATCCTTCCCTCCTTCAAACATCTTCCAAGTGGTTACATTGTCCTTTTCTGGGAGGTTGCTTGTTCACTTTAATCCTTTCTCCTGAAACGTCCTTGGCTCCATTGTCTATAGCCCAAGCTTCAACTTTTAAAATTTACATTTATTTATTTATTTATTTATTTATTTATTTATTTATTTATTATGTGTGTGTGTGTGTGTGTGAGAGAGAGAGAGAGAGAGAGAGAGAGGAACAAACTGGGGAGTTGCCCAAGACTTTTCTGTTTTTTCTACTGCTGGGTCCTTTCTGTCCATTCCAAGCCCTGGCAGAAAAAGTGTTGCTAAGTACTATGTGAAAGGTGACTGTTGAAAAGACTAAATTCAACATAGTGACTGCTAGACTGTGGTTGTCCCTGTGATAAAGTGATCAAAAGTAAAACTGATGGGGCTGGAGAGATGGTGTGCTGGATAGCTTTAGTGTCAACTTGACACACCTGGGTTGAGGGAGCCTCAGTTGGGGAATTGGCTCCATTGGATTGGCCTGTGGCCACATCTGTGAGCAGTGACAGTATAAGAAGGCAGGCTGGGCATGAGCCAGAGAGCAAGCCAGGAGCAAGCCAGTGAACAGCAGTCCTCCATGGCTTGTGCTTCAGCTCCTGCCTCCAGGTTCCTGCCCTGAGTTACTGCCTTGAGCTCCCTAAGTGATGATCTGTGACCTGGGAGATGTAAGCTGAATAAACCCTTTCCTCCCCAAGTTGGTGTTGGTCAGAGTGTTTTGTCACAGCAATGGAAGACAACTTCGACAGAAAATTGTGTACCAGACAAGTGGGGTATTGCTGGACAGACCGACCTTGGTTTTTGGGGAAGGATTGTGGAAGCGTTTGGACTTTGGGCTGGGAGATCATTGAATGCTTAAAGATTGTTGCTGTGGGGCTGGAGAGATGGCCTAGCGGTTAAGAGGCCGACCACTCTTACAGAGGACCCGTTTCGATCCCAGCGCCCACATGGCGGCCGAGAACCGGCTGAAACCCAATTCCAGGAGAACTCCAGTTCCAGGGGAATCCGAGACCCTCTTCTGACCTCCGGCGCATTGCACGACACGGGTGCACAAACGTGCATGCAGACACACATCAAACACATACGGAAATAAATAAAATTATAAAAAAAAAAAAAAAGATTGTTGCTGTGGAGCTTGAGCAGTTTTGTGTGCGAAGGAGTTGTAGAAGAGGGAGGCCTGGCTTGTGAAGTTCTAGTTTCAAAGGGGAGCAGGGATCATCAGGACTGTGTAATCTGTGGGTTCTGGTCAGCTGGGGCGGGAGAATCAGCCTGTATTAACAAGAGACCAGAACCTGAAGTGAAAACTTTTTGTGTACTGGGCAATTGATGTTGGTTAGCTGGGGCTGAAAAATCAGCTGTAAGTAACAAGAGACCAGCTATCACTGAGGTGAAATCTGGGGAGAATATCTTCAAGGTCAGCACACAGAAGCTGTGACCCAGAAGGCCTGAGCCGCATCCCCATTTGAAGCCAGGACTTGGTAACGTAAGAGTCTCCTATATGGTGTGTTGAAATTTGAGGGGTCACAGAGAGCAGCCGGAGGCTTGGCTACTGTGAGAGGTCAGGAAGACCATTGGGAAGTGCACTTTGGTTGCGTGAAGACCCCAGGATTGCAGGGGTCATGGAGAGAAGCTGAGGCTTTGCACAAGGAGAGGTCAGAAGAGACATTGGTGGAAGGTGAACGTGTCGCTTAGTTTCAGTAGCGACCCCAGTTTTTTGGAGATGCCGGTACCCTGGGACGGCCACCAAGAGCAGCAGTAGGTTAGAAATGGAGTCGGGCCTGGGCCTGCGAGAATGAATGTGCCACGGATCAGAGTCGGAGAGGGGGAGCTGCCGAGACCCTTCTGGAGCCCAGAAGTTCGTGAGATGAATCCCAGGTGTTACCAGCCTTGAGCTACTTTGCTACTTAGGTTTTGTTTGAGATTGTCCTGATTCTTCCCTTTGAAATAAGACAGTACTTGTTTTGGATTTTAGCAGCAGCCCACAGTTAAGAGACTTTTAACCGACTGTGAACTTTTAAATGTTTTGGACATTTTAAGGACTGTGAGGCTTTGAGGTGTGTACTGTCTTAAGTTGTGAGTTCATGTTATACATCATATTTTGGGGTAAGAACTGGAAAGGTGGTGTTTTATAGTGATTGTTTTGTGTGTCAAGTTGACAAGGGGTCAATTGTGCCTGGATAGCTTTAGTGTCAACTTGACACACCTGGGTTGAGGGAGCCTCAGTTGGGGAATTGGCTCCATTGGATTGGCCTGTGGCCACATCTGTGGAGTATTGTCTTGATTGTTGAGCAGTGACAGTATAAGAAGGCAGGCTGGGCATGAGCCAGAGAGCAAGCCAGGAGCAAGCCAGTGAACAGCAGTCCTCCATGGCTTGTGCTTCAGCTCCTGCCTCCAGGTTCCTGCCCTGAGTTACTGCCTTGAGCTCCCTAAGTGATGATCTGTGACCTGGGAGATGTAAGCTGAATAAACCCTTTCCTCCCCAAGTTGGTGTTGGTCAGAGTGTTTTGTCACAGCAATGGAAGACAAACTACGACAGATGGGTCAGCAGTTATGAACACTGGCTGTTCTTGCAGAAGACATGAGTTTGAATCCTAGTACCCACATGGGGCTAACAACTATCTGTAACTCCAGTTCTGGGGGAATCCACTACTTTCTGTCCTCTGCAGGGATTTCATGACATGGATGCACTTAAATACATGCAAGCAATACACACATAACATTAAATAAAAAGAATAAATAAAATATTTTTAAAATGACAACTAAACACGGTAGTGATACCTTAAGAATTTCACTTCAGTTTTAACAGCACTGACTAGTGCTGTTCATACAAAGCCACTCATGGAGCTTGCAAACCTGTTGTCAACTTCTGTTCTCAAGATGGAAGAGAACTTCATAGCTTGTGGTTAGAGGAGGAAGAATGACTCTTAAGATATATATATATATATAAATTTATATATATATAAATTTATATATATATAAATTTATATATATATAAATTTATATATATATAAATTCATGTCTACCCAAAGCTGAGCACTTTTTGTGGTGTTAATCATTCCCATAGATTATGAGTTTAACACAATCATAGCAGAGGACATTTTTAGAACAGGCCTCCCTTTTCTATGACTAGTTGTTCTTACTCATGGGGTAGGAAGCAGTAGTGTGTTAATTCCTCTTTCTCTTCAGTCTTTTGTCCTCTGATTCAAACATGTTGGTTTTCTCATTCATTACCCCATGATATCTGTACAAATGCAAGTGATAGGTAAACAAAGCTTGGGAAAGCAGATTTGTAAACGGAAGGGAAAATACCTTTAAAGGAAGCCTGACTGGAGCTGAAAGTGGAGGTTGCTATGGGGATGGTGACTGCCAGCTTCACCTTTTGAGAGGAGCTAAGCTACTGCTCATAAAAGTTAGAATAGAGGGTCTTTTTCTTTCTTCTTTGTTCTTCAAATTTAGAACAGGAGAGCAATTGAGGAAAGTCTGACAATAGCAAAAGAGATTGTATTTCATAGTGATAAATGTAAAAATCCTGTTTATTTGATTCTGTGTTTCATCTTGTTTGCAGACAGAAATGCAGCAAAACAAAAGGTTAGAGGGAACCATTGTGAAGGAAGACTGAGAGCCAGATTAAGACCTTTGTTGACTCTTGCAAACCAAAAATTTTTGGTAATTATATTTCAGTGACAAAGGCAAATTAATTATAAGCAATAGAAAATTTAGTGATGAAAGTCCATCCAATAAACAGATGTTTCCTTCTAAAGATTTATTTATAGTTTTTATTTATGTATATATTGTATTTCTCACATGTGTAGGGTACGTGTGGAAGCCAGAAGATGTCATTGGATTGCTTGGAGCTAGATTTAACAAGTGGTTGTGGGTGATGTGGATGTTGTGAACTGAACTCAGGTCCTCTGAAAAAGCAGCAAGCACTCTTAATCTCAGCCATCTCTCCAGCTCAGTGTTTCCTTTGTAAACATATACTATGGAACTGACTCCTTTACTTTCAGCTGCCTTATCAGAAATCATAATGCAGACCATGGGAAGGGAAAACCTCAGTGTGGAGCACAAGGGCAGAACTGATGGTGGTTTGGGCTTGCCAGTGAGGAGCCTTCAAACATGACATCTTTCAGCCTAATAAAGAAAAAAAAATCATAAGCTGAAGATGCTAAAACCTATGATATATGTGATATGCATATGTGCATATTTTGGAGCAATGCATATTGGAAGGAACAACAACAACAACAACAACAACACGAAGACTGGGTCAAAGAACTGACTGAAATGGTGAACTTCTGCTTGAAAAAATAAACTTCTGCATAGAGAATTTTGAGAGAGAATGAAAAAAATATGAAAAACATGTTTGGCAGAATGCATGAGCTCTGGTGGGGTGGGGGGGCAGGGAGGGGGGCACGGATCTAGATTTGATTGGAAATTTTGGATGAAATGCACAAAGCTTCAATAAAACTGGCTTTGGGAAAAAAGAAATCATAACGCAAAAGCTAATATTTAGAAAATGGAAGCTAAACCCAAAGCTCTTCTCTCTCTTTTAATTGTCCTAACAGAAAGGGGAAATTTCAGATGAGGGACTCCCTTACAGGTGCTTCCCCGTAGTATCATGCCCCACCCCAAGAATTTACAACTACAGTGCTGTGCTAAGTGGGGGAATATACACAGATCGTAAGTCTCCTTTATTCCCAGGGGTGTTTTCTACCTTTAGTAAAGGAAGGATACCATAAATAGGATTGTTTTCTATGAGCACCATGACATGGAAAGGTTGGAACATTCTGCCTTGTCACAGCTAGGCTTACAAACTTGATGTGATAGAGAGGACCCAAGAAAATGACCTTGTGAGTGTGACTGTTCAGATCCCCAGTGGGATGGGCTCTGAGGTGTGATGCAGGTGCTGTCCATAGCCTGGGAGAGCCTTGGCAGTTGTGGGGGGTCTCCCATTACTAGTATCTCTAGGTCATCGCCCAGGATCAGCTCCATGACGGATGTTATTGGGAGCCACGAAGGCAGAACATGCCATGACTGAAGTGTTACTATGCACTGGATGCAGAGACCGCCTCCTAAAATGGCGGGCCTCTGCCTGGCAGACGCTATAATTGGATGGGGTTAGCGTTTTTGTCATATGGAGAACTATGTCAGGCTTTTAGGCTTTGGATGGAAAGAACTGTGTAAAGATCAAAGCCACGGGGCTCCCACCCACTATGCTGCCCCGGCACACATTCGGCTACAGCTTCAGGGTACCACTAATCATTTTCACTCATTGACATTGTTGGTAGACCATTGAGAAGATAGATCTTTTCACTGAAGACAAGCTGTATAGGAAAGGGTTAACTTGGCAGATCTGGGTGGCCCATAGCCTGCACGTTCCAAAAGAAGCGCTGCCTCCAGAACCAGCTGGTTCTCGTGGCATGATCTCTGAGCCATTGTAATGTGCTACCTGACAAGAGTGTTTCACGGGCCAGAGGCCCCGAGGGCTTGCTGCACCAGTGTGACCAGCTATGTTTATCCTAACAGGTGAGTTATTGTGGACACACTTTACTGCTCTGAGTTGAGGGCTAGAGTCTGAGTAACTGAGGTCCCATGGGACTCTCAAGAAAACCCTGGGATACTAGACTCATTGAGCTTTGGCACGTGTGTTCATACTCATGTACGTGAGCATACACATGCACAAATAAATAAATTAATAACCATTTTACAAAGAAGAGAACGAGGGCTAGAGAAAAGTTTCAGTGGTTCAAAGCACTGGCTGTTCTTGCAGAAGACCTGGGTTTGATTCCCAGCATCTACATGGCAGCTAACAACTGTCCATGAATCCAGTTCCAGGGGATCTGACACCCTCTTCTGACCTCCACCAGCATTGTATGACTCGGGTGCACCTATCTACATGCAAGCAATACACTCGTACACATAAAATAAAAATAATAAATAAAATATTGAGAAGAAAGGAATGAAAATTCATGGAAAAATAATTTATATTAGCAAACTCCAAGTGATAATTAGCCAAAAATGAAACCTGAAAATAGTAGTCATTATGAGATGACACAGGAAAACATCATGCTGCTAAAGAAGTTGTTTTATGTGTAAACATTAAAATGATCATACCTGCTGACCAGGAATGCTGAAAATCTAACTCAGTAAACTGTGGCCCAGTGGCTAACTCATTGAGCTTTCCTGGTTGGCGGCACATTGTTACATGTATTAAATGCATCCCCATAGGATTCTGTTGACTGTGGATGTGCAAAACCTTGAACCTGGTTTCTTTAGGACTCTGACCCTGCGTCTTTTCCCTGTGCTGATTCTGATATTGCACATTTCAATGCAATAATCTGTAGCTATGACTTTAGAAGCTTCATTGTCCTGTGAGTCCCAGTGGCTAAGTCCAACCTGTGGACTGTCACTGTACAGCTGAGCTAGAAGGTAAGAGTAGAAGAGTAGTCTTGTCTTTTCTTTTCTTTCTTTCTTTCTTTATTTTTCTTCTTCTTTTTTTTTTTTTTTTTTTTTTGAGACAGTCTCTCATTATATAGCTCTGGCTGGTCGTGGAACTTGTGTAGGTAGACCAGGCTGTTCTGAAACTCAAGAGATCCCTGCCTGCCTCGAGTTCTGGGATTAAAGGTTTGTGCCACCACACCTGGCAACTTTACTTTTAAAGGGTATTAAAAGAAGAAGATGAATGGAACACAGAAATGGAGGGAGACATGGTACACCCGGAGCACAAATCCCAAAGTTCTGACTGTNTTTTTTTTTTTTTTTTTTTTTGAGACAGTCTCTCATTATATAGCTCTGGCTGGTCTGGAACTTGCTGTGTAGACCAGGCTGTTCTGAAACTCGAAGAGATCTGCCTGCCTGTGCTGGGATTAAAGGTTTGTGCCACCACACCTGGCAATCTTTACATTTTTAAAGGGTATTAAAAGAAGAAGATGAATGGAACACAGAAATGGAGGGAGACATGGTACACCCGGAGCACAAATCCCAAAGTTCTGACTGTCTACTTCCTTCCACAACAAGCAACAAATCTTCTTATTCTTGATTTTACCTAAGGGGGAAAAACCTTGAGTGTGGAAAATCTTCATGATGGAGGATGAGCTTTGTAACAATTTCATAATAGTTAAAAAAAAGCTTGGAACGGTCTAAATACCCGAGAGAGACAACCGATTATGTGGTATTGATTGTGTAGGTGGCAATTTCTCCACCAGTAGTGTGATACCTAAAAAAAGGCTGTAGAGAAATACTCCAGATCTGACTCTGTGTCTTGCTTGTCCTAGAAGCTTTTGCAGACTTCCTGACTCTCAGACACTTCCACACTCTTAAATGTCTGATGCAGATGTGAATAAACCACATATTTAATATATGTTCATTTATTTATTTAAACTAATATTCAACAACAACTTATTGTACCTACCAACAGTGTACCTCTTGTTTGATATGTGCATATTATGCATTGTTTAAATCAGGCTAGCACTTATCTTCTCTAATCTTTATCAGTTATTCATAGCAAAAACTTTAAAAATCCTTTCGCTGTTTGAAACATACAGTATATAATTAATATCCGTTGTTGCCCTTCTCTGTGACAAATCATATATTCTAAAATAAGATAATGCTTTGCCTTGAACAAGATGACCTTTACTTAGAAGAATGGGTCCTGACAGTTTCTGAGGCCTGAGGCTTCACATTCCACTTAGGGGTATGGTCTATCCCAGGGAACTAATTTCTTCTCTTTGAGAAAGATTTTGTTTCTTGGCTCATGAGAGCCATTCCTCTACATCTTACAGAGTGTGGTATAGGGTGTTGGGGGGTGTTGATTCTTAACCCTTTACTTGTAGCCTTTTCTTTTTTAAATTTTATTTATTTTTGTATGTGTATGAATGTACTGTCTGCATGTAGGTTTGTGCACCCGTGTTGTGCAATGCCGCGGAGGTCAGAAGAAGGTGTCGGATTCCCCTGGAACTGGAGTTAAAGACGGTTCTCAGCCGCCATGTGGGTGCTGGGGATCAAACCCGGGTCCTCTGCAAGAGCAGTTGGTGCTTTTAACCGCTAGGCCATCTCTCCAGCCCATTTGTGTCCCCTGGAACTGGAGTTAAAGACGGTTCTCAGCCGTCATGTGGGTGCTGGGGATCGAACCCGGGTCCTCTGCAAGAGCAGTTGGCGCTCTTAACTGCTAGGCCATCTCTCCAGCCCACTTGTAGTCCTTTCTAAAACCCTGCACTGTAAGGCAATTTCTATAGACTTAATTTCATATGACTTTGTGTGTGTGTGTGTGTGTGTGTGTGTGTGTGTCTATTAGTTTGGTTTCAGGAGTACTGGCCAGGAATGAAATCAGGAATGCATTCCATTTTGTGGGAAAACATCATATTCAGGTTTACATTGCTCACTCATTGGCTATCATTGGTTTTTCCAATAAAGAAGAATTTGAGAACAACCTCTGAACTGAGGTGCAAGGCCAGCAACTTCCCCAGGATGGAGCATAGCAAAGATACAAATCAGATCTGTCTCCTCGGTGCCTTTGAATTCTGCAGTGGTCACCGGTTCTATTTAGGATAACACGCGCTCCTTGGCATAGATACAGATCTAGTTATGATGTCTCCAGCCTCACTGATCCCAGTTTTTCTCATTCACCTGTCCCCCCAACATAGGATACACTTGTTTCTTCTGCATTTTTGCCTGTTTGGACTCCGTATCATCTCACTGGGCTCTGGCAAAGCTGCTGAGGGAGGCCAATCCCCTGCGGCCCATGGCTACCTTCTTTTCCATGATCCTGTTTCATTTGCTTGTGGAATTTACATTGTCTGAAATTATTCTTTTGATTTGTTTGCAGAAATCATATGGAGGCAATAAACTTCTGGCCATTACAATACTGAACCCACCCATCTCCCTTGTACTGAGGGTATGTACATACTGTGCTTTGGAAAGCAGAGCCCTTGACACAGCTTCAAAGAGTTCATGGAGTCCACCACTGCATTCATTTATGCACTTATTTCCCTCCTTCCACTTCCTCTTGTTCAAGGGCCAAGATCCTACATCCTGGACACCTAGACTACTTAGGTAGAGCCTGGCTTTCAGCAGGGTCTCAAGGTGCCCTTACCCTCGCTCCTATCTTCAGGACCCAAGGACCAGTCTCTGGGATCTTCCAGATGGAAGAGGGTGTTCCCTCCTTTTTGTTCCCCCTAGATGGCTCTCACATGGCTGTTACTATTGTTTAATGTATTGTAGACCCCACTGCCCAGCAACAGCCTCAGAAAGCAAGACGTGGTCTCCCTGTATCTGTAACTCACACACAACCTGGCATGCAGGAGAAGATTTTAAATGCATGAATCAATAAATTAATAGTAGTTTCTAATTAATATTATTATAATGAGCTGATTTGGTCTACAATATTCTGGCTCCTTTTTTTTTTTTCTTAAAAAGAATAAGCATGGGGCCGGAGAGATGGCTCAGCAGTTAAGAGCACTGGCTGCTCTTGCAGAGGACCAGGGTTCAATTCCCAGCAACCACATGGCGGCTAAAAACTGTCTTTTTTTTTTTAATTATTTTTTTTATTTATTTTTGTATGTGTATGAATGTACTGTCTACATGTAGGTTTGTGCACCCGTGTCGTGCAATGCCTCGGAGGTCAGAAGAGGGTCTTGGATTCCCCTGGAACTGGAGTTCTCCTGGAACTGGAGTTACAGACGGTTCTTAGCCGCCATGTGGGTGCTGGGGATCGAACCTGGGTCCTCTGCAAGAGCAGTCGGTGCTCTTAACTGCTAGGCTATCTCTCCAGCCCAAGCACCGACTCGGTGCTTCTTACTAGTATGTTTAAGGCTGAAATGCCAGTGCGCACACTCTAGATGAACTTTGGTCTCATTTGAGAAAGATCTGTGCTTAGTCTGGCCCTGATGCTGTTGCCCACACATGTGCTGGAATGTCTCTTATAGAAATCACCTCAAGGATGCCATGTTACAGTCATTTAATGACTGGATGACTTCTAAGCTCCCACCATGCAGCAACTGCTATGCTAGAAGACCTCATGAATCTAGTAAGTACCATCTTCATCTTAAAGCTAGGGAAACAAAGGCCCACCAAATGATTGACTGTACTTAGTTCCTATATTAACAGACAGAAACTGGAATTATTCCCAAACCTTCTAACCTCAACTCCCCAGTGGATGTTTGGAAACTTTTTGAAGTCAAGCCTGCCAAATATGGTAGATGATTGACTTGGGTGAATACCTTTCAAGTGAAAATGATGTTAATTTCATGAAACTAGTTTTCTTATTTGATTTAGAAGGTAATTCCAAAGACTCGTTTTTCAGAAGAACAAATGAGAAAAACATTTTCTGACACTAGGGATACCAGGCAGGTGAACACAATCTGGAATAATTGTTATGTAGGATTATTTATTGTAAGCAGCAGTTTTAATATAAAAGATGGAGAGACAGAAGAGTATGATGGCACAGCAGGGTTTTATTGGGTTGTAAAACTTGTTGACTGTCAATTGACCATGGATCTGGGTTTCTTACATGCGGGTACTCTGGATTTATATCTGGTGGGCAGTGGCTGAACTTAGGAACTGCTAAGTTTCCTTTGCTGTTGGCATTGCCAATCTTGTTAAAGGACTTTCTGCACTTGAATCGGCAGCAGATGAACCCCTCCTGTCGCTGACATCCATCCTCTTGCATAAACATCTTATGGCCTGGCCTGGGCCTTATGATATCAGTAGGGATTGTGGGTAATGGAACTGCTGAAAAATCCCGGGGTCGGCTAGCAGCTAGCAGAAACAGACCTTCTCCAACAGGCAATAGACCAAGTCACCCTGGATTATATTCTTAGACAAAACATTTCTCAAGTGATGATCATGTCTAACATGCAGAACTGAGCAGAGCAGGACTCAGGGTTACGACAGCAAAGGAGGCAGACACCACGTAAAGATGGAGACGCCAAGCCTTTCGTCTCACTGGAGTCATCCATCAGATATCTGCAGGGTCTAGAGTAGAGTCAGTGTTTCCAGGAAAATAGCCTTCAAGTGACTGTGAAATAACTTAAGCAGCTGTTATAATCTACACATCAGAGGTGCCATCACACATAATAAGAAGCTAATAATATATCATCCAGCTATGTAGCCTTCAAATGCCATATATTTCTTTTTACAGTTAAGTAGGAACAAGTAGGTCATTGTGCTAGATAGCGTTGGTGTCAACTTGACACACCTGGGTTGAGGGAGCTTCAGTTGGGGAATTGGCTCCATTGGACTGCCTTGTGGCCACGTCTGCGGAGTATTGTCTTGATTGTTGAGCAATGTGAGAAGGCCCATCCCACTGTAAGTGGTGCCACCCCTGAGGAGGTTGTTGTGTACAATATAAGAAAGCAGGCTGGGCATGGGCCAGAGGAGCAAGCCAGCAAGAAGCATTCCTCCATGGTTTATGCTTCAGCTCCTGCCTCCAGGTTCCTGCCCTGTGTTCCTACCTTTGGCTCCCTGAGTGATGAACTGTAACCCAGAAGATGTGAGCTGAATAAACCCTTTCCTCCCCAAGTTGGTGTTGGTCAGAGTGTTTTGTCACAGCAATGGAAGACAAACTGGAGCAGTCATGAAGACAAGATTTTTTCTTCAGTGATAACTCCTTGTTTTTGCTTGTCATCTGTATGGCCATCTTGAACCTCATTAATTTTAGCTTTCTTTAGTCATATGAAGCTCCCACCCTGTAAACATTCTATCCTTGTGTTCTCATCCAGTATTTTAAGACAAAGCTGTTTAGACAGTACAAAGATGGAGGCAGAAGAGAAATATATCTTATTTTCAATGGTCAAGAAGTTAAGAGGCCCTAGCTGAGCATGGTGGTGCAAGCCTTTAATCCTAGGACTTCGGATGCAGAGGCAGGTGGATCTTTGTGAATTCAAGGCCAGGCTGGTCTACAGAGCGAGTTCTAGGACAGCTGGGGCTACAGGGAGACATTGTCTCAAAAAGATCAAAAAATAAAAATAAAAAAAGAAGTTAAGAGCCCCAAATTCATTTGCCTTTTAAACTTTATGTTGTTCCCTACCTGCTTTAAGAGGACAGGGAAGGAGCTAGGAGAAGATAAAAAGAAAAGAAGGAAAGTAAAGGAAGATAAAGAGAAAACAGCCACTGGATAGATATAAATAAATATTTCCCATTGATGAGGGTCAAGAACATTAGTCTGGAGAAAGGGTTGGAGCATGCAGTGTCAAGATCACAACTCAACTCACTCTACCTGGACTATGGGGGTGAAAGCTGTTGCCTGTTTAGACTTATACTGTTGAAGTGCTCCATGCCTCAGAACTATGGCTGCTGGGCTATCCAAAGCACTTTCAGACTTCATCTGAGATCATTCCCAGGGTCTTGTGTCCTGAAGTTCCCTGGGCTTCAGTTTGAATGGCCCTGGTTGATCCTCTAACCATCCCTCACATTTCAGGGGGAAGGTAGATGAGGGTACTTTTCAGTGTCCACAGAGAGGCAGATGGTCAGGATCACACCGGTACCAAGATGAGGTACCACTATGCCCTGCATGACAGAGTGGGAACTGTCTACGGAGAAATTAGAGAGCTTTGGAGGAAGGGAGATGAAGCCTGGATCTCAAATCAAAGAGGAATTTGGAAAAAAAAAAAACCACCCAAGAGTGGTGCATAGGATGGTTGTGACGGGAATGCCAAGCTTTTAATTGCAAATATTTCTGGAAAAAAAAAAGCCTTTTTATCTGTGGACTGAACTTAGAAAAATGAGCAGAAAGACTATAGGGTGTTTCTGTTGAAAGGGCTTTAAATAAGATAATGCACTAGTGAACTGTCTTATTTTTAAAAAAGATTAGTTTATTTTTATCTTATGTGTATGTGGGTTTTGCTTGCATGTAAGTGCACTATGTATGTGCAGTGCTGACAGTGGCCAGAAGAGGGCATCCAATCCCCTAAGAACTGGGCTACAGATGGCTAGGAACCACCATGTGGTGCTGGGAGCACAACCTAGTCTTCTGTAAGACCAGCAAGTGCTCTTAACTTCTGGGATATCTCTCCAGCCCTGAAATGTCTTATTTTTATTATCTGTGTTTGCATGTGTGTGCATGTGCACTTGCATGTGTGTATGTGCATGTGGAGGCCAGAGGACAGCCTTGGGTGTCATCCTCAGACACTGTCCATCTCCTTTCAGATAAGGTCTCTCCACTGGTCTGGAGCACATTAATGAGGGTAGGCTGGTTGACCAGTGAAGCCTGGGGTCCTCCTGTCTTCATTTCCCCAGCACTGGGATTATAAGTGCATGCCGCCATGCCTGGCATTTTTACATGGGCTCAGGGAGTTGAACAGAGGCCCTCACCTTTGCAAGGTGAGCCCTTTACCTGCTGAGCCATCCCTCTAGCCCTCCAATGTTTTTATTTAGAGGGAAAACAAGAAAAGAAGAATCCCAGTGAGTGACGTTCCCAATGAGCAGAGAATTATAGAGTTGTTACTGGAATGGACATCCTGTTCCTGTTCACTGTTGGAATTAACCGAGGATTTCTCATTGCCATTGTAAGCTATCAAAATTGTCCCTGGCTTTGAATTTCTTGATGGACTTTGTGTTTATCAGTTTCTCAGATTTTTTTTTTACTCTGAAAATTTGAAAATAAATCTCTTCTTTCATTTTTTTTTTTTTTGTGGGACTTAAAAGAAGAAAAGCATGTAAGAGTTTGGTTCATGCCTGTAAATTAGAAAGTATCCATAAATGTCAGCTAAACTCATAAATCCAGGTACCCGCCCTTGAGTGAGTGGGGTTGAGCTGATACATTGGCCACAAATCCTGTCTGAGACATACACACGGCAGTCAGAAAAAAAGAAAATGGTTTCAAGAGAGTGGTGAGTGGGTTGATGGTAAACACATGAGGAGCTTTGACAGAAAACCCCCAGAAGAGCAAATGACCAAATTCCTGGCTCACGATGCTTTTAAAAATGGACATGTGCTGGGCGGAGGCGCATGCCTGTAATCCCATCACTCGGGAGGTAGAGGTAGGTGGAGCTCTGTGAGTTCAAGGCCAGCCTGGTCTACAGAGCGAGCTACAGGCCAGCTGGGGCTACAGGGAGACCTTGACTCCAAAAAAAAAAAAAAAAAACAATGGACATGTGCATGATCCTAGGCTGGCTGAGAATGTTCTCAGAATGGAACCTGAAATAAGAAGAGGACGGCAGGCAAAGAACGTGCTGGAGTCTTCAGGAACTCGGAGGTCTTAATGGTGGTCCTGTGTGGGGCTGCTCTGCCAATGTGGGGCAGGAGAGAAAGTACGGAAACAAGCCATTTATCTTTGGGGTCCTTCAAGAGCCCCCCTTGAGCACACTTGCATGGACCTGCCTCCCCCAAGTTCTCCCAGGGCCGCCACACGTTTGCTGGTCCAGAGCAGATGTCCCGTCTGAGTTCAAACCAACCATTTCCTCTCTGGTAAATCCACGCGAATATTCCGGCTCTCTTAGTCAGGCTTTGTTTCCCTCTCTCTAGGGTCTGTTTGCAGACAAGAAAGACTACCTAGGGATCCGAGAGGACCATGGGTTTGCAATCCCACCATTGCGAGGTTTTCTTGAGCCAAGATTACGCTTGCTTATATCGCCTGTATTTAGACATTGGCTGTATTCTCCCTGTATGTTGTTCTGTAGCTCTGACTTCTGACCTCAGGCTTCCTGCTGGCCTTCCTTCCTAGTTCTATGCTCCTCAAGCACCTTTTCTGGTATTTTCTTGGATGTACCCTCAAATTCCATTGCCCCGAATTCCCCCCAGCAGCTCTGAAGATGAGGATTTGACCTCCTCATACTCCACTTGTCTCTACTTTCCTTCAACCAGGACAAGTGTGCTGATGGTTATTTCTCTAATAATTTATAAGGGGTCCTTTCAGTTACGATGTTTTCACCCATCTATTTTTCAAGGTGAGAAACAGCTAAGCCATCATCGAAGGCATTTAAGAAAAGAAGGAAGGGTCCTATGCTGAAAAAGTACCTGATAAGCTTTTAGAGTCTTTGCACATTCAGAGACATAGACACATAGCATTTCTTAGTGCATTGCTCATTCTGGAAATTTCCATGATGGACACCTTTCAATTTCAACCTGGAGTTGTTTGCCTTTTCATCAGTTTCAATACACTACCCAAGGGCAGGGGTTTCAACTTCTTCGTTACAGTCTCCCGAGGATCTATAACAGTGCTTGTTAGTGAGTTGGTACTTAGCAAGTATTTCCTGACTAAAAGTTTGACATTAAAGTCTTTTAATTTCTGTGTCACCTACCGAAGCCTTCTTGGATCCCTCCCTGCTTTGCTCCGGGGTGCAGAGTCAGGGTTGGAACTGCACCATCTAGTGCTGCCCATATGTCAGTGTTCACATACTGCTTGCCCACGTGCATGGATGCCCCTCCAGACTATGTATTTCTTGAAGTCAAGGGCTCTCAGGTGCTCATCATTTTATTTCCAGGGCTCAGCATGAAGGTTTGGTATGTGGAAACTGGGACTAGATCTCTTGTGAAGCTCTGAGCATGTAGTCCATTCTCAAATGATGACTTTTGCTACTGCTCATGATGGAAAGAGAACAAAGTGCCCCAAAGGAGACCAAGATAACTCTGATCCTCGCTTGTTTTGTTTATACGGGATCTATTTTACGAACATTAAAATGTTTATGTTTAGTTATCCAAACCATCTGTTCACAAAAGATTTAAAATTGCCCCTGGAGAGGAAATGACGCAGACATGAGTATGACTGACGTTGATGTGTGTCTTTATGGCTCAAAGTGCCTCAGCCTCTTCACTCGTTATCCCAGTTCCACTCAGTTATTGTATTTATGGTGTGAACTTGAATTCTGAAGGCTAAATATAGTGTCAAGAGCCCTAGGCAATTTATAGGATCTGTGACCAAAAGTTTATCTCATGCTTTCTATCAAGGTCTTGTTTCAGTCCGTCTTGCATTGGCTACTTTGCTCTAATTTTATCTGGATGAACCAAGAACAGGGAGTGTTTTGTTTTTTTAAAAAAAAAATCTTCATTTAAAGTTAAAAAGCATCTCTACCTTGACTTCTACTACAGAAGCTGTTCAAAGTATAGTTTATTTGCACTGTTCTCTCCTTTTCCTTCTTCCTTCCACCTCCTTTATGATTGATCTTTGTCCTTTTTCCTTCTTATTATATTTTACAAGTTGGAGACTGAAGCCTCAGTGAAAGAAGGTAACAGCATCAAGAAAGTAATTAGATCACATAACAATGAGATTGCCATCTGGGTCAAAGCTGAAGTCAGTCCTTATTCCAATGGGCAAATATTAAAAGAAAGATTAGGTTGCTTTTAAGTAGTCTGAAGCTTTTGTCTAGTTTTGGGAAAGGGCCCAGGCTCATGGTGTTAAGATGCAATCAGTGTTGTTGTTTTTGAGGTGGAAAGGTTTAAATGCACTGCAGAAATGAGTAACTAATGAAGCCATAAATTATTCATACCCATCCACACTTGCCGTTCCTCTGATGCACGACTGGGAATGTGAGGAACTAAAGCAGTTGAAATGAAAATCTCATCCTCACTAGTTACATCTGTTGGTGAGAGGAGGGGATGTAATCCACTGAAATGCTTAGCATAATGCAAGCCCACAGTGCGTACTCAGTAGACATTAGTTGAGACTGTTGTTTTGCTAGCTGTTATTGAGTTCTTCGCATGTGCTGAGTGCTATTGACACCTTGCATCTTTTAAAGATATTTTTAAATATTTATTTTTGTCGAGCTGTATGTGTCTGTGTGTGTAGGCCACAAGTGTGCAGCACCTGCCTGGGAATTATTAGGGAGCTATCAAGTGGAATAAGACCTCTGTCTAGAAGGAATTATTGGGGAGCCATAAAATGGAATAGGACCTCTGTCTGGAAGGAATTATTGGGGGGCTATCAAGTGGAATAGTACCTCTGTCTGGAAGGATTTTAAAATAAAGTTGATTCAAATTGTAAAACAAGTCAAAGCTTGTTAGAGAGTGTTTGAAAATAAAAAAACAAAATAGGAAACAAAGACACTTCCATTAGCCTGATGAGCTCATTATGAGGTTTGGGCGGTAATGCAGGTACTGGCTTCCAGCCAATTCTTAAAAAGTATATTGAATGCCGTCTAAAAATGATAGATCTCTTTGCTTTACACTTAAAACATTCCCATTTCATTCAATTTTCGGCTCTTCTAGCACATTACTTAGTAATTGTACTATAATTTATAGTGTATATTTACTAGCATTTCTTGACATTTTCTGAAAAAAAAAAATCATTCCTGGAGGGCAGTTCCTTTGTCTCCACCATTTTTCCATCTTTTGCTAAATGTCTGATATGTGGTAGGTACCCAGGAAATGTAATTATTGACTGATTTTAAAATGCATACATACACTCATGCAACTGCATGTACCACATAGCCACAAGTAAGGGCTGTGTAAGTTTTTATTTTTCAAAAGACATATGCGATGTAGGGTTGGTAAGCTTGTCAGGTCCACATTTATCTTGCCCATTTTCCCTGTGCAGAAGCATGTTAGCAACTGGCTGCAGATTATTAGAAAAGAATCAGATGGAGGCTCTGGTAGCAGCATCTGTCCAGATGTGGTATTTTTACTGAAGCAGCTCTCAGCACTTGCTATGCAGAAGTTGCCCTGGTAAATGCAGCTGTCTTTGTTCTAACTTGCAAGGACTGCCAGAGGCGATTTGCTTTTCCTGTCAGGCCCAAGAGTATATCTTCTGAGCATGGGTTCAGGGCTCTGTCAGCTTTCCAACTATCTGCTGCAGTGTAATGACAGAGCTCTTGATTATATTGCCATTCCAAAGGATAACATGTGAGCCCCCAATTTTGATGACATTGTGTTTGTTGGATGAGTGGTGAATGCTGACTACTTATGATGCCTCACAAAGCCACATGTGAGCCAAAGGGCAGAAAGAATTCCAGTTCCTGGTAGCTGTTATCATGCAAGTCTTCATAAATACAGATATTGGTTATTTTAGCAGAATTTAATATAAAAATGCTTGATTAACAGGATGGAAGATTGAAAAGGTTGGAAAGGAACCCAGGTCTGTCACAGAAGTAGTGACTGCAGGAAGCAAATCATCATTTTCAAAGAAGGGAGAAAAAATTGGGATTGTTCGAATCTAGAATTGCAGGACAGGAATTCTCTAGAACTTGGCCTGGGCCTCTGAGGAGATTCAGGATATGGAGGAAAGTTGACAGGCCTCAAGGGGAAGAGAAGTAAGAAAAAGTATGTTGGGTAGACAAGGGACTAGCAAAGTTTCATTACAGGCCAGAGAACATCAGTGTGTGTGTGTGCGTATAACATATATATATATATATATATATATATATATGTACATTATATATACAGTATATAATATATGTATATTATCTTGAGAAATTTTATTTGTTTTAATTCAGGAATGAGCTAAGAATGTAAAAATATAAGAGAATATGATATTTAGGAGAGATGGCCTAGCGGTTAAGAGCGCCGACCGCTCTTACAGAGGACCCGGGTTCGATCCCCAGCACCCACATGGCGGCTGAGAGCCGTCTGAAACTCCAATTCCAGGAGAACTCCAGTTCCAGGGGAATCCGAGACCCTCTTCTGACCTCCGCGGCGTTGCACGACACGGGTGCACAGACTTGCATGCAGACAGTACATTCATACACATATATAAATAAATAAAATTAATAATAAAAAAAAAGTTTGGAATATGTTTGTACATAATTCTTCTACTTTTTAAAATTTTATTTTTTATGTGTATGAGTGTACTGCCTGCATGTAGGTTGGTGAATCTGTGTCATGCAATGCCTCAGAGGTCAGAAGAGGGCATCTGATTCCCCTGGAACTGGAGTCAAAGACAGTTCTTAGCCGACATGTGGGTGCTGGGAATCAAACCTGGGTCCTCTGCAAGAGCAGTCGGTGCTCTTAACCGCTGAGCCATCTCGCCAGCCCCACTTTCTTTCTACTTTAAGAAAGCTGAAAAGCCTACACCAAGCAAACAGTAGACTAGCAGAAATTGAGCTGCTGATTACTGGAGCTGAGAGGCAGTGACCCCTGGGTCCAACATGCAGTGGGCAGTGAAGGATGATTTCTGAGCCAGGCAGGACTTGATTCAAACCGCAGCCTTATCACAAATGGTTGTTAATACAGCTGTTAGGGTCAGAGCCTGGGCCTGGGTAGCCCCAACATGTTAGGCTTAGTTACACATCCCCAGTAGGCCAATTAAAGAGAGAAGTAATGGTGAAAAGCAAATAGAGATTCATTCAATGTGGGCACAGCGGGAGGAGGAACACTAAATAGGCCCCTAAGTCCTGGTATGAGGTGCAGGGTTAGATAGTGGGCAAGAGATGTGCAAAACTGAGCAGTCCTGGGCAAGGCGGGGCATTCCCATCCCTGGCCCGCCATTGTCTCAGCTCCAGTCTTTCCTCATCGGAGTCTGACAGGTTATTAGGATGGTGTGAAATCTCTTCCTAGAAGACAAGTTTCTTCTGTTTGCACCAGGCTTCAGCATGAGATTCCTGATTTCTTGGGGCCCAGTGTTTCAATAGTCTGATAGTCAAAGAGGGAGCATGTGTCTTTTCAGGGTGGGTATCTTCATTCTCACCACATGTTGGCATTACTCAAGTTATTTGACTCTCTGAACCACAGCTTCCTTGTCACTGGGATTATTACTACCATTATATATTGAGTTGTATACAGTGAAAATTAAATTTTACCACAGCATTTGATCTCTGCTCTTGATTTAGGGACTCTCCACTTCCAAGACACAATCCTCTGCTATAAGAAACATAGACTTCCGCTTATTTCTGATCTATAGTAATTATTTCTGTGTTTCCTCCCATTTTTGGGGGGGATTCAATAGATGTTGGCATTGAGTTTATTTAGTGTGAACTCTAGAAACTGCCTCGCTTTCTTTATTTCTGTGTGTTTGTGTGTGTGTGTGTGTGTGTGTGTGTGTGTGTGTGTGTGTGTTGATTCAAGGGTTGAACCCAGGACTTCTCAGTGCTAAGCAATCAGTCTACCACTGAATTGCAGGGCCTGTTCTTTTTACTTTTTATTTTGAGACTGTCTCTCACCTAGTTGTCAGGTTGGTTTTGAACTTTGTAACCCAGGAAGGCCTCTTCACCTTCATATTCAGTCTGTTAAACAGAGGGGGATTATAGGCTACACTACCACCACACCTGAACAGACTCATTTTTTTGATGCACACTTAAATTTGAGATACTCCAGCTTGAATTTATTAAGGATTGTAGGGCTATTGGACAGATGTTTGATGGACATTTCCTAAAACTGGCAGAGCTTCTATAGAAGTAGAAAGAAAAGCAAACAAATTGACAAGTCAAAAATCCAGCACAGGGATGTCCCCCTAAGGAAATAAGATGAACATAAGAAATTAAGAAGGTATAGACTTATATGAACTTCAAAAGAGGAAATTAGAGAAAAAGAATTTATCATGGTGGTCTTAGGCATTTCCCAAATAACTGAGATTCTGATTCCCACGATCAAAGTTTTATCCCTCTAGGAAAGGAAGGGCCCATTTGTTAGCATCCTGAATCCCATTGGGTATATCTGGCCAGCTCTTATACTCTTGTTTGGCATTTTTTCATTCTAATTTGCTTTCTTTAGCAACCTTGCATGCTGAGAAAGAATTGCCCTCAGCTCCTGTGATGTGGTTGGGACCTTCTCCCTTTATAATTAGGAAAAATGTGATCTGTTTCTTATTATTGATCAGGCCTGTGAGGTTGGATGGTAATATTACTCTGAGGTCTGAGCTGGGGTAGGACTAACAGCAGACTAATTAGGACTAATGAAGACATCAGTGGTACATATGTGGATGTGTTGAGGGAGTCTGAAAGATTTTAGCCAACTTATCTTTCTTACCTCTCTCAGTGTTGCTTGAGATTTACACAATTAATGAAGGCATTCCGTGACTTATGATAGTTCAACTCGGGACTTTTTTTTACCTTTAGGACTGTGCAAGCAGGCTGCATTCAGCAGACACCATATTGTTTGAACGTTGATCTTTTCCTGGCTAGCGGCATGTAGAATATGAAAGATATTCTCTGGTGATACTGGGCAGAGGCAGTAAGTTGCAGCTCCCAGCTCTGAGATCAAGAGGATGATACAGTATAGCTAAGCTGTTAGACATATTGCATTTTCAGCTCATAATAATCTTTTCAACTATGATAGAAACATTTACTGGGGGCTATGACCCCATCATAAACAGAAGCATCTGTAGTTCTAGAAGCTATCATAATGAAACTCTTATCAGTGAACTTATAGTACAGGGCATTGTGACAGGCTTTCTGAGTAAAAGAATGAGGACAAAAATTAAGAGGCTGACTGCTGGGCGTGGTGGCACACGCCTTTAATCCTAGCACTTGGGAGGCAGAGGCAGGTGGATCTTTGTGAGTTCAAGGCCAGCCTGGTCTACAGGTCGAGTTCCAGGACAGCTGAGGCTACAGGGAGACCCTGTCTTGAAAAGACAAAAAAAAAAAAAAAAAAAATGTAAGAGGCTGATAAGCTACATTTATTGCCCTCAAGAACCACAAAACAAATTCTAACTTGTTATGTTAGTCAAGATTATGTGTTCTTATCACAAAATACCTTCCAACAACTTAAAAGAGGAGAGATTTATTTAGACTTACGGTCTCAGTTCACGGTCAGCTAGCTGCATTGTTTCTGGGCTGTGTTAAGGCAGAGGTTAAGGCAGAAGATGGCATGAACAGGCATGGGGGTGGAGGGATTGCTCACCTTAAAGAAGCCAGGGTAAAGGAACTAAGATACAGCTTCCAAGAATACACCTCCAGTGACCTAATTATTCTAGCTATGCTCTACCTCCTAGTTTCCAGAATTTCCCCAAATAGTACTACTAGCTAGGGACCTAACCTTTAACAAAGAGCCTATGGGGAGACATTTCCTATTTAAACCAAAACAGTTTCCATGAAACTTTATAGATATATCCAAAGGGACCTAACCTTAACAAAAAAGGGCCTGTGGGGCATTTCATATTTAAACCAAACAGTTGCCATGGGAAAAAAAATATATATACTGTATATTATATAGATAATATATTTATATATAGTATTTATATATATTATACAACAACACTATATATATATATATATATATATATATATCCCCAAAGGAGTGACAAATAGCCTTACACAATAAAAATTCCAAGCACTAAGTGATTAATTGGTACTGGAGTAGCTAGCTAGGCAGGCAGATTGCTTGAATGAGGCTTCAGAGGTAGATCAAGTGACTGACTGATCCTTTCATTAATAGTCATAAACAATTTTAGTTTGATCTGTTAATTAGATATCTAGTATCCTGGGAAAGAAGAAAAATCCATTTAGAATGGATCTGACAGCACTGTGTTAAACAAAGGGAACACATAGGTGGGGCAGATACCTAGTGAGGCTGAACTGTGAGGTAGCTCCAAGCTTCCCAGGGCAAATTTGTTTGGCTATTTGTACAAGGATGTCAAAGCTTTGTTGGATTACCCTGTAGGTTCTTTGGTGTATCCGAACCTCTGTTGGAATAAATGATGGTCAAAGTGAACATCAGACAGCCCCTATGGAAAATCTGAGAAAGTTCTAAAAAGTTCTGGAATGAAAGACTGGAAATGATTCCTACTGGGCTATTGTATGAACTTGCTCTGGAATGGATGTTCGTGCCATGTTCCGCTTGCCCAAATGCATATGTGAAAACCCTAGTGCTCAGTGTGGCAGTATTTAGGAATGAAGACCTGGAAGGTGATTAAGTCTAGGTAACTTATGAGGCTGAGCCTCAATGAGATAGGATCCTCTGTTTCTTTATAAGAAGAGAAAGAGGCCAAGGGTAGTGACACATGTCTCTAATCCCAGTGTGTAGGAGATGGAGGTGGGAGGATCAGGAGTTCAAGGCCATCTTCCATTACGTAGTGAGTTTGAAACTAGCCTGGGCTACATGAGATCATGACCAAAAAATAAATAAGAGAAGGAAGAGACTAGAGCATTTGATTGATTATATTTTCTCTCCCTCTGCCTCTCTCTCTCTCTCTCTCTCTCTCTCTCAAATATGAGAAGACAGGCATCTGCCAATCAAAGGAGGGCACTCACTAAATCTGCCAATCAAAGGAGGGCACTCACTGAATCTGTTGGCGCCTCGGGTCTTGACTTCCAGTCTCCAGAACTGCAACATATAAGTGAGCATTATTGAAGCATCCAGAGTATAATGTGTAGCTCAAGGGACCATGACCTAAGACACCTAACCACGTGACATGCCCTAGGAGAGGGCCTCAAAGCCTTCAACATTTTCTCAGGGAAAGGAATTTACAATAAAGATGTGATTTATTGCCTGACAGGAACCAAGACTTCTGTTTCTAGTTTTCCAGTTAACTTGACAGTGAAATTAAAGTTCCATAGTTTAAACTTTGAGTTTTAATCATCTCTGCCAGTCGGCGGAAGAGGAAGTTCTGATCCACACAAGTCTCAGGAGGGCATTTGGGTCATTCTGCCAGGCCATTACCACTCTCTTCCTCCTCCTCCAGAAGGAAGGAGCTTTGACGTCAGGGGAATGAGTCATCTCTCCTCCAGCACCTCCGGCTGGGACTTGAATTTGCAACAGCTATTCTGTTAGTCATTCACAAAAAAGCATATTGCAAAAGCAGAAGGGAAACGCTTGGATGAGCAAGTGATTAAATTTCTATTTTCATGGCCGAGGACCTGCTGGCTTGCTCACAAAAGCAGGCTCATCCAGTACCAGGCACCCTAAGGGTGCCTGGTAAATACTTATGGGTTGACTGACAAAAGGAGATGCTGGGCCTTTGTACAATCTCAGTGCCGAAACTGAATTTTCTGTTATGACTATGTGGCTGGGAGATAGGGCTTTGTGCCTATTACCCTTCTGTGCTGTGGAATGTCACCTCGAGGTGATCAGATTTTTATAAAGAGGTTAGCCACATCCCTGGCCCTGCCAAGAACATTCTGAAAGGAAATGAATAAGGATCTTTCTGGAGCTTCAGCTACAGGGACTCATGTGAGAGTTGGTAGAAAGAAAGTGGAACTGTGATGAATTATTCTTCATTTTGCTCCAGGAAGATCTCGGCAATTCATTTAATCTCTGCTGAGCACTTATTAGAAAAAAAAAAGAATAAAAATATCTCCTTACCTGTCATGAAGTAGAGGGGAACAGGCAAGGATGAAGACAAAGGTGTGTTAGTCTTAGTTTCCTCCAGCCCAATGCAGTTTTCATGACTGCTTTCCCTCCCACAGACTGACAGAGAATCTGAGATCAGCCCAGGCAAGGACAGTTAATTAGCCAGTGAAATCTGGGGATGACAGGCCACGCCCTCTTCTTTTTTCTTCTTTTCTTATGGGACCCTGGCTTTACATCTCATCTACATGTGGGTGACGGGCCATTTCCTCTCTAGCCCAAGGCCATAGCCCACATATACATGCTTGTGCTTCATAGCTTTTCTTGACAGTCTAACATATTCAAGCCAAACCTTGTAAACTGCCCCCAACACCCCCCCAAACTTTGTTCCTCCTTTAAGGAGGAGCTTCCATTTACAGTTATCTAAACCCCACAGTCTAGGAGCAATTCTGGATTCATTCCTCTGTTCTTCACATTCTATCAAATTTATTGCAAACATTTAAATTCTGCACCTATTCCCTTCACTGCAGCCCCCGTGTCAACACTGGCGTAAGCCATGGCTGTTCATTAGGGACCCCAGCAGTGAGTGTGATGTGTCTTCTTTTACTCCTGATTCCCATGACATTTGTAGGCCTCTAAACACAAATTTAGGTAAAATTCTAAAAATATGAATGAACTTATTTTATTTACCCTGCTTCTTAAAAAAATGTCTTCTGACTTCCCATTATAATTAAGAGTTTAGCCCAATGGTCACTTTGGCATCAGGCTCTTATACAGTCTGACCCACCCAACTCCATTGTCCTGTTGTGATGGTTAATTTTCATCGTCAACTTGACACAACCTAGATTCAACTGGCCAGAGTCTCATTGAGGGACTGTTGACATTGGGTTGGCCTGTAGGCATGTCTGTGGGTGATTGTCTTAATTAAGCAAATTGATGTGGGAAGCCACAACATTCCCTAGGCAGGGGGGCAGGGGGTTTGAGCTACGTAAACTGAGCAAGGAGCCTTCGTTTCCTGCTGTTCTTGACTGTGGATGTGATGTGGCTAGCTGCTCCAAGCTCCTGCCGCTGTGACTTTCCCATAGTGATGGGTTGCAACTTGAAACTGTTAGCTAAAATAAACCCTTCCTTTGCCAAGCTGCTTTTTGTCAGAGTATTTTTATCACAGCAATAGAAATGAACTAGAACTGCTGTCCAGGTTTCTCTCCATCCTCCGGTGTTCATATTCATCTAGTCTTACTTTATAATCCATTGAGCTTTACAATTATGATTTTTTTCTGCTGAAGTCTTTCTCCTTTTGCTTTCCCATAGATCTATCTTTTTTTTTTCTTCCATCTTTATATCTCATCTCTAAGGTCCCTCCCCTGGGAAACCATTTCTGGTTGCTCTTTATAAAGCAACAGTCCTTTCTCCTCCACGCCGTCTCTCCTTGTCCTTGTAATTCACATCACTATGTAATTCTATAAAATTAATTACATGCTGAAGTTATCCAGCTTGTTTATTTAGTTATTATTTTCCCATGGTCTTCCTGCCTTTTCCCAAATAAGTTCTATGCAAGCAACAGCTATTATTTATCTCATAAAAGGGAGTAACAAATCACTAAGGCATAGATTTCTTGGTTTCAAAGCCCAACCTTGGTATTTTCTAGGTATGTGACCCTGGGGAAATTGTTTAATCCATCTGTTCTCTAAATGCTCATTGGTAATATGATGGCAGTAAAAGTTCCTTCGTCATAAAGTGGCTAGGAAAAGATCATTCCCCGAGGGTCATCCCTGGCACAAATGCAAGCCCTCAAGCAGGGCTAGCTGACACTGTTGTTAACAACGGTGCTTACAAACACATGGAATAGATAATGCATTGATTTCATTTATTCAAGCATCATGGCTGCTGTTGCAGAATAGGGACACCTCCTGCCTGGGAGCTGAGGGATTGCCAGGGCAGAGATACAGCTACGGAGAGGGATGGAAGATGTTGAGATGGGAAGGAGTCACGGACAAACCAGAGTTTATCTTAAATTTATTCTGTTTCTATTATTTAGGACTTATTCTTTACTTTCCCCTTTGAAATCACTCATACTTTTCGTGTGAAATTCAATTAAGAAAGCTATGTCAAGGTTCTCCCCTCACACTAGTCTGCCACAGCCCACAGGACTGTCTGAGGACATTTCCCAGCTTAGATGTACTTCATCTTCTATTTCCATGCCTTCTTGGTACCTCTATTAGTTCTCAGCTCTCCCTAGAAATGCCATTTCCTTAGAGAAGCCTTGTCTGACTCTATAGAAAGTTCCAGCTCCCGTCACATGTGGCTGTCATCTTGGCTACTCTCCCTAATGTGTCATGAGGGAACATCGCATGATTCTTTCTTTAGTGGGTAGAGCCAGGCTCTGTATTGTTTCTTTCATTGTGAATCCTAAGAGTCCAGCAATACCCCTTCCCAGTGGCTGGCATGCAGGAAACACTTGAGTGAGTGTCAAGATTTCAGCAGAACCAAACTCCCCTCAAACCTAACTGTGACTCTTCTCTAGAGGGTGAGAAATGCAAAAGGTAGTTTTATTTGAAATAAAAGCTCATCTTTAACACACGTACTTTTCACTTTCTTCCCAAATGAATTAAATACAAGGTAATGATGCTAGATAGAATTTTTCTTAAGCTACAAAAGAAAAAAGTCAAGTCAGGTATGGCAGTGCATGTCTGTACACCTAGCTCTTAAAAGGCAGAGACAAGAGGATTGCAGTGAGTTTGACAGCAGCCTAGGCTACATAGGAGTCCCAGGCCAGCCTGAACTACAGTTATACTCTATTTAAAACAAACACACACATCTGAGATATCCTGAGACCAGCTGAAGTGCAGGAAACTCTCTTCATAATAGCAAGGAGCTGGAACCAACCCAAATGCCCGTCAACTGATGAGTGGATAGAGAAAATGTGGTACATCTACACAATGGAGTTCTATGCAGCGGTAAAGAAAGATGATGTCATGAGCTTTGCAGGAAAATGGCTGGAGCTAGAGGACATGCTGAGTGAAGTAACACAGTCCCAGAAAAACAAACAATGAATGGTATCCCTCATCTGTGGATGCTAGTGCCAATTACCTAGTTGTAAGTATTTCTTGTGCATGGCCCCTTGAGCTTTTGTCCAAAGCAGTTGGAAGTGATGCATATTGGAAACAACAACAACAACGGAAAGGAGTGCATCAAAGAACTGACTGAAACAGTGAACTTCTGCTCAAAACAGTCAACTTCCTCATGGAGTATTTTTGAAAGACTGAGAAAGAGATGAAAAGCATGTTTGGCAGAATGCATGAGCTCTGGTGGGGTGGGGGGATGGAGGGACACGGGTCTAGATTTGAAAAAAATATAAATAAATAAATAAAAAGGTAATTACTCAGCCCCCCAAAAAACAAACACACAAACATACAAACAAAAAAGAGGTTACATTTACAACAAAAGAAAATTGAAGTTTCAAACAATGATATATCATTACTTCAAAGATAAAATCAAGATCCTTTTTAGCATTTCCACATTTTATTGTACTGAGTATTCAGGAAAAAAAATCATATCATTAATAACCTTTTCTTTGTTACTGAGAAGATAGAGTCCCATTTGACTCTTGTAAAGATAATCCTGCTCAAAGAAAAGATTGGTTGTCCTAAAAAATTTAAATTACAGTGAAGAGAACTGCTACCACTACCAAAGTTACAAATGAATTTTTTTTTTTTTTTTGTCTTTTTGAGAAAGGGTCTCCCTTTAGTCTCAGCTGTCCTGGACCTCACTTTGTAGACCAGGCAGGCCTTGAACTCACAGAGATCCACCTGCCTCTGCCTCCCAAGTGCTAGGATTAAAGGCGTTTTAAAAAGAGCTGGCGGGCTGGAGAGATAGCCTAGCGGTTAAGAGCGCCGACCGCTCTTACAGAGGACGCCGGTTCGATCCCCAGCACCCACATGGCGGCTAAGAACCGTCTGAAACTCCAATTCCAGGAGAACTCCAGTTCCAGGGGAATCCGATACCCTCTTCTGACCTCCGCGGCGTTGCACGACACGGGTGCACAAACTTGCATGCAGACAGTACATTCAAACACATACAGAAATAAATAAAATTAATAAAAAAATAAAAAATAAATAAAAAATAAAAAGAGCTGGCAATTGGTATTATTTATTGAAGAGTCTGACTCAACAGGGAAACTAAAACAAAACAAAACAAAACAAAATAGGAAAATCCAAAACAAAAGAAACATTGAGAAGCAGCATTTTAATGATCATTTGGTGAGAAAGTTTATTAAATACCTTTTATTTTCATAAAACTGTTTCTTCAGTTCTGCCTGAGCCACACTGATGGTCAACAACTTTGGATTATTTATGCCTGTGTGCCTGTGAGTTCCTTTTTTTTTTTTTTTTTTCCCAGCAGGATTTATTAGTAAACTAGCTGAGAGCCTGGATGCTATTCAGAGAGAAAAGAATCCCACTCTGATGACATCTTCAGGGATAGCCAGGGAGAAAAATGGTCAAGAGAAGTTACTTTTTACCCACTGAATTGATGGCTTGTGAAACGTAGGCCTGCTTCTGTGGGAGAAGTTCGAACTTGGAAAGGAGCCATGACAGGTGTGAATTCAAAGACAAATCATAAGACATCAAGTTTGGTTGGGAAGAAGGCTATTTCAGACACAATGTGATGCCAAATTTCTTGTCTGGAATTTGTTGTTTTTTTCCCCTCACCTCTGACAAATTAATATTTCAGGCAGGGATATAATTTTTTCAGAAGGGTATAGGAAAGGTATATTTACCATTTGCGAGTAGATGTCAGAGCAATAAACTGAAATTACATTATACATGAAGTTACTTGAAGGTCTCAATATGCTTTGGAGCTCCAAATAAAAGTTTACATTAAAAAATTCTCTCCTGAATCAATGTTCAGCTGAAGAAATACACCTTATATGAAGGGCAAGAAATAGAAGAGAATAGTCAGAATGACAATGAACATCAGGATGAAGAACTTTGGAATAGGAGGCAGGTAGAATATTCACCTCTCCACCTCACTTTTTTTCATTTGTTTTCAAAGTGTCATTTTTATTTAATTTAAATTGATTTTTAAAAGTTAATTGAACTCAAGCTGGTTGTGGTGGATACACCTTTAATCCCAGCACTTGGAAGGCAGTGGCAGGTGAGTCTCTGTAAGTTGAAGCCCAGCCTGGTGTGCAGAGTGAGTTCCAGGCCAGCTGGGGATACAGGGAGAACCAGTCTACTAAACTCAAATTTAATTTAATTTAATATAATTATTTCTATTTAATTTAAATGTCAATTTACAAAGAAACTGATTTCTTTGTAAATTGACATTTAAATTAAATAGAAATGATTTCTTCAACAGAAATTTATATCGACTTTATATCTATTGGGTTCAACTTTACTAAATTACGTTTTCTTTGAAAAATTTGCAGTTTCCATCTAGCAATTAGAATGCTTTTGTATGGAGATCTGTGGAGTATTTTCCTTAAAAAAATCTTATATTTTAGGTGGCTCTGTAGTTAAGAGTACATATTGTTCTTACAGAGGCCTGAAGTTCAATTCTCATTACCCATGTCAGGAGGCTCACAACTGCCTCTAATTCTAGCTCTAAGGGATTTGAGGACTTGGGCTTCCATGGGCACCTGAATATAGGTGTGCATAACCACATGTATGTGCACACACACACACACACACTCACACTCTTTATAAAACAGATGTTGAAAAAGCTTGTATTTTGGTGTTTATTTCCCTCTCACCATTAATTCTACATTTACACTTTCTCTGCTTTTCCTCACTCAAAGTTAGCTGGTGTTTTTAAAAAATTATGCTGATATTTGATAAAAACCAATATTTTGTCTCACTAATTAGATCTTAATTCTTTTGTTGTCTCCCTGATTGCCTTCTCATGTTATTATATTTGTTCTTTTTTCCCTTGGGCTGTACTTTGGATTATTTGATTATTGTTTAGCTTTTATGAATAGGGAATTTAGCTTATTGCCTTTATTCTTTCTTTTCTTTTCTTTTTCACAAGTTTTTTTTATTGGCAGCATGTTTACAGGTATGTGTATAGTACCCTTTAGGCCTGGAAGAGGGCAATAGAGCTGTCATGTGGGCATTGGGAATTGAACCACGGTCCTCTGGAAGAACAGCAAGCGCTCTTCACCTCTGAGCCACCACTCCAACCCCCGTTTCTTTTGTTTTAATAAAAAAAAAAGTCAAAGAATATGAATTCTGCTCTGATATCAACTCTAAATTTGTTCCTAAGATTCTGAAATGTGTTTTCATGATCAACCATGTTACAAGTTCTGCTGTTTCAGGTGCATATTTCCTTTGTTCCTACTTGCTTGTTCAGGGCATGGTCACACCATTCAGAATGCATCCAATCCTGTCTGATCTCAGAAGTGAAGCAGAGTCAGGCCTGGCTAGTGCCTGGGTGGGAGAAGTGTTTTTCTATGCCTATGGAATCAGCCTAGGAGTCTGTCAACAGATGAATGGATAGAAGCGACTCTGATCCATACACAAAGTGAAATTTTATTGAGCCATAAAGGAGAATGGGATCATGTCATTTGTATAGGAAAGTGGATGGAACTAGAGGTTATTATGTTAAGTGAAATTAGCTACATAAAGACAGAAAAGTAGCATATGTTTTATTTTACATATGAAAACTAGAAAGTGGTAACAGCACCATCAAAGCACAGATGATCTAAAAACAAAGGGCAGCCTTCCAGAAGAGGGAAAGAAATGGGGGGGAGTGGATTTGAACAAAACATGGTATGTGCATGTATGAAGCCCATTATTTCATGCAATTGATATGACTAAACAATTAAAACAAAACCAAAATATTTAATTTTGGTTTTTATTTTGATATTTTATAATTTTAGAGGTGTGACAGATATATTGAAGATGTATAACACAATATTTTGATGTAAGTATATTTTAGGTAATGGTTATAACATTCAAGCTATTGACATAGCCGTCACTTGACATAGTTACCAATTAAAACTTTTTAAAAGATTTATTTAGTTTAAACTTATGTGTATGGATGTTTTGCCTGCACCACATTTGTGCAGTACCCAGAGAGGCCAGAAGAGGGGGTCATATCTCTTGGAACTGGAGTTACAAATGATTGTTAGCTGCCATGTGGATACTGAAACTGAGCCTGGGTCTTCTAGGAGAGCAGCCGGTGCTCTTAACCACTGAGCCTTCTCTCCAGCCTGTAGTTACCAATTTTATGTGTATGTGGTGAGAAAAGTTGAGATCTACTCTCTTTTTTTTTTTTTTTGGTCTTTTCGAGACAGGGTCTCCCTGTAGCCCCAGCTGTCCTGGAACTCACTCTGTAGACCAGGCTGGCCTTGAATTCACAAAGATCCGCCTGCCACTGCCTCCCAAGTACTAGGATTAAAGGTGTGCGCCACCACACCCGGCGAGATCTACTCTTAGTAGCTGTCAGTACTCTTAGTAGCTGTCAGTTATAAAATATGTTACTGTTAACATACCATGCTGTGTATTTATTTATTATTATTTTTTTAAATTTATTGAGTTGTACATTTTGTACAGCAGTTCTTTTTTTTGCAGGTAAAGAACCAATATTACTTTACTTTTCTATATTATATAGCAAGTTGATGAGTAACATCAGGTATTATATTTACTAAAAAAAAGAAATAAGCAGGAATTATTCAGTTTGGCTTCTAAAGAGAGAATTGGTGCTAGCATCCACAAATGAGGGACACCATACATCATTTATTTTTCTGGGACTGTGTTACTTCACTTAGCATAATGGCTTCGAGTTCCATCCATTTACCTGCAAAGTTCATGATGTCATCTTTCTTTACCGCTCCATAGAACTCCATTGTGTAGATGTACCACATTTTCTCTGTCCACTTGTCGGTTGAGGAGCACTTGGGTTAGTTCCAGCTCTTTGCTATTCGTGAAGAGAGCTGCAATAAACATAGCTGTGCATATAGCTTTGTGGTAGGATGAGTCTTGTGGGTATATACCCAGGAGTTGTATGGCTGGGTCAGGTGGTAGACTCATTTTGAATCTTTTAAGGGTTCTCCACGTTGCTTTCCATAGTGGCTGTGTGAGTTTACATTCCCACCAGCAGTGGATGAATGTTCCCTTTTCCCCACAACCTCTCCAGCATTTGGTATCCTTTGGATCATAGCTAGTCTTATCAGAGTAAGATGAAATCTTAAGGTGGTTTTAATTTGCATTTCCTTAATTATTAGTGATGTTGAACACTTTTTAAGATGTTTCTCAGCCATCTTTACTTCTTCATTTGTGAAGCCTCTGTTCAGCTCTTTACTCCATCTTTTGAGTAGGTCACTTGTTTTCTTCCTCCTTTGTTTTTTGAGTAGTTTATACACTCTGGATATTAATGCCCTATCAATGTATCACTGGTGAAGGTTTCCTCCAACTCTGTGGATTTTCTCTTCACTTCTTTGATTGTTTCTTTTGTTGTACAGAAGCTCTTGAGTTTAATAAGGTCCAATTTGTCAATTGTTGACTTTATTTTTTTGTAACTGCTGTCTGATTTAGAAAGTCTTCCTATGCCTATGTCTTGTAGGTTACTACCAACGTTTTCTTCTATCATTTTCAGAGTTCCAAGTTTCACGTTGCGGTCTTTGATCCATTTGCAGTTGATTTTTGTACCTGATGAGAGGCAGGGGTTTATTTTTATCCTTCTACAAGTGGTGATCCAGTTATGCCAACACCATTTGCTGAAGATGCTGTCTTTCCTCTATAAACAACACACTACTGAATAACGAATGGGTCAAAGGAGAAATAAAGACATAAAAGCATTCCTGGCACTAAATGAAAGGGATGATACAACACAGAAAAACCTATGGGACACCTTAAAAGCAGTCCTGAGAGGGAAATTCATAGCCTTAAGCGCCTACATTAAGAAAATGAAAGCTGTGCTTGGTGACACACTCCGTTAATCCTAGAACTTGGGAGGCAGAGGCAAGCAGATTTTTTTGTGAGTTCAAGGCCAGCCTGATCTACATAGTGAGTTCCAGGACAGCCAGAGCTACAGGGAGACCCTGTCTCAAAAAGGCCAAAATAAATAAATAAATAGTCGGGTATGTTGGCACACACTTTTAATCAAGCACTCAGGAGGAAGAGGCAAGCAGATTTTTTTGTGAGTTCAAGGCCAGCCTGATCTACATAGTGAGTTCCAGGACAGCCAGAGCTACAGGGAGACCCTGTCTCAAAAAGACCAAAAAAAAAAAATAAATAAAGAAAACATAAATGACTTAACACTGCAACTAAAAACACTTGAGAGGCAGCAACAAATGAATCCTAAACTCAGCAGACAGGAAGTAATAACAAAAATCAGAGTGGAAATAAATGAAATAGAAACAAAGAAAAACAATACAAAAAAAAAAAATCAATGAATCCAAGAGCTGGTTCTTTGAAAGGATAAACAAGATAGATCTCTAGCCCAACTGACTAAAAGAAGGAAAGAGCAACTCCAAATCAACAAACTTAGAGATGAAAAGGGAAACATCACAAAAGATGGTGAAAATATTCAGACAATCTTATGGGAATACTTCAAAAACCTATACTCTACTAAATTTGAAAACCTTAGAGAAATAGCTGAATACCTGATATCATGTAATCCACCAAGACTTAACCAGGAAGAGATTGACAGCTTAAATAGACCCATAATAAAGGAAGAAATTAAAACTCTGGTAAAAAACCCCCCAACTAAAAAAAGCCCAGGTCCAGATGGATTCATGACAGAATTCTATAAGACATTTAAAGAAGACCTATAGCCACTGCTACTCAAATTATTCAAGAGGATAGAAACAGAAGGAAATTCCCCAAATTCCTTCTATGAAGCCAATATCACTCTAATACCCAAACCAAGCAAATATACAGCCAAAGAAGAAAACCATAGACTCATTTCATTAATGAATATAGATGCAAAAATTCTCAGCAAAATACTTGCAAACTGCATACAGGCACATATCAAAAAAGATCACCTACCATGACCACGCAGGATTCATACCAGAGATGCAGGGATGGTTCAACATATGTAAATCAATAAACAATATAAAGCACATAAATGGACTGAAAGACAAAAACCACATGGCCATCTCAATTGATTTGGAAAAGGCCTTCGACAAAATTCAGCATGGCTTCATGTTTAAAGTCCTGGAGGGAATTGGACTGGAGGGAACATTCCTCAACACAATTAAAGCCATATACAACAAACCCACAGCCAGCATTATCCTAAATGGGGAGAAACTAGAAGAATTCCCCTTAAAGTCAGGATCCCAGCAAGGCTGCCCCATCCCCACTTCTTTTCAATATACTGCTTGAAATGCTTGTGAGAGCAATAAGACAAGAAAATGAATTAGAGGAGTATTAATTAGAAAAGAGGAAGTCAAACTATCCCTTTTTGTAGATGACATGATAGTTTACCTAAGGGATGCCAAACACTCCACCAGAAAACTCCTAGAAACCATCAATAGGTTCGTCGAAGTGGTGGGATACAAAATTAACTTGGAAAAATCAGTAGCCTTTCTTTATGCCAATAACAACCAATTGGAGAAGGAATACAAGGAGACTTTCCCACTCAAAATAGCCTCCCCCAAAATAAATGATCTAGGAACAAACTTGACCAAACATACTAAAAATCTCTGCAATGAAACTTTTAAATCCATTAAGAAGGAGATTGAGGAAGATAACTAGAACATGGATTGTAAGAATCAATATAGTAGAAATGACCATCCTGCCCAAAGTAATATACAGATTCAGTGCAATCCCAATTAAAATCTCCACAAGCTTATTCACAGACCTAGAAAAAAAAATCCTAAAGTTCATATGGAGAAACAAAAGACACTGGATAGCCAAAACAACCCTGAGCAAAAAGAGCAATACGGGGGGGAGGGGGGGGATTACTATACCAGACTTCAAATTATATTACAGGGCTATGGTCATAAAACAGCCTGGTATTGGCACAAAAACAGACCCGTAGATCAATGGAACAAAATCGAGGATCCAAACCTGAGAACATGTTGTATATTTAGATTTCTAGACATACATTCATCTTATAATGGAAAGTTTGTATCCCTTGGCTAACATATCTCTATTTCATAATAATTTTATATTTCCAGAGAAACTGTAAAGTGCAGAGTTCTAATACATTCTTCCACTACTTTACCTCTGCTATTAATCTTTTGGTATCATGCAAAACTAAGAGCCAGTGTTGGCATATTACTGTGAACTGCACTTCAAATTTTATTTAGATTTCTTCCATTTTCCTTATTGATGTTCTTTTTCTGTTCCAGAACTCAATCCAGGCATTTCATTGTATTCAATTGCTATGTCCAGCCTCTAATTCATGACAGTTAAATGTAAAATTTCTTTTAATTTCTGGGAGGAAAAACTTTTTAGCTTTCAAAAAGCATTTCATTGGCAATTACTGATTTCATTGCATTATCATTAGAGGGTGCTAATTTTCTATTTTATGCAACTTATGGTTTTCCCCCTATTTTGTGACCTAATAGAACTATTGTTGTACGTACTCTGTGTGCTGAAGAAGCAGCATGTTAATCAGGGAGTGATGCTCACTAACAGTTTACAAAACCTAGCTTCTTATGCTATTTGGGTGCTCTATGTTTTATTGACTTGTGCTGTGAATAATGTGTTAACATTTGCTGTTACAATATGCCTCTTGATGTTTTTCCTCTGTGCACTGGTACTCATAACCATTTAGTTTTCATTTTAAATTGTTAATGTGTAGCATTAAAGTTATTGTTCACCACATTTAATGACTTTTAACTTGAATTCTCCTTTGTCTGATATCAGAATCTCAGATGCTGCTTCCTTATAATTTCCATTTTTGTATATACCTTCATTTTGAACTATTGTGAATTACTTTGGTTTCTGCTGTGTCTTATATAAGACTTAAAATTAGGTTGTTCTTTCCTAGAGCTTTACTGAAGTTTTTTTCTTTAATAGTGAGGCAAGCTTATTCATATTCTACTATTAATACAGCTATTGTGTTTGGCCTTAGTGCTTTCAAATTATTTTATGGGCAGTATATTAACTATATTACATTTTCTATGATTCTTTATGTGATGTGTTTTCTTTGCTCATATTTTTTATTTTGATATTTAGGAACTCTATTATTTCCACTTCCTTGTTTAATATTTTGCTATCTAGTTTGTGAATTTCAAGTCATCTTCATTAATTTCTACTAATAATCAGTGAGTTTGACTTTCCTATCAATAGCTTTCATCCTTCCTTGTCTTGACTGAACATACACCTAACTGTTCTTCCATTTTGATCTTACTTTTTTTAAATTTTTTAAATTTTTATTTATTTTTGTATGTGTATGAATGTACTGTCTGCATGTAGGTTTGTGCACCCGTGTCGTGCAATGCCATGGTGGCCAGAAGTGGGTGTCAGATTCCCCTGGAACTGGAGTTCTCCTGGAATTGGAGTTACAGATGGTTCTCAGCAACCATGTGGGTGCTGGGGATCGAACCCGGGTCCTCTGCAAGAGCAGTCAGTGATCTTAACTGCTAGGTTATCTCTCCAGCCCACTCTTACTCTTTTAGAGCCTTCAATCCATAATAAATATATTAACAGTCATCATCTGTTATCTTTGCATTGTTTCCCTAATTGTCTCTCTGTTGGGTTAAATTCATCCTTCAATGGATTATCAGGAAAAGCACACATGTGGAATACACCCTGAGCTCTTCCACATTTAAATCTTTTCTACATCTTCAATACCTAAGGGACAGCTTGGGACAATTTAAAAATCTTTTTCATACTGTCTCCCTATGAGAATGATATGAATATGTTCTACTGGCTGTTAACTAGTTAACTGGCTGTTAACTCCCACTTCTGGTAGGAGGGGCTGTCAAAAGTCCTAGGTTAATATTTACCTTCATTTAATATTAAACAAACAAGATTTGTCTTGTTTGTTTAATATTAATTTTATTACTTTTTATGGACAGGATACTTTTTATGTAGCATTCATATAACTTCTTGATGTCTGTTAAGAATTGTCTTTTATGATCAGGGCTGGAGAGATGGCTCAATGGTTAAGAGCACTGGCTGCCCTTGCAGAGGTCCTGTGTTCAGTTACCAGCACTTACATGGTGGCTAACAAGTGTCTGTAACTCCAGTTCCAGGGGATACTGTGCTCTTCTCTGATCTCTGTAGGCATTGCTCAACAGGAGTGCACTTATATGCATGCAGGTAATATACTCACACACATAAAATAAAAATAATAAAAATATTAAAGGAAATATAAAAATATTAAAAAATTATCTTTTATTCAACTCTCACCAGCAAAGCAAAAAAAATGATCTTTTATGATGAACAAATTGAAGTTCAGCAATGTTATGTATCATAAGTTCACATGAAAGAATTCTAGGTTGGAATGTATCTATGTATATCATGCCGAGATCAGACTTCAATGCCAGACTGCCTGGGTTCCAATCTTTTCTCCATCATTTTTTGGGAAAGACACTTAACCTCTCTTGCTTCAGTATTTCTCCCTCTGTCAAGTGGTTTTAATTATTGTGAGGCAGAAACAGTTGAATACGTGGAAGGTATAGAACAGTTGCCTAAAGGGAGTTGCTGGTATGGAGTAAGCCTCACAGAAGTGCTGTCATTCCATAACACCATTTAGGAGCTGTTCCAGAATGATGAGGTTCTAGCCAGTCTTGGTGAAGAAATCTGAGCAATTTGATATGTCTATGAATGTACAGTTCAATGTGGAGATTGCAGAGGTGCTCAGTGGGCTAGAAGCTGCCATGTTTAGTGATGAAGGAGTTTTAATAACTTCCTATTTTCTTTTTAAAAATTATTTATTTTTATGTGCAAGAATGTTTTGCTTGCATGTATGGAAATGCACCTGTGTTGTGTAATGGACATAGATGGCAGAAGAGGGTGTTGGATCCTCTGGAACTGGAGCTACAGATAGTTGTTAGCTGCCACATGGGTGCTGGGAGCCAAACCTTGGTTCTCTGCAAGAGTAGCTAGTGCTCTTAAGTGTTGAGCCATTTCTTCAGCTCCTAATTTCTTACTTTCTAGGAAGACTTACAATGTTGGTGAAAAAGTCCTATTATTTATTTATTTATTTATTTATTTATTTATTTATTTATTTATTCATGGTGGTGCTGGAGATAAAACCCAGGGCCTTGACAATATTAGGGAAATGCTACATCACCATCCCTGAACTGTGCCACCAGCCGAGATGAACCGATGAACCTTCTTTGTATTCTTCAAGCAGTCCTCAAGTCTAAATTACCATAACAAGGGCTTGGAATGCATTGCTAATAACTTTTAGGTGCTGTTTTATCTTCATTGTCCTCTGTAATATTCTTCCTCAGTTTCCACGGAAACTCACCCATCCATATACCAGTTCTTCCATGTATTCATCTGTCCACACTATGATTAGTAAATTGTATGCAGTACTCAAATACCACACCCTCTTTTGGACCTCCATCCTTCTCTCTGTAAGCATCTCTTGGATTGCATAACCACTTTGCCTTGCTCTGAATTCCTTTATACCTAGCACCCAGCCTTAGGGCAGCTCATTTACGAACTTTTCTTTGGTCTCCCTTTCTTTAGCCCTTTACCATGATCTTCAGTACCAAATCTGGTCACATCCTTCCCCTAAATCCCATCACAAATTATTCTCCAGCTCGGTTATATCTCCACCGCAAGCTTCTAGGTGGAATGACACTGCAGGTAAGAAAGGTTCCTGATGGAAGATGATGGAAGACTTAATTCTGTTTCTACTGTTTGTTTAGTTGTGGGCAAATCACCTAACTCTGGGCCTCTTTACTAATATACAAAATGGAGATTTTAATGTTTCTACCCTCCTGATAAAAATCAACTGTCATTGATAAAATGATGATCCTTTTGGAAAGTTGTGACATGCTTAGTATAATCTCTATTCAGTGGGTATTGGTATTGCTTGTACTGATGTAGCGCATGCTGTGTGTGATCATTAAACTTGATCATCAACTTGATGGGCTTTTGAACTAAGGTGGGAAGATCCACTCTGAATGTGAGCCCTGACCATTCCAGGGACTGGGATCTCAGACTGAGACAAGGAGGGAAACCCAGTAGAGTAGCCACCTTCCTTTCTCTGTTTCCTGGAGACACAATGTGACCTGCTGCCTTATGTTTCACTCCTGCTACCATGCTTTCTCCCAATACCAAGCCTTCTCTACTGCAGTGGATTGTCTCACACTGTTAACCAAAATATAAACCTTTCTTTCCCTAACTTGTTTCTTGACAGGCATTTGGTATCAGCTATGGGAAAAGTAACTAATGTATTGGGCTTTTTTTTTTTTAATTCCTAAACTCTGAGGTTTTGAAGCCTGAAGTTTAATTAAACTACTATGTAACACTTTAGCCTAGGTGCTGCACACAGGAAGCCAAAGTATGGATAGTATTACCAGTCTAACGCCTTCGGAAAACAGTACAAGAATGGATTAGAGTTTAGAATGTAAAGAATAAGGCTTAATCTGATGATGTAGAGAATATCAGTCTGACTAGAGCAGACATTTGAATCTTCATAGGAATGCTATTATATTAGAATTTTACATAGATACCCCTTTAAATAGGGCACCGTAATTCCAGCATCCAGTGAGCTGAAACAGGGGCATCAGAAGTCATATTCATTTGAAAAAGAAAAACAACAAACAAAAAGATACATGACTAACTATCTTCAGAGGAAGCATTGAATTACATTTTACTGGAATTCATTTTTTCTCTTTGTACTGTTTTTTTTTTTTTTTCTTTTTTTCTTTTTGAGACAGGGTCTCCCTGTAACTCTGGTTGTCCTGGAACTCGCTATGTAGACCAGGCTGGCCTTGAACTCACAAAGATCCACCTGCCTCTGCCTCTCAAGTGCTAGGATTAAAGACGTATGCCAACACGCCCAGCTTGTTCTGAGTTTTTGAGACTTTTAAAGAAACTAAAGTATAGGAAGCTTTCTTTTTATGCCGAACAGGGACCATGTGGCCCTGCTAAGGGGAATGGGGACACAGTGCCTGCTTTGTGGACACTGTGGGCAGCTGACCCCTCGGCGCAGAGGCCAGCTGGCTACTTCCCGTAGCCCAGCCTGAGTGGTACTTCCAACACAGGCCCTTAGCCTGGACCCACGAGACACGTGTTCCACTCTTGTCTGTGACTTCCCAGCCACCCAGAGCCTGGACAGGAATTTCAGGCTGCTGGCTGCTGTCCTATCTTCAGCCTAAGCCCACTCACAACACCAGCTACCCAGATTGGTGGTCCGCAAAGGGAAGCCTTTTTCCAACCCACTGGTCACCCGAACGAAATGCAGGCCTAACTTAGCTTGTATGCACGCAATAATTAATAAAATATAACGGCCGGGAATTTCGTGATAATGTTACTATGAAATTCAAATTTACTCCTTGCTACAGCTGCTTTTATAAACTAAACGACATCAGTTCCCAGAGCCAATCATAAGTCCCCCAGCTTCACACCATCTGTTGCCCCACCCAGCATCATGCATCTAGGCCACATTGCTTGCTCCTCCTTGGGGTGGGGTCAGACCCTCAGCCACATGGTGCACTGAGGTATGCTAGTTTGAAAGCTAGCCTGCAAGTCAAGCTGGATTTCCCCACACTAAAAGCCAGGCATGGTGGTGCATGCCTTTAATCCCAGCACTGGGGAAGCAGAGGCAGGCAGATCTCTGAGAATTCAAGACCAGCCTGGTCTACATAACAAGGACCAGGCCAGCTGGGGCTACAGGGAGACCCTGTGTCAAAAAGATTAAAAAAAAAAAAACCTAAAAATTCAACCTATATTGATTTATATTTCACTTCAAAAACTACATTACGGATATTGTCTAGTACATCTTTTTTTATGTTTCAACTAAAGGTAATGCCTCAGGTAGTCTACATATTCTGATGAATTTTCTTTTTCCTTATGTCAAGCATTTGTAAAATAAGATGCATGGAGAGGGTCATCTCCAAGACAGACTAAATTTTTTTTATATTTTTATTTTTAACAAATCTAGACCCGTGTTCCCGCCCATTCCCCTCACCCCACCAGAGCTCATGCATTCTGCCAAACATGCTTTTCATCTCTTTCTCAGACAGACTAAAATTGTAAGCTGGGCCTGCAGCTCAGTGGTACAGCACTTACCTAACATGTGTGACTGTGTGAAGCCTTGGGTTTAACACCCACTACTAGAAGTTTAAAAAGGAATAAAAAGATTATCCTTACTTTTGATACTCATGACATTACGAAAATCTGTCTCCCTAAGATTTCTGTGGTGGAGTAGGAATTGAAATACCTTAATATCCTTCTTTAATGAGCTTTCTGCACTGGGAGGTCACATGGAGTTTAATGGGATTAATTTGGCTGACACAATCAAGTTTAGAAGAAATCGCGGCGCCCGCGCCAGCCTGTTGTACATCACGACAGGCAGAATCCAGAATCCTGCCAATTTCAGGCAGGAATGTGTCTCGGTCAGCGCGGGCTCTCACTGAGAAGTGGCTCAAGGGTGCTGGTTCCTCAGATAGGTGTTTCAACTAGGTACTCCTGGACTCCCACAGGGAACAAATCTGTCTTCAACCCTTAGGTTCAACTGGCCTGGTTTCTGGGACCGCATTTTCCAATCCCTGCAAAGGGGCAAGCTGATTTAGGGGCGGGGCCATCTCCAGGATTTACTGAAGTTGACCTTGGTACTAAGGAAGTTAAGCTTAAAAGACAAAGCTCCCTGTGGTGGATTTGGTCTTTGAGATTTCTCCTTTCCACGTCCCGCCTTTCCTTTCTGAATCCTCAGGCTCAAGAGGAAAGTGTTGGTGACAGGTGTTCTCAACAGGGAGAGCGCTTCCTTCTGTCAGGAGGGCCAGGTCTTTTAAAGCCCCAGCAGCATTTTTGTTTTTGAGCTCCATGCTTCTTCCCATGGATGACGGGTGTTGGGGCTGGAGGGCAGGGAAGCTAAGAATGATGAGACCCACCCCAGGAGCAGATGCGCCACAGGGACTCCCAGAAGAAGTTCCCTTTGAACCTATATTGCCAAGTAGCTGGGTAGATTGCATTTGTAGCTCTTTTCTATGGCTGAAGGAGATGGGCAGCACATAAGAATAGAGCAGATATTGATCCACTGAACAGATGTCTGTGCTTTGTGGTGATGTCATCAAACACCTCAGTAGCTGGCAGTGAAGGACCATGCTCAAACCAGTAAAAGACAGTTCACACTCAGACATTTGTCATCGACTCTTTGCTACTAAGTACAGGGGCTGCCCCAGCACAGAGCACCTTTTCTCCCCTCCGTCCCCGCCCTCTCCTCTCCTCCCTTTCTTCTCTCTCCTCCCTTTCCCTCCATATGAATTTATTTTTTCATTTGCAGACAATTGGGGCACAAATTGGACATCTAATACAAATGTTCCGCAAACAGACACAAGGATTGGGAAATTAAGTTTTTGTTTCCTTCTATACATTATTTAAAAAAACCAGTGTGGTATGACTTTGATAGTTCTATTTTTGAGATATTTGCTCTAATTTTAATAATATATAATTTTCATATTTTTGTCCACCAGCCTTTGAGGCATTTTTAACTAAGTTTTTAAATTTGTGCTTTTCTGGAGGCTGGTGAGATGGACAAATCAGCAATTAAGAGCTCTGGCTGCTCTTGCAGAGGACCTGGGGTTGGTTCCCACATGTGCATGGTGGCTGTCAACTGTCCATAACTCTAGTTCCAAGAGATTTGAAGGCCTCTTATAACCTCCATGGACATTACATGATGTGGCTGCACTTGTATCCATGCAGACAATACATACTCATACACATAAAATAAAAATAATAAAGTTATGTTTTTCTTGTTAGAAAATATTTTTATTTTAACTTCAGTAGAGGGAGTAAATAATGTCATTAGTGTTTTTCTCTAAAAATTTTACTCTGAACATATGTTGATCTCTATTTTAACTTAAATATTGGCAAAATTAATGAAGAGACTACATTTCTTAGAACTTAGGAGTGCTAACTATGTATTAGTATGTTCATTACTTGTTAATGCATTGATTAGGAATCTACAAGCTTCCCAAAATGAAAGCCCCAGTAGGAAAGCTTGTCTCTTTTAACAAGGAGATGTCCTGAAGGTAATCTTATTAGTGTAGAAGCCTGCTAGACTTATCAACTCTGGACACATTGTTTTTCTGAAAAGGGGAGAAAAAAAAAATCAAAACTGAATGAATGACAAGTAAATACTGATAGAAAAAGTATATTTAACTTCAGAGATATTAATCACATTATGTCAACTATCAGTTTCATACTAGGTAAAAAGTTAATGACCCTTTAAGACCTAATCCTGATCAGATATAGATGAAGAATGAGAAATATAGTCTATGTTCCCATATCTGGGTCAATTGTTGCTTTAAGTAGCCATGCATGTTTTAAAAATTAAGAAGAAAAGGTTTTTATATATTTTTGGGTATTTATTAATTTTGATGCTTTGTATCTTTTCCTATTTGTTGCAACCTAGTTTAGTTTTCAAGCTCAAGGACTTCTGGTAGTATGGTCCTGCAGGTGATGAAATCTTTTAGTTCTATCTGAAAACATCTTTGTTTTTTATTTTTGATGGGTATTTTTTTTGATAAAAATTTTCTCATTGACTTAAAACATTATTTCATGCTTTAAAAGTTCACTCTCACTGGGTTTGGTGGCTCATACCTTTAATCCTAGCACTCAGGAGGCAGAGGCAGGTGGATCTCTGTGAGTTCAAGGCCAGCCTGATCTATAGAGTGAGTTCCAGGACAGCTGGGGCTACAGGGAGACCCTGTCTCAAAAACACTAGAAAAAAGAAAGAAAGAAAGAAAGAAAGAAAGAAAGAAAGAAAGAAAGAAAGAAAGAAAGAAAAAAGAAACCCACACTCTTCTCTTGTTGCTAATGAGAACTTGATTGATGACTCAGTGGAAAGTATTATTTCTTTTGTTCTCAAAATCTGGTTTTTGTCTTAGGTTTGCAGTGGATTGATGATGATGTGGGTAGGGATCCTGGCTATGGTTCACTCTGTTACATCATCAGGTTAGATCCATATTACCCCTGTTTCTTCTTATATTTTTCTACCTCATATTCTTTCTTCTCTTGTTCTGGGATTCCAATAAGAATTTGATGCACCTTTTGATATTACACCACATTTCTTTGAGGGGCTGCTATTATTTTTCATTTTCTAATTTCTTTCTTGTTTTCTTTGGAGTGAATAATCTCCATCAATGGTGTGTGTGTGTGTGTGTGTGTTCATGGGTTCATGTTGTATGCAGGCCAGAGTACAACCTGGGATGTTATTGTTTAAGTGCTGCCCACCTTTTAAGTTTGTTTTTCTGTTTTGACTCAGGGAATCCCATTGGCCTGAAGCTTGCCAAGTAGGCTAGTCAGGTTGGTCAGTGAGCCTTGAGAATCTACCTGTATCTAGCTCCCTAGTGGTGGGACTATAACCATGTGATTATGCCTGACTTTTATTACATGGGTGTAGGTATTCTTTTGGCAGAAGCCCTTAAGAGAGTCAGCAAGCAGCCTCCAAGCCTGGACCCCTTATGATATCCTGCAAACCTGTCAAACCTGCCCTGGCACCACCAACTGTCTTTTATGCCTTGGGCAAAGCATTGATCTGGAGCAAATGGCCTGAAGTCCCACTTGTCCTAACCCCCAATTCTGTGTGTCCCAGCCCCCTGCAAGGATCTGTATAAAAAGCCTTGAGTTACAACATTAAATTGAGATTTTCCCCCCTTATGGGATTACTCCGGGTCTCTATGAGGCCGTTTCCCTTTTCTTTCCAGGTCTTATTTCCCATGGTTCCCTCATCCTCCCTGCTAGAGCTCAAGCTAGGATTGTCAGCCAGCCTTCCAGGGACAGTCCTGAGATTTGCAGCATTGTGGAGCTGCAAGCGCTAGTCCAGGGAGAAGGACATCTAGTGAAAGGCGGAAGATGTGCCATGAACATTTAAAGGACCACCAGACGTAAACTGCAGACAACACATGGGCTCTGGAGAGTGAACTCAGGTCCTCATGCTTGAGAGACAAGAATTTCATAGACTGAGCTATCTCCCTATGCTTCACTGATATTTTGGTTCTCCCTTCTTTTGTCTTTATTCTGATACTAACACCATCTAACACCATCTAGTAACATTTATATCTCAGATACAGGGGGCTGGGGATGTAGCTAAGTGGTAAAAGATTTGTCTAGTATGATTTAGGCTCTGGGTTTGATCCTTAGTACTGAAAGAAAATCAACCAGTGTGTGTGTGTGTGTGTGTGTGTGTGTATGTGTGTGTGTGTGGTATAAATAAGCAGTTAAAATATCTGTGTGTATAAACAAACCATTTACAAATATATGTGTATATATCAATTAGTTAAAACATATGTGTGTAAATCAATCAACTAGTTAAAAATATGTGGCATGTGTGTGTGTGTGTATGTGTTTGTGTGTATGTGCTGTGTTCCAATGGCTGACATGAGCCACTTCAGGAAGTGAAGGTCTACTCTGGCTCACACTTTGAGGGTGCAGTCCATCATGGTGGGGAGGATGTGGCAGGAGAAAGGCTCCAGCTGAGGAAGTAAAAACATGAGGCAGGGTCTGGAGAGATGGCCTAGTGGTTAAGAGTGCCGACTGCTCTTGCGGAGGACCAGGATTTGATCCCCAGCACCCACATGGCGGCTGAGAACTGTCTGTAACTCCGATTCCAGGAGAACTCCAGTTCCAGGGGTATCCGACACCCTCTTCTGACTTCCGTGGCACTGCACGACATGGGTGCACAAACCTGCATGCAGACAGTACATTCATACACATAAAATAAATAAATAAGTACAGCCACTATGGAAAGCAGTGTGGAGAACCCTTAGAAGACTCAAAATGAGCCTTCCATTTGACCCAGTCATACCACTCCTGGGTATATACCCACAAGACACAACTTACTGCAAAGATACATGCACAGCTATGTTTATTGCAGCTCTGTTCACAATAGCAAAAAGCTGGAACCAGCCCAGGTGCCCTTCAACTGACGAGTGGATAGAGAAAATGTGGTACATGTATACAATGGAATACTATGCAGCAGTAAAGAGGGACAACATCATGAAATTTGCAGGTAAATGGATGGAGCTGGAAGACATTATGTTAAGTGAAGTAACACAGTCCCAGAAAAACAAACGACAAATGGTGTCCCTCATATGTGGATGCTAGTACCAACAACCCAGATATAAATATTTCTCATGGAGAGGGTTTTTTTTTTTTTTTTTTTTGTTTGTTTGTTCTGAGTTTTTGAGACTTTTAAAGAAACTAAAGTATAGGAATGCTTTCTTTTTTATGCCGAACAGGGACCATGTGCCCTTCTAAGGGGAATGGGGACAAGTGGCCTGCTTTGTGGACACTGTGGGCAGCTGACCCCTCGGCGCAGAGGCCAGCCTGCTACTTCTCGGCGTGCCCAGCCGAGGGTACTCCAACACAGGCCTTAGCCTGGACCCACGAGACACGTGTTCCACTCTGTCTGTGACTTCCCAGCCCACCAGGAGCCTGGACAGGAATTCAGGCTAGATGGCTGCTGTCCCATCTTTCAGCCTGAACCCATCACAACACCAGCTACCCAGATTGGTGGCCCACAAGGGAACTTTTTCCAACCCACTGCCCCCAAACGAAATGCAGGCCCTACCTTAGCCTTGTATGAGCAATAATTAATAAAATATACGGCTGGGAATTCTGTATGATGTTAACTTAATGACAATTCAAATTTCTCCTGCTGCTGACGCTGGCTTTATAAACTAAGAACGACATCAGTTTCCCAGAGGCCAAATCATAAGTCCCCAGCTTACACCATCTGTTGCCCACCCAGCATCATTGCACTAGGCCACATTGACTTGCTCCTCCATGTTGGGGTGGGGTCAGACCCTCAAGCCACATGGGGCACTGAGGTATGGCTAAGTTTGAAAGCTAGCCTGCAGTCCAGCTTGATTCTTCCACACACTAAAAAGCCAGGCATGGTGAGTGCATGTCTTTAATCCCAGCACTGGGGAAAGCAGAGGCAGCAGATCTCTGAGAATTCAGACCAGCCCTGGTCTACATAACAAGGACCAGGCCAGCTTGGGCTACAGGGAGACCCTGTGTCAAAAAAGATTAAAAAAAAAAAAACTAAAAAATTCTAACCTATATTGATGTTTATTTCACTTCAAAAACTACATTACGGATATTGTCTAGTACATCTTTTTTTATGTTTCAACTAAAGGTAATGCCTCAGGTAGTCTACATATTCTGATGAATTTTCTTTTTCCTTATGTCAAGCATTTGTAAAATAAGATGCATGGAGAGGGTCATCTCCAAGACAGACTAATTTTTTTTTTATTTTTTATTTTTAACAAATCTAGAACCCGGTGTTCCCGCCCCATTCCCCCAACCAACCACCAGATCTCATCAGTCTGCCAACATGCTTTTCATCTCTTTCTCAGACAGACTAAAATTGTAAGCTGGGCCTGCAGCTCAGTGGTACAGCACTTACCTAACATGTGTGAACTGTGTGAAGCCTTGGGTTTAACACCCACTACTAGAAGTTTAAAAAGGAATAAAAAGATTATCCTTACTTTTGATACTCATGACATTACGAAAATCTGTCTCCCTAAGATTTCTGTGGTGGAGTAGGAATTGAAATACCTTAATATCCTTCTTTAATGAGCTTTCTGCACTGGGAGGTCACATGGAGTTTAATGGGATTAATTTGGCTGACACAATCAAGTTTAGAAGAAATCGCGGCGCCCGCGCCAGCCTGTTGTACATCACGACAGGCAGAATCCAGAATCCTGCCAATTTCAGGCAGGAATGTGTCTCGGTCAGCGCGGGCTCTCACTGAGAAGTGGCTCAAGGGTGCTGGTTCCTCAGATAGGTGTTTCAACTAGGTACTCCTGGACTCCCACAGGGAACAAATCTGTCTTCAACCCTTAGGTTCAACTGGCCTGGTTTCTGGGACCGCATTTTCCAATCCCTGCAAAGGGGCAAGCTGATTTAGGGGCGGGGCCATCTCCAGGATTTACTGAAGTTGACCTTGGTACTAAGGAAGTTAAGCTTAAAAGACAAAGCTCCCTGTGGTGGATTTGGTCTTTGAGATTTCTCCTTTCCACGTCCCGCCTTTCCTTTCTGAATCCTCAGGCTCAAGAGGAAAGTGTTGGTGACAGGTGTTCTCAACAGGGAGAGCGCTTCCTTCTGTCAGGAGGGCCAGGTCTTTTAAAGCCCCAGCAGCATTTTTGTTTTTGAGCTCCATGCTTCTTCCCATGGATGACGGGTGTTGGGGCTGGAGGGCAGGGAAGCTAAGAATGATGAGACCCACCCCAGGAGCAGATGCGCCACAGGGACTCCCAGAAGAAGTTCCCTTTGAACCTATATTGCCAAGTAGCTGGGTAGATTGCATTTGTAGCTCTTTTCTATGGCTGAAGGAGATGGGCAGCACATAAGAATAGAGCAGATATTGATCCACTGAACAGATGTCTGTGCTTTGTGGTGATGTCATCAAACACCTCAGTAGCTGGCAGTGAAGGACCATGCTCAAACCAGTAAAAGACAGTTCACACTCAGACATTTGTCATCGACTCTTTGCTACTAAGTACAGGGGCTGCCCCAGCACAGAGCACCTTTTCTCCCCTCCGTCCCCGCCCTCCATCCTCTCCTCTCCTTTCTTGCTCCTCCTCCCTTTCCCCTCCATATGAATTTATTTTTCATTTGCGACATTGGGGGGCACAAATTGGACATCTAATACAATGTTCCGCAAACAGACACAAGGATTGGGAAATTAAGTTTTGTGTTCCTTCTATACATTATTTAAAAAAACCAGTGTGGTATGACTTTGATAGTTCTATTTTTGAGATATGTGCTCTAATTTTAATAATATATAAAGTTTTCATATTTTTTGTCCACCAAGCCTTTGAGGCATATTTAACTAAAGTTTTTAAAATTGTGCTTTCTGGAGGCTGGTGAGATGGACAAATCAGCAATTAAGAGCTCTGGCTGCTCTTGCAGAGGACTGGGTCTGTTCCCAGCACATCATGGTGCTAACAACTTGACCAAGATACTAGTCCGAAGAGTCAGTTTGAAGGCGCTCTTATAACCTCCATGGACATTACACTGCATGGGTGGCGACTTGTACCATGCGACAATAACAAATGACTCATACCACATAAAATAAAAAATAATAAAAGTATATGTTTTCCTTTTAGAAAATAAATTAATTTATTATTTAAACTTCAGTAGAGGGAGTAAATAATGTCCATGGTGTTTTTCTCTAAAAATTTTACTCTGAACATATGTTGATCTCTATTTTAACTTAAATATTGGCAAAATTAATGAAGAGACTACATTTCTTAGAACTTAGGAGTGCTAACTATGTATTAGTATGTTCATTACTTGTTAATGCATTGATTAGGAATCTACAAGCTTCCCAAAATGAAAGCCCCAGTAGGAAAGCTTGTCTCTTTTAACAAGGAGATGTCCTGAAGGTAATCTTATTAGTGTAGAAGCCTGCTAGACTTATCAACTCTGGACACATTGGTTTTTCTGAAAAGGAGGAGAAAAAAAAATCAAAACTGAATGAATGACAAGTAAATACTGAGAGAAAAAGTATATTTAAGAACTTCAGAGATATTAATCACATTATGTCAACTATCAGTTTCATACTAGGTAAAAAGTTAATGACCCTTTAAGACCTAATCCTGATCAGATATAGATGAAGAATGAGAAATATAGTCTATGTTCCCATATCTGGGTCAATTGTTGCTTTAGTAGCCATGCATGTTTTAAAAATTAAAAAAAGAAAGAAAAAGAAAACATGTTTTTATATATTTTTTGGGGTATTTGTATTAATTTTGAGCTTTGTATCTTTTCCTATTCTGTTGTCAACCTAGTTTAGTTTTCAAGCTCAAGGACTTCTGGTAGTATGGTCCTGCAGGTGATGAAATCTTTTAAGTTCTACAGGTAGAAACTCTTTGGTTTTTTATTTTTAAAATATGTTTTTTTGAATAAAATTTGCTCAATTGACTTAAAACATTATTTCTGCTTTAAACAGTCACTCCACTGGGTTGGGTGGCTCATACTTTAATCCTAGCACTGTTCAGGAGGCGAGGCAGGTGGATCTTCTGTGAGTTCAAGTTTTTGAGACAGGGTCTCCCTGTAGCTCTGGCTGTCCTGGAACTCACTCTGTAGACTAGGCTGGCCTTGAACTCACAGAGATCTGCCTGCCTCTGCCTCCCAAGTGCTAGGATTAAAGGCGTGCGCCACCACGCCCGGCAGCAATTGTCACTCTTAATGCTGAGCCATCTCTCCAGCCCTGCTTTCTGCTTTTTATTCACCCTGGTGACCACAGCCCACCAATGCATTTCTCGAGGGGCATCCAAGCATGAGGATCATGAATGGGTGACAAAAGTCCCTGACATCTATTTGACTTTCTGCCTGTGATGATTGACCTTAATGGTCAACTTGATGAAATTTCAGATTACCAGTGAGAAGAGCCTGTGGGGATTGTCTTGTTGCTGTTAATCCAGGTGGGAATATGTGCCCCCCCCACCCCCCAAGTATGATGAAGGCACTGCTTGGCTGGGATCCCACCTGTGGAACCCAATGAATGTATAAATAGAGACTGGGAACTGGGCAGATGCATGCATTTATAGTACTCGGCTTCGTGACTTTACACACAACATGACCAAGTCCTGCTGCCAGGTCCTGACATGAAGGACACTATGCCAAAATAACTCTTTTTCCCTTACATTGTTTCATCAGGGTGTTTTATCACAAGCAACAGGAAAAGAAACTGAGGTAGTGTAGTTTCCAAAGGAAGCTGTTCAACTTGATCCCTCTTACAAGAGATGATGGTTGATAAAATACTGCAAGTAACAGGAATCAATTCAATGTCTGACCTTGGAAGTCAATTACTTTTCCCAAATCATTTTCCAGTTATACCTTTCACTTTTTAAAAATTTTTATTTATTTATTTTCGTATGTGTATGAATGTACTGTCTGTATGCAAGTTTGTGCCCTGTGTTGTGCAATGCCGCAGAGGTCAGAAGAGGGTGTCGGATTCCCCTGGAACTGGAGTTACAGACAGTTCTCAGCCGCCATGTGGGTGCTGGGGATCAAACCTGGGTCCTCTGCAAGAGCAGTCTATGCTCTTAACTGCTAGGCCATCTCTCCTTTCACTTTTTATAACAATGGTTGTTGGTAGAGTATGGATAGGACATGAGTCCAAATATCTATAAAACAAGTATGTTCAAGTATGTCTTTAATTAGCTGTATGATCTTGGCAAATTTGCTTAAACTCTAATCCTTAATTTCATCAGTTAAGATGAGACTTAAAGTATCTAAACACAGTGTATATCATATATCTCTAGAATATCATTTTAGTAAAAGGAAGTTTAAATTTTAGAATAGGGGTTGGAGAGATGGCTCAGCAGTTAAGAGCAAAGACTGCTCTTGCAGAGGACCTAGATTTGATTCCCAGCACCCACATGTCGGCTAAGAACCGACTTTAAGCTTGATGTGGTGGCACATGCCTTTAATCCTAGTACTCAGGAGGCAAAGGCAGGCAGATCTCTGAGTTCAAGGCCAGCCTGGTCTACAGAGTGAGTTCCAGGCCAGCTGGGGCTATAGGGAGACCCTGTCTGAAAAAAAAATTAGGGTAGGGGGCTGGATACATGTCTCATAGGTTAATTGTACTGGTTGCTCTTTCAGAGGACCTGGGTTTGATCTTAGCACCCACATGGTGGCTAACAACCATTCATAACTTCTGTTCCAGGGGATCTGACACCTTCTGATATTTGTATACATGCAGACAATACATTCATACGCATACACATAAAATAAAAATAATAAATAAAGGGGCTGGAGAGATGGCTCAGTGGTTAAGAACACTGACTGCTATTGCAGAGGTCCCAGGTTCGATTCCCAGCACCCACATGGTGACTAAAAACTGTCTTTAATCCTAGCACTTGGGAGGCAAAGGCAGGAGGATCTCTGTGAGTTCAAGGCCAGCCTGGTCTACAGAGTGAGTTCCAGGACAGCTGGGGTTACAGGGAGACCCTGTCTCAAAAATAAATAAATAAACAAACAAACAAATAAATAAATATAAAAATTTAGGATAATGGTATAGATAAAATGGATGCCTGAAAAATGAGAAAAAAAATCAGAGTCTAATCTCATACAGGTGTGTTACAGACATATCCAATAATTCTATTAGAATTAAAACTTATAAACATAGGTAAACAATTTTTGCAAACACTTAGACTAGGGATCTTTTCAAAAATAAAGGTCTAAATCCAGAAGTAATAAAAGGAGAAGTTACAAACTTAAATATATCACATTTGAAGATTTTAAAAGGCATAAAATAGGTCATGAACAAAACCTGAGTGTCTGAGTGTTCAATAATTATGGTAAAAAAGATGCTTAATTCACAAAAAAAGAAAAATTCAATTACCGTGTTTCATTCAGACTATAGAAAACACAAGGAATTTTGTAATTGAGTTAAATCGGGATGTGATAAAACATACCTGTAATCACAGCACTCAGAAGGTTGAGGCAGAAGGATCATGAATCTTGAGTCCAGCCCGGGCTAGACCATGTCTCAGAAAAGCAAAAACAAAAGAAAAATGATAGGCGTGGTGATGCACACCTGTAATTCTAACACTTAGGTGGTGGAAGCAGGAATTTAAGGCCACCCTCACCTCAGCTACATGAGTTCAAGGCCAGCTTTGGCTTTGTGAGACTGTTTCAGTGTTCCAGTTAGCTTTGACTATCAACACAGTCATCTAAGAGAGGAATTGCTTAGATCAGATTGGCCTGTGGGCATATCAGAGGGGTTATCTTGATTATCAGTTGATGTAAGAGGATCTAATTCAGAGTGGCACCATCCCTGAGCAGGAGGTTCTGGGCTGTCTAAGGAAAACTATCTAAGCAGGGCCTTGGGCGAACCCTCAAGCCACATTCCTCCTGCTTTCTGAATTACTTCCTTGGCTGGGAGTGAATTTTCTTGTTAAAGGTAACACTGAATGGAAGAACAAGCAGGCCCCGCCTTCGCATGCTGGCCTGACATTCCTCAGTGATGGACAGTGACCTGGAAGTATAAGTCAAATAAATCCTTTCCTCTCCTGAGTCACTCTTGATCTAAGTGCTTCATCATACCAAAGAATTCAAACGGGAACAGACCCTGTCTCCTAAAAACAAAAATAAAAACTTGGATGTGGTGAAAGAATGTTTATTACCATATGGAAGAATAAATGATAAAGATTTTTTTTTTCTTTTAAGGAAATTTGGCAGTTTCTGGTAAAATTTAAAACATGTATGCTCTATAAGGAGTAATTGCACCCCTAAAACCCTGTCTTAGAAATACGTAAAAAGAAAGTTTCAATCACTACTTGAGTGGTAACTCCCTCATACTGAGCGCTTTCTTCATGACAGGTCCTTGTACTGCATTCTTTGCAATATTCTGTCACTCAAACTTCATGACAGTCCTCAAGAAGTCCTGAAGGGCAGAAAGAGAACAACGTAGGCGTGCAGAGGCTCGGGAGAGTGACGTCAGGTGGTTCGTTTCCTGGATGCGTGAGCTTTGTTTCTTTAATAGTTGTTATGAATGCATACTGCTTTGCAATGATGTTTGCTGTTACAGGAAAAATATTATGAATAATCCGATTTATAAACAAGAAATACATAAAATAAGTTCGATTGTTAACAATTGGTTAACTACAATGGCCTTTGTGTAAGTAAAAAATAAATTTAAATGTTAGACAAATTCTTTCTCATGAGAAAGAGAACAGGAAATATTTTGAACAAACTGAGACATTTTATACCAATTGCTAAATTATCTGGCACAGATAAGTTGTTATAGCAATTCAGAGAAGGAATCCTAGTACATAGTAGCTTCTGGGTCAGGCTGCCTCTGAGTCCTGATGCCTTGAATTCTTACAGTTGATACATCTGATATTGCCTGTGACGTCTAATAATGCAGCCGTGGCTGTTGTTTCATCTGCTTCTACAGCTGAGCATCCGTTTCTTCCAGCTCACGTTTAAGTCTTATTGTTCTTTTCCGGTTAAGATCACCACTAAGGTAACTGCAGACTACAGAGACACTGTAGGAAAATGTGTGAGTCTTGCTGACCCCATTTCTAGAAATACACTTTATCAACAAGTAGAAGTTTCCTTTATAATCAAAACATGGCAGTACAGCACACTGCTAAGAGCACAGCTCGTGAACTAGGGTGAAATGAGGCTAAAATGAGTGTCTGTCATACAAAGTACCGAGGAAAATGACTGGTACACATAACTGCATTATGCATTCTAGCTACACTTAGGAGGTATTCCCACCTCCGGGGCTTCGTTCACTCATCATGTGACTGAATACTCAAATGAATGCTGGTTGTAGCTTCACCCTGGAGAATTCTAACAGATATTTTGGCAGACAAAACTATAATTTAGCCTTGGGAACCTTCCTGTCAGCTCAACTCTTTGTTCTTGGGTTCAAGAACCAGTCTTTCATTCATAGTTGGACAACGTAGCTACAGTTTCATGTACACAGTTGGAAAAATGTGGAATTGGAATGAAGTTTAATTGAAGAGAAAAGGTGTGTGAGTTTTGGTGGAAAACAAAAAACAAAAAACAAAAACAAATGAACAAAGACTACTGAGGAAGTGCCCTCAGATTATTTGAATAGCTAATAAATCTAGCTGGATTATGACTAATTTTATTTTCAATTAACTAATTAAACTTATTTTATGTGATGGAATCTATTTACGTAGACAGACTTGCCTCAAACTTGAGACCTTCTGCTTCAGCATCTCAATGGTGAAATTATAGGAGAGCACTACTATGCCTAATTTTATGTTATATTTTGTTTATTATATTTATTTTAAGTGTATGAGTGTATTGCCTGCATGTAGGTAGGTGCACCTGTGTCATGTAATGCCATCAGAGGTCAGAAGAGGGTGTCAGATACCCTGGAATTCTAGTTATGGATGGTTGTTAGCTGCCATATGGGTGCTGGGAATTGAACCCAGGTCCTCTGTAAGAGCGGGCAGTGCTCTTAACTGCTGAGCCATCTCTCCTGCCCCCTATTCCTAATTTTAAAGGATACCACAAGGACTCAGAAATCTGACATAGTTCTTCTACTTGACTGTCATGTAGATGTTTAAACAAAAAACCCAGAAATTATAACAGGATAAGAAAATAGGTTTGGGGCTGGAGAGATGGCTCAGCAGTTAAGAGCACCAACTGCTTTTGCAGAGGACCCAGGTTCAATTCCCAGCACCCACATGGTGACTGAGAACCATCTTTAACTCCAGTTCCAGGGGAAGCTGACACTCTCTTCTGACCTCCGCAGCATTGCATGACATGGGTGCACCAACCTACATGCAGACAGTACACGCACATTAAAAAAAAAAATCTTCTAAAAAAAAAAAAGAAAATAGGTTTGATAGGAGCACAATAAAATATGTTTCGGGGCTGGAGCGATGGCCTAGCGGTTAAGAGCGCCGACCGCTCTTGCAGAGGACCCGGGTTCGATCCCCAGCACCCACATGGCGGCCGAGAGCCGTCTGAAACTCCAGTTCCAGGAGAACTCCAGTTCCAGGGGAATCCGAGACCCTCTTCTGAACTCCGCGGCATTGCACGACTCGGGTGCACAAACCTGCATGCAGACAGTACATTGATACACATACCGAAATAAATAAAATTAAAAAAAAAAATATGTTTCAATGTCTTCATGGTTGCTATGGTCTGAATTCCCCTATCAAAACTAATGTTGAAATTAAGTCCCTGTTGTGGATTATTATAGATGAGAGTTTGTAGGAACTTTAGAGGACAATGGCTTCATGAATGGGTTAATCCATTCATGGGTTAATGGGTGGCTCTTTTAGAAGACTGAGTTTAACTCTGCTCCTCACATGAGTCTGTCTTACCAAGACCTGCCTGCTTTGCCTTGAGACTGCAGAGAAGCTCTCCTAGTAAGAAGTCACTTACCAGATGTGAAACCTCAGCCTTAGCCTTCCCAGACTCCAGCATTTTAAGAAAAGCATTTCTTTTCCTTATAAACTACCCAGTTTACCTTTAGACACATAAACATGGCCTCGTGATAATGTTTTCACTTGCTTAACCGAGCCTTGAATGCAAAACCCAAAAACACCCACCCAAAAACAACTTACAAACCCAGTCTTGACTGCCCTGAACGAACCAATTAAGAGAAAATTAAGAACATCTTCCACCCAAGATGACAATTTTATATTTTATTGGTTAAAATGATTAATCAATTTGTAGACTCTGAGGTTGTGTGTTTTATGTTGCTTCCTGTTGCACAGTTTTTTGAAGTGTTAATTCAGTTTCTTTTCAATAGTATGGATTTATATACCATATTGGGAGAGAATATAGATTATTTCATTGGGTTTATGTGTCTTCTATCATTCTAACAATTTTCATGGTCAATACAGATGCTTATTTAAGAAACAAAACCCAGAAGCCATGTAAACTTCATGGCTTCTGAGAGTGAGCCTCACTGTAAGATTGGAGCCATCGTCCTGGGATGCAAAAATGTATTTGATGTTGGGAAATAAAGACTATAATATGTGTTCACTAACTTTGCTTCTCAACTTCAAACAAACTGTATGTAGGATGTGGACTGAATTGGATGCCAAAGCTCAAACAGCTAAACACGTCATCCTGTGACTCACTTCCATGAGTTACTGAGTCATAACTCCTCTTTGTTCATTCACATCTACAAAAAAGGTCTCAAGATAAACTTGAGAGTACCTTGTGTTCTTTTTAACTAGGTAGGCAGGGGCCTAGTCATATTTCTATTGTCTTTCAAATATATGCTAACATTGATGGGGAGCAATGTGAGAGAGAGTCTTTGAATACAACCCACAGAGTAGTCCCTCCTTTTTCTCTTATTTTCCATTCTTTGTGTGTGTGTGTGTGGGGGGGCTCCCTGTAGACCAGGCTGGCCTTGAACTCACAGAGATCCACCTGCCTCTGCCTCCCTAGTGCTAGGGTTAAAAGCAAGTGCCATCACACCCAGCTATTTCCCATTTTTTAAAATTTTATTTATTTATTTATTTATGTATATGAATGTACTGTCTGCATGTAGGTTTGTGCCTCCGTGTTGTGCAATGCCGCGGAGGTCAGAAGAGGGTCTCGGATTCCCCTGGAACTGGAGTTCTCCTGGAATTAGAGTTACAGATGGTTTTCAACCACCACGTGGGTGCTGGGGATTGAACCCGGGTCCTCTGCAAGAGCAGTCAGTGCTCTTAACCGCTAGGCTATCTCTCCAGCCCTATTTCCCATTCTTATATGCACATTTTTCTTCAAATTTTCTCTGGCCTTCATGTAGTCTTTCTGTCTCAAGGATGATGCAAATAAATTAACCAATTGGAAGACCCTTCTTTTATGCCAGGAACTTGTAAAACTGAGCCAAATATCTATTTCGCCTCTTGCAATACGTCCTTTCCATTGGGTACATGCCAGCTACCTTATTGACTTTCTTGATTCCATTTGCAAACCAAAGTAATCGTTTCATCACCTCTTTTATTTTATTTATTTATTTATTTATTTATTTATTTATTTATTTATTTTTAGTATTTTTCATTAATTTATTCTTAGAGGAATACTCATTATTTCCAGAAAATACCAATTTAATGCAGAAATGTTCCTCCCATAATGAAATATGTCAAAACACCCTGCCTTATGTCAAACCTAGCAAAGCAAGAAGCAACTGATTTTTAAAAATTTAATTCTGCATTCTGGTTAACAGTTTCATTTATTTATTTATTTATTTATTTATTTATTTATTTATTTATTTATTTATTATTTTTGTCTTTTTGACACAGGGTTTCCCTATAGCCCCAGCTGGCCTGGAGCTCACTTCTGCAGACCAGGCTGGCCCAGAACTCACAGAGATCGCCTGCCTCTGCCTCCCGTCATCACCTCTTTTATGCTGATGCCCTTCTGCCATCTGGGAGATTAGCTCCTGGGGTGGGGTTGGTACAACCTTCTAAGGGACTGAAAGCACAGATGTAGATGTCTTGGAGGTTCCCAACTTGGACTCACTTCTGTCAGGATGTATAAAAGGCATTATTTTAATATGAGAGAGAAAACTTTATTATTCCGAGTCAATCCAACTTCTTCTGTTTGAGAGAATAACCTTAAAGGAAATCAGGCGAGGGTGTGTACACACACACACACACACACACACACACACAGACACAGACAGAAGCCAACACTAAGTTGGGGGTATATTTTCTAACAATGTTTATGCTTGTTTGTAATGAACAGAATGTGCCCTCCTTGATCAGAATGATTTGTATGATTTTCCTCAGGGAAATCTATGATCTCAGATTCAAGACAGTGTCCATCTTGTCTTGTTCCAAGAGTCTACACAAAGATCAAACATTTGAAGAGCACTTCCCATAGTTTCTTCTTCTCCAGAATAGTGATGACCAGTTTTTGGTGAATGCTTAAGGCCCTTGAATGCCAGAGGCAGAGCAGGGGAAGATCAAGATACACAGATGGTCTGAAGCAGATTTTGCCATGATGGTTGCTTTTTGGACAACATTTTAATAAATAGCAACATGTTAATAAAAAGGCCACACTGAGAACATGTTTAAAAAAGCAAGATTGGGAAGCAGAGAAGGTACTCGTAGACCGAGGGGCATGTTCGACCAACAAAGGACACGGATTTCTGCCCAGTCCCAAGGATTGTCCAGACTGAGGTGCCTTAAATGACAGCATGGATGTAGAAGGTCACCTATTGCTAGTCATGGGAGACAGGGTATCTGTACTCCAAATGCAAGGAGCGAAACAGTTCTTGGCCTCTATCAGAATTGTTTCTGGAATCTTCTTTATAAAACAGAATGTCTTTCCTGTCCAGGCAAATGCTGTGCTATGAATGGCACTGAACTCCAGTGTCTTGCTGTGAACATTTTCTTTGTTTTTATAAAATGCACATTTCCCCCTATGATGACTAAAATAACCTCCCAGTTCCTTCTATTACTGATGAGAAACTAGTTTATTTCTAATTTCTAGATGTCAGATCACAGTGTTCTCTAAGCTGGGCTGTAACATGAATGTTAAATGCATCACCTGGCCCTTAGTGAAAAAGTGGGTGTGAAATCTCGCTGTAGTTCATATGAGTCACAGGAAACAAATGAAAAGGCCTTGCGGAACACTATCGATTCAATTGATCTTTCCTTCTCCTGGTAATTATAAGACTTCAATTTCATTTGGGCTGGCACGCTCAATGTAAGATCAGTTTCTGTGGAGAAGCATTTCCATTAAATGCATGAGCCAATAACTGGTACTAATGAGCATCTTTCAGCAATGAGAATTATAGTTTCCATTTAATAATATTTTTGGAACATGCTACATTCTGAAAAGCATCCAGTATCTTAAAGTACTGGTGGGGATGGTAGCCATGACAGATGGTGACACTTATGTTAGAGTCCGGGAGCCCAAGAAAAGAAAATGTTATTAAATGGTGATATATCTGGGATGGACAGTGATAAAAAATGTTAGTTCAGTGAATTTATAATTAAATCAACCAAAGCTTTCCAGTCTTTAAGAAAACATACTCCTTCCTTTTGATACAATGTTATTATCTCATGTTGAATTTCACTAGTAATTTTAGCTTGTACTTGAAGATTCCAAGAATACTTCAAAAGGTAGTAAAATTTACTTACAACAAAATTCCAGAATAAGAAACTGACTAAGAATTGTATTCTTCTCTTTGAACGGAATAGAGAAACTTAAGGTTGCAAAACAAAATGGAATCAAAGATAGAGAATTTCTGTGCTTAACTATCTCATCTATGCTTGTCAAGTTGTTCCAAAAACGTCTGAATGTCTCTGAAATTTTCGGTTCCTTTAATAATTATTTGTTCATTGTAGAAATTCAGTTTGCAGCTAGAGTTACCTACCAGAAGGCTTAGGTGCATAAAATCATGTGACTTGATAAGGAGATATGGAGGGACTAGGCCATTCCTGCTTTGTATAAACATTGATGATAGGTAAAAAAATCTTTCTGTTATATAGAATGTCCTAGGAGAGTCAAGGAAGGGACTAATAGTTTCTATGTAGTTGCAAATTCTTTTATTTTATTTGTTTTTTTAAAGCTGTTTTTATTTTTATTTATTTTTTTATTTTATTTATTTCTGTATGTGTATGAATGTACTGTCTGCATGCAAGTTTGTGCACCCGTGTCGTGCAATGCCGCGTAGGTCAGAAGAGGGTGTCGGATTCCCCTGGAACTGGAGTTCTCCAGTTGCAAATTCTTTTAAAATTGGTTAGGCAAAATAAAATATCACTGAAGGGGGCTTGGGACCTTACTTAGTCATTGCTTGACTGAAATGTGGAGAACACAATTTCCCTGTGTCATTGAGAGTTAACCTACTGCCCTGAGTATGGACTAGCATGGGCTAAGTCCAAAGGAATCCAGGACACAAATACTATAATGCAATCTAATTTTTATTAACCCACATAGGTTAATTTTTTTAAAATTTTATTTATTTCTGTATGTGTATGAATGTGCTGTCTGCATGCAAGTTTTTGCACCGGTGTCGTGCAATGCCAAGGAGGTCAGAAGAGGGTGTCGGATTCCCCTGGAACTGGAGTTCTCCTGGAATTGGAGTTTCAGACGGTTCTTGGCCACCCTGTGGGTGCTGGGGATCGAACCCTGGTCCTCTGTAAGAGCGGTCGGCACTCTTAACCGCTAGACCATCTCTCCAGCCCCACATAGGTTAATTTTATAATTCTAATTATGCCCTGTCCTAGCCTATCTCCCCAAGGGTGCTCTCCTACAAGGCATTCTCTTAGACTCTTGGAAGCTACAGAGAGTGTTCAAGCTAGGGACTTCTAAGAAGCTATCTGATTGGCTGAAGTGGTGGGTAGGTGTGGCTCTGGAAGCTCAGCCAGGCCTGTCCAGGAAGCATCAGTGGCCAACAGGGTCAGCATGCACTTCGGGCAAACGGGTGTCATAGGGACGGCATGTCCAGTGAGCTGAGAGGTTCACAGCAGGTCCCCCAAGGGGGAGTGAGAGCAAAGTCATTCTGTACTTCCTGCTTAAGTACCTGGTAGCCAGGCAGGAAGAGAGAACTTGGTCCCAGATGTTAATCTCAGACTTGGGCCTCAGGGTCCCCATTCACAGCCAAGTGGCTGCTATCTGAGCTCATGCTCAGGTCCTGGGTGGGCAGGGTCTGTCTTCTGGACCTTCTCTGGCCACCTAATCAGTTGTGCATGGTCAGCTTTGGGCTCTCATGGGGCCCCTTCCCTTGCTAGGTTCAGGGCCCCTGCTGTGCTCTGGGTGGTTATCTGAACAGCCTTGGTTTAGTGCAGTTTCTGACTAAGCTAAACTAACTTTCCTATTCTCTAAAGTTACAGCATTTCAAATCCACACATTTACTAATGTTATTATGCTCCTTACACCCACAGTGGAGGGTTGTTTTCAAGCTGTCCTCTACCAATCTAGGGTCATCAATCTATGTTCATTGAACATCTATGAAGCTTTTAAGAACATACATGTTGAGCCACCTCCAGATCTGTTGAGTTTGAATTTCTTAGCAGAGTATGGAATGGGCAACCTATAAGCTCCATTGGTTACTCAGAAGGGCAGGCTGGGTGAAGAAGGGATGCTGTCTTAGTTTGCTTTCTGGAAAATTGCTGGGCTAAAAACACTGAACAAAATGAACTTGGGAAGGAAAGGCTTTATTTTATCTCACATCTCAGGTCACAGCTCATCACTGAGGGAAGTCAGGTTAGTAACTCAGAGTTAGAACCTGGAGGCAGGAGCTGAAGCACAGACCATGAAGGAGCACTGCTACCTAGCTTGCTCCTCTGGCCTATGCACAGCCTGCTTTATTATAAAATACATGCCCACCTGCCCAGGGGTGGCACCACCTACAGTGGACTGTGCCCTCCCTCATCACTCAACAATCAAGAAAATGCCCCACAGACTTGGCCACAGGCCAGTCCAATGGAGAAAACTCCTCAAATGAGGTTCCCTCTACCCAGGTGTGTAGAGTTGACAACCGAAGCCACCCAGCACAGATGCCTAGGGCTGTAGGAGTGGATGCAGGGTGAGGTCTATGACTCTTTTCCTTCAGACCTTGAATAGCCAACTCTTTGTTTTTAGTTACTGGGTTTCCTTATGTGAAGACTTAAGAATAATTTGAAGTGTCATAGTTTCTCCACTTCTCTTTTACCTGCTTCTCCTGCTGTCTTGGAGAGGAAGGGGAGGGAGCATGCTCCCTGGAGAAAAGACAGACTACTGTGGAAAGAAAAAGACTCAAGGAACCTGAATGGTAGGTCAGATGACCTGAGTGAGATGCTTCTTTGTTTTAGGGCTACACAGGTGAAACAAGTAGAATGGAAAGACTTTCAGGTATAAGACTAGAGTGCAAGCACTCATGTATTAGGCTATATAGGTATAACTCCTCTCTGAAAGGGACATGACAGGTAAGCCATTTAACCATGTAGGAATATAGAAAGCATTTGTGAGCTGCTTAATGACTTCAGAGATCCACATAAGCTTTGGTGAGTTGGCCTTTGGTCATTATGCTTGCTTGTCCCTCATACCCACAAGGTGGAAGCACATTAGACTTATGGTAGGAAGAAGGAAGGGGTGTGAAGCCAGGAACTAGGGGCTTATACAGACCTTTCCTATAAACAAGCTAGAGCTTCTAGTCCTACTTTCTGTCAGCCTCTTGTGAATTATTGGTCAAATCATATTACATTGCCACCACAAATTGAAAGAACTTGTAATAGTGCATTCTGAGATTTTCTGTCATCTACAGTGGTTGGTAGGAAAGGAGAAACAAACTATATGGGAATGACTTTTACAAAATGGGCACTCCCTGGACTTTTCCCTAACCTTGGAACCACAAAAGTTACTTATGTTCTGAGATCAAGATGTCAGTTTGCTTATAATGCAAAACCACATACTAGGCCTTGTGCTCCTCTTGCACGTAAAACATAAAGCTATAATCCTTCATGACCCTTCCTTGCCTTTAACCCACAACAATATATGTGTGTGTACGTTTTGCATATCAAGCATTACAAACAGTGGTTATTTGTTGAAAGCAACAGATTTCCCCATTCGTGGTTATGTGTGCTGTCCTAGATCAGTAGTGGTCTGGAGGGACAAAATTCTCTGATAAGGGTCCAGTTTTACTTTCCAACTTCATGTTCGATGTACAATTTAAATAAAAGAGATAGTAACCAGGCATGGCCATGCATGACTTTAATCCCAGCACTTGGGAGGCTGAGGCATGCATATTGATCAAGGCCAGCCTGGTCTATATAGTGAGTTCTAGACAGCTGGAACTACAGGGAGACTCTGTCTGGAGTGTGTGGGGGGAGAATTTCTCAGAGCAGTTTGGCTCCCCTGTTGGGTAGAATGTATGCTTGTCTCTATCCAGGCATAGCTGTAATGTGGCACAGTGCTACCACAAAGATATAGGTAAGCCAATAGCTGCAGAGGCATGTGGTGGTACACTATAGCTTCACGGACCTTGCCCTTGAATGACAAAACAAGTACATGAAAAGGAATATGAAAACTACTGTTTTAGTTTTTCACAGTCTGCCTTGGTTTACAATAGACCTATGTGCTGGGTAGCTTTAGGGTCAACTTGGCACTTCTGGGTTGAAGAAGGGAGCCTCAATTGGGGAATTTCCTCCATCAGACTGTCCCGTGGCCAAATATCTGTGGATATTTTCTTGATTTTTCAATGATGTGGGAAGGTCCAGCTCACTGTGGGTGGTGCTGCCCTTGGGCAGGTGGTTTTGAACTGTATAAGAGAGCAGGCTGAGCCTGGGCCAGGGGAGTAAGCCAGTAAGCAGTGTGCCCCCCATGGCCTGTGCTTCAGCTCCTGCTTCCAGATTCCTCCCCTGAGTTCCTAGTCCTGAGCATGGACTAGCATGGGCTAAGTGCAAAGAAATCCAGGACACAAATATTATAATGCAATCTAATTTTATTAACTTCCACGCAGGTTTATTCTATAAATCGAATTTTGTCCTGGTCTAGCCTGGCTCCCCCAAGGCTGCTTACCTACAGCATCTCTTAGGTTCTTGGAAGCAATGGTCGTCCTTGCTAGGGAGCTCTAAGAAACTGGTTGATTGGCTCCAGAGTCAGGTGCTGGGGGAGCTTCTAGGCAAACTGGTTGGGGCAGTGTCACTGGCCAGCAGGGTCATCATGTATTTCAGGTGAACAGGTGTCACAGGAGCAACATGTCTGGGTGTTCTCAGCTACAGTTCATGTGCCTCACACAGCAGGGATCCCTGGGAGTGGGGTGTGAGCTGAGAAGTTTGAGGAGGCATCTCACAGCAGGTCCTTCGAGGGGGAGTGAGAGTGACCACCATTTAGTCAGTCCTTGGCTTAAGTAGGCCAAAGCTGGGTGTGGGGAGTGCACTCTGTCCCAGGTGCTAATCTCAGGCTTGTGCCTAGGTTCCCATTCTTGGCCAGGTGGCTATCTTTGCTATCTGAGTTCATGCCCAGGTCCTGGGAGGGGGGGATCCAGCTCTGGTTATCTGATTCTTGTGTCTGTGCTGCCTCTGGTCACCTAATCAACTGAGCACACTCAGTCTCTGGGTTCTGCCAAGTCACCTTTGTGGCTGGCCTAGTGCTGAATGCTTATCTTCAAGCAGCCAGGGGCTGGAGCAGGCCTATTGCTGAGCTAAGTTTAAAGTTTCTATTTTCTTAAGGTTACAGCATTTCACACATTATCTACAGTTTAATCTGAACACAACTTTCATATGCTAATTATGCTCCTAATAGGCCCCCTAAGTGATGAATTGTGACATAGGGGATTTAAGACATCCTTCCCAAGTTGGTGTTGGTCAAAATGTTTTGTCACAACAATGGAGAAGCAAACTAGGACAGAAATTGATACCAAGAGTGGGGTGTTGGCTGTGAAGAACCTGACCATGTAGGTATTTGGAGAAACGTGGAAGACTTTGCAAGTTTGGGATAGAAAAGCGGTTGACTGCTGTAAGCAAACCTTAATGGTCCATTTTAGTAGGAGCCTGGAAGAAAGCAGTGCTGAGAAAAAAATGTAGTTCCAGAGGAAAATAAGGACTTAAGCAGCAACTGGGATATTTTGGCAAAGAGTCTGGCTGGAACCCAAATGCTTGCGTGAAGCTAAGCTGAAAAGCAATGGACTAATTTATTTGTCAGAGGATATTTCAAGACAGCCTAAGGTAGAAATGGTGGTGTGGCTATCAATGGTGAATATTATGCAGTGAAAAAGAGCAAATGGGGCAGAAAGAAATGCAGAATGTACAGTTTTGATTGAAAAAGAGCACTAAAAGATTAATGTTGGAGCCAAACCTTGTGCTGAAGGAGAGGATCTCTTTGATAAAGAGAGTAAAGTAATTAAGGAGAGGCCTAGAGATTTGTAAGTGAACAATGGAAAGAGTACCTTCAGGACAAGTCCACACCCAGCTAAGCCTCCAACATTTGAAGGAAAATGCTACAGTTTTCTACTCCAAGAAATCCACAGCAGAGAAAAGCTGCTACTGTGGTTGAAGCATGCTGGGGTCCATGCCAAACTTGCAGCAGCCAAACTTGGCAGTATTAGTCACATGGTGCTAGCTTTAGAAGGTTGAAAGCTGCAAAAGCAGAGGTGTCATAGGATCTTCCTCTGAAGTTTCAGAAAGCCATCCAGGCTAGGTGCAGTACAGCAGGGGCCTCCCTGCAAAAAAAAGGCCCTGATAAGTCATTTTGTGATGCTGTGAAGGTGAAGCCTGGTTGGCAGAGGAGACCCCCATGAGGACACTTGAGATGCCAGGGCTGTGAGATATTTGTCAAGGAGAGCTGCATACAGGGAGTGATACCAGCCCAAGGAAAAAAAAATGTATGTTGCAGGCAAATCTGGAAGAGCTGAGCCATCTAAGCCCTTTGGAAGTAAAGTCCCAGAAGTTGCACATGGAGGTACTGGACTTGGTATTTGCCTGCTGATTTTTGGTCTTGTTTTGGTCTGGTATTTCCTCACTATGGCTCTATTCCTCCTTTTTGGAACGGGAATGTGTATTCGGTTCCACTGTATGTTGGGAGTATATAATTTATCTTTTGATTTTACAGGGATTTACAGTTAAGAGATTGCCCTGAGTCTTGAAGAGATTTTTGGATTGTAGACTTTTGAATAGTAATGGGATTGGTAAAGACTATGGGGACTTTTAAGGTTGGACTAAATGCATTTTGCATTTTATATGGTCATGAGCTTATGGGGGCCACGGAAGTGGAATGTGGTTATTTGAATGAGAAAGTCTCCCATAAGCTCTAAGTATTCACACATTTTGTGCCCAGTTGGTGGTGCTATTTTGGGAGATCTCAGAAGGTGTGGACATGCTGGAGGAATCATGTCACTGGGATGGGCTTAGAGAGTTCTTAAAGCCCTGCAAATCCCCAGTTGTTCTCTCTGCTTCCTGTGCCTGCTTGAAGATGTGAACCTCTGTTTTCTTTTCTTTTTTTTTTTGTTTTTTGGTCTTTTTGAGACAATGGTCTCCCTTTAGTCCCAGCTACCCTGGAGTTCACGCTGTAGACAAGGCTGGCCTTAAAACTCAAGAGATCCTCCATGCCTCTGCTGTGGGGCCTGCGAAGTGCTGGGATTAAAGGCATGCGAACCACACCTGGCTAGAAGCCGCTGTTTTTCTGCATTGCTCTGGTACCGTCCTGGGGCCACCATGGCTCTGCTCACCCTATCAACAATTGACGCTGATTTCGCGTTGAATCGTAAACTCAAATAAACGCTTCTTTTTATAAGATTTTAAATTTTTGGTCATTGTGTTTCTATCACAACAACAGAAAAGTGACTAGCATAACCTGGAAGCTTTTCTTTGAACTAACCCTCTCTGATAATTCTGATGCATGAACTCTGTTGAACACACTTTTAGAAATAATTATTTTGACAGAGAGGTGAAAGCTAGTTCAGTGGTTCCCAAACTGGCTGAATGTTAGAACATTTTAGAACTATCAAACGGGGACTGGAGAGATGGCTCAGTGGTTAAGAGTACTAGCTGCTCTTACAGATAATCATGGTTCAATTTCCAGCACCCACATGGCACTAACAACCATATTGATCTAGTTCGACACCAGGGTTTGCATGTGGACCCATTCACAAACAATTAAAATAATGGGTTATAGATTGCAATATCTTTTTTTTTTTTTATTTTTTTTTTGTTTTTTTTTTGGTCTTTTCAAGAACAGCATGGTTTTCCTGTAGCCCCAGCTGTCCTGGAATTCACTCTGTAGACCAGGCTGGCCTTGAACTCACAAAGATCCGCCTGCCTCTGCCTCCCAAGTGCTAGGATTAAAGGCGTGTGCCACCACGCCCAGCCGAGACCAGCCCGGCTGAGACCAACATCTTTTAAAATCCCTTAAGTTATTTTAATGTAGTAAGAGACCAGACTTGATCTAGGGACAGCTAAGCATAGTACAAAAAGTTACCAAACTCAGGGCTAGAGAGATGGCTCAGCAGTTAAGAGCACTGACTGCTCTTGCAGAGGACCCAGGTTCAATTCCCAGCACCCACATGGCAGCTAAGAACCATCTTTAACTCCAGTTCCAGGGGAATCCGACACCCTCTTTTGACCTCTGTGGCATTGCACTACACACAGACAGTACACTCATATGCATAAAAAAAAAGTTACTGAACTCTCTGTGCTGGTCCTTGGAAATGACTTATAGATAGATACCCAATACACAGGGGAGGAACTTTCATTCTGCTTTGAACTTTGGTGATGGTTTGAAATGAAGCAGTGTTTTCATATGTGAGTCAGTACTCAGGGATGAATTATGATCCCCAGCCTCAACTCATATTGGAGTCCTAAACCCTCCGTTTCCTAGAATGTGAATATCTTTGAGATTAAGATAGTTGAAGATGTAATAAATTAAGATAAAGTTATTCTGGAGTAGGGTGGGCTCTGAATTTGATACAACTGGTGCCCTACAGAATAGAAAATTTATGGGCACAGAGACAGGGAGCACTCTATATGAACAAAAAGACGGGGGTTGGAGGTACACCTGCCTTTAAGCCAAAGAATGAACACCAAAGGTGAGTATCAAAACTTTGAAGCTACTGAGTGGCATGAATACATTGTCTCATCTGTTACAGCAGGGCTAGAAAGCCATACACATGCCCATCGCTTTGGCCGTCAACAATTAGGAAAAAAATTATACCTGATAGAAACAGGTAGACGAACCCATGAAGGTAAAGGCATCTTTTGGCAGAGGCTACAAGGGAGGTTGCTGCTACCTGGGGTCAATGAATGTGCATGGGAGGATGGGAAAGTTTAGTCAGGAAGGTGTTTGTTGTAGATTGTGAAAAACCTTCAATTCTTGGGCTGGAGAGATGGCCTAGCGGTTAAGAACACCGACTGTTCTTGCAGAGGACCTGGGTTCGATCCCCAGCACCCACATAGCTGCTGAGAACCGTCTTTAACTCCAGTTCCAGGGGAATCTTCTGACCTCCGCGGCATTGCACGACATGGGTGCACAAACCTACATGCAGACAGTACATTTATACACATACAAGAATAAATAAAAATTAAAAAAAAGAAAAACCTTCAATTCTTTGTGAAGTTATGGTACACTTTATTGAGGGGGAGGTGAGGGAATGTTGGGAAGCTATTGAGCGCTTTCACAGAGGTTGAGATGTTTAGTTGTACCCTCCCAACACTCAGAATCTCAGCATAGAAGTTTGAAGCATGAGGATCATGACTTTGAGGCCAAACTGGGCTACATAGTGAGATCTTGTCTCATAAAATAACCAAAATTTATATTGATTTTAGCTATACAAAACACTTTTGGAGGAAATATTTGAGGAAATGCTCATCTAACTTAATGTGAAGAAACTGACACACTCACATTAACCTACGAACGAGCAAGGTAGCCTTGGTTTTGTCCAGTTCTGTTGAGCACGGTTATCTTGAACCTCACCTTTGGCAGGGTTGGAACACTGCTCAGCAGGAGGTATTTTTAACAGACACTTGTCCTTTGATTGTACCAGAAATCAATCATACAGAGTTTTCAGATACCTAGGTTTTCAGATCCCTAGCTTCCTGAGTATAGTTGATAGTTGAATAGAAGAATAGACTATTATAGGAGTTTAAAAGGAGTGCAATTGTTTGCAGGGCTGAAGGGAAGATCCTGTTTTTAGTATCTTCATTGTTCACTGGTTCCCTTGATTGATAAAATCAGGATAATAATGCAGAGGATATATATGTCTTAGTCAGTGAAACAGAGAAACAAAATCAAGAGATTTGTCCTCAGGAACTAGATCATATGATTATGGAAACCATGGAGTCACACAATCTGCTACCTGGTTGGGGGGCGTGAAGCTGAGGAAAACCGTGGATGAAGGTCTAGACCAAACTCAAAGGCCAGGAACCACAGCAAAAGTCTAGTTCAAGTATAGTTGACCAGTGTCCAGCTCACACAGGTGAGCAGGAACCAAGTGCTCAATAGATTGGATAATGCCAAACCTACACCAGAGAGATCAATCTGCCTGGGGGAGATTCTAAATTCATCTGGTAACAGTCTCATAGGAACCCTGGATGTTTGGCCTGGGCAAGTTGATGCATAGAATCATCTTTTCATTTTCATCGAGTTGGTCGTAAAAATGGAATGAGGTGATGCATGTTATATGCTAAGAGAATACTCAAGAAATGTTAGGTAGTGTTATTACTGGCAAAAATAATGGATTCAAATCCCTGCATCTTTGACTCCAAATCCTGTGTTCTTTCTCCCTTCCACTCTGCTTCCATAAGGGATGATGATGGATCACACTTCGGGCTTGGTGCCTTGCTCCTGTCTGTTTCTTCTCATTACTTATCTCTCCTGACACACATTACAGCATCGTCTTTCCATGCAAACTCCTCATCCATGTCAGATGTTGACAAGACTCAAGGGAACTTCCAGCCCACAGAGAGAAGTGTTGAGAGCACTGGTGTGGTAAACAAGCAGAGTGAGATGAAGGGGCTGCTGGTGTTACACACACATACAGCATTATGAATAGGAGCCAAACAGACTGCTCTCTCTAGAGGCTGCAATCTCAGGGAAGCTGCAGACTCTTGTATACAGGAGACTGTGCACCGCTGCAGACTGTGATCAGCTTCGAAAGTGGCTGAAGGATGTTTTCTCTCAGGGCCTCTCAAGAACTTGTCCTCATGAGCCCTGGTAACGAATTATGGCTGGCAAATAAAAACAACAGGGCATTTGGCTAAATGTGAACGTTAACATCTGGCAAGAGGTGTGTTCCTGCTGGGGTACTTCCTATTTACTTCGGCAAGTGGTATTTATAGTTGGAAGATCTGTGTTCCGCATACTTGCAGATGGTGATTGCTGACAGTGTGATATCTACTGTGACCAAAGCTCACCAGGAAATGGTGCTCGCAAGTTCTTTTATTTAGCAACAAAATGCTGCACCATGAGCTGAAATCTGTATCGGTGAGGAAGAGTGAGGTCATACTGCAATAACAAGCATCCTTGCTGTATTGGTGGTCGTCACAACATTGTGGTATTTCTTTACTCTCACTTACATAAATCCAGTGAGTTGATAGCTTTTCCCCTCCTTTGTTAAATCTGCTTTCTATTGAATATTAACAGTGTGGGAATACATGACTAGCATTTTGCATTTAGAGTTCCTTTAATGTAACTCTTAAGCAGGATACTATTTCTTTTCTGCACACATGAAAATGACGGCTCAAGTTCAGTGAGTAAATGGTAGAGCTCCTGAGATTTTCCTGATACTAAACCATGCTGTGTTGTTGTTTTAAGGTCTCTGATTTTTATTTTTTGTTTAAAAAATTTTTTGCTCTGTTTGGTTTAATTAATTAATCAATCAATGTTTATGTGTATGAATGTTATGCTTGCATGTGTGTAAGTGTGACAAGTGTGTAGTGCGGAAGAGGGTGTCAGATCCCTTGGAACTATAGTTACAGATGGTTATTAGCTGCCATGTTGGTGCTGGAATTCAAACTCAGGCCTTCTGCAAGAAAAACCAGTGCTCTTAACCACTGAGCCATCTCTCCAGTCCCGGATTTTTATTTGTGTTACTCGCTGATGCTGCATCATAATTATTCTTGGGGGAATGAAAGATACAAATATCATTATTTGACTAAATAGATCACCAGACCAAGGTGTAAGAGATTATGAGTTTTCTCTGTTTGGCTAGCACAGGTGTGACACAACTGAAGAGAGTGTTGAAAGCCTTCCCAAGTCAGAGTGCCCTTTGTGGATCCTGTAGAAGTGTAGACTCCAGGGTTCCTCTAAGTGGACCAGGACTGATTCCCATTCTGTGGTAGAATAAGGGCACTTTGGGGAAAACTGAGCTGGGTCTTCAACTCTGTTCTCAGGGATATTTCCCTAGCTATGCTGTCTGTTGAAAATCACTTGGAGGTGAAGGTTGAAACCACAACTTTTGCTGATGCTTCTGCCCAGAGAGAATGCCTGAACTTGAAGGTTGGATTTGAAAGCATCATGCAACTACTGATTAAACTCCATCTGCAGCATTGGCTGTGTGGAAATACAGTGCCACTGTCTATGGAATATTCAAGTCTACATTTCTGGAAAGACAATTAGCCTAATTAGTATAGTAATGAATAATGTTAAAATATCATTATGGAGTCTGCAATGCCAGTTTACTTCTGTCCCTCAGTTTAATTTGTCATTTGTTATTGTCATGGAAGTGGGTATCTTCATAACTTAAAATCACTGCTCAATTAGCTTGCATAGGAGAATGAAAAAATATCAGATTAGTGGTTTGATGACAAAAATATCGGATGGATTATTTAAATGCTTCCCCATTTTTTGTGGTCTTTTTGAGACAGGGTCTCCCTGCAGCCCCAGCTATCCTGGAACTCGCTATGTAGATCAGGCTGGCCTTGAACACACAGAGATCCATCTGCCTCTGCCTCCCAAGTGCTGGGATTAAAGTTGTGTGCACCACCACTACTGGCTTACTTCCCATTTTATTTTATTTTATTTTATTTATTTGTTTATTTTCTTAAGGGATTCTACAATATGAGAGCACAGTTGTTTTCAGATCACATTGACATTGCTCAGTTTGCCATACAATTAGGTAATTGGTGCTAGCATTCACAGATGAGGGATACCACTGGTCATTTGTTTTTCTGGGACTGTGTTACTTCACTGAGCATGATATCTTCTAGCTCCATCCATTTACCTGCAAAGTTCATGATGTCATCTTTCTTTACTGCTGCATAGAACTCCATCGTGTAGAACTCCATTGCTTCCCATTTTAATATGGCTATTTTAGCACTGTGGCAAGACTCATGCACTTTGATTTTTAGCTGAAGAGCCATTTGCTGGTTGTAGGTTGTTGGTCCAAAGATGGCTTATTGTGTCATTTTCTTGTCTTAGTATATGTGATGTCAAAGTGAGCACTCATCTTTTTTTTTTTCTTAAATCAGTATTTCCAAAGTGGCTTTCCAGCAGTTTTTAACACTGAGCATTGGCAGGCAAGGTTAGGCAGGCGTACAGTGCCAGCTCCTCAGGTGAGGGAAGCAGAAGGACAAGTTCTAGAACTTCCCAAACAATACAGGAAGTTTGAAGCCAACCTGGCAATTGAATGAGATCCTGTCTCACCCTAAAAAGTAAACAAGAACAACAACAACAAAACAGGAGAGGATGGAGGGCGGGAGATTGGGCATGGTGGAGCACTTGCTTAGCATGTATGAAGACCTGGATTCAGTCCCCAGTAATGGAAAAACAAAATGTAGGATTTTAAATGCATACAGATTTTCCATTCCACTCTAGGAGCTGAACTAGTGTTTTAGTCTACTCCCCAAGTCTGTTTGTTTGAGAAAGTATTTCACTATATGGCCGAGATTGGCCTGAAATTTACCCTCAAGCCCAGACTGGTGTTGAACTGATAATCCTGTGCCAGTGTTGGAATTCTCCTAGGCCACTTAGGCAAATGATTTAGGCTCCACTCAGCCCACCACACCTCAAAGACAATGAATTTCAAGCAGTTGCTTGAAGTGTCCTTTGCAAGTTTTGGGATGCTTTTCTGTAAGGTTTGTGTTAGCAGTCCTGTATAGCCTTAACTTGACTCCACCATAGCAAAAGTTAAAGCTTTTACTTATTGATTTAGATATCGTAAAACTCCAGTTTTGTTTCTCTGGTACAGTACCTATTGCAACCCAATATGTACAACCCAGCTACTCCCCTGAATTTAAAAGAATGAGTGCACGTCTGTGCACAGCAAACAGATTAATGAAGGAAACTGTGAGAAATGAAACTTTCATCTAAAAACTATGGACCTCCCATGGTGACATAATGAATGGAGCGTCTTTTAAGGAGTGGGCCTAACCAGCACATCGGTTTAACTTTGCCCTCTTATCTGAGGCTTGTTAGCAGATCTCTGGTATCTGCTTTTTTGATATGTCCCTGTATTAGAGAAGTGAGGAAAATGTAATCCTTTATGGAGGAAATCAGAAGCAGTTCACACCTTTAATTTCTGAAACCCTTGGAGGGAAATCATTTCAGGCTCTTAAACCACTGGCTTAATATCTCAGAGGCATCATCAGTCACTTCCTGAGACTGAGACGTGGTACATGTGCTTTCAAACTCCATGAAAGTCTACAGTACCAAAATAGCCAAGGCTTTGAAGATCTGCCAGATTAAATATATAATACAGCTATATATAACATGATAATAAAGGATAAAATGACAATATACGACAATAACAAAACATGACTTATAGCACACTGTTATCCTGCTCTCCAATTAGACACATGTTTTAGGTGAACCTTTATGCAGAAGCCAGTTACTTAGAACTTGCAAAAAAATGCCTTATTTTATATATTGTTACATTAGATTCATTATTATATTTTAATTTTATAAGAATAATGCCTACTTTATTGTAGTATTTATTTTAAATACACTATATTATGTAATATTGTATATATTTTTCATGTAGAATAATTTATAACAAGATATAATATATAACATATAATATATAATGATGTCATTTAATCATTGCTTTTGTTATTAAAAAAATTTTTTTTTGATCTTTTTGAGACAGGGTCCCCCTTGGCCTGGAGCTCACTATGTAGATCAGGCTGGATTTGAACTTGCGGACATCTGCCTGCCTCTCCCCCCCAAATGCTGAGATTAAAGGCATGTGCCACCATGCCTGGCTTAAAAATATTTTACTTATTGTTTTTATTTTATGTGTATGAGTATATTGCCCACATGTATATAAGGGCATCTGTGTCATACAATGCCTGCAGAGGTCTGAAGAGTGTGTCTGATTCAACAGTTGTTAGCCACCATGTGGGTTCTGGGAATTGAACCCAGGTCTTCTGAAAAACCAGCCAGTACTCTTAACCACTGAGCCATCTCTCCAGCCCCTCTGGTATTTTTAAAATAAATAATCTTTTAAAAATGCATTTATTTTTATTTAATATGTATTGCCTACATGTTTTGAGTGCACACATATTATGCAATGCCTGTAGAGGCCAGAAGAGGGTGTTGAATCCTCCACAACTGTAGTTATGGATGGTTGTTGCGAGCTGCCATATGTGTGCTGGGAACTGAGGCCAGCTCCTCTGCAAATATGCTGGGCCATTTCTCCAGCCCCTCTGGTATTTTTCAATTTTTATTTTTAACTTTAATTAAAAAATATTTTATTCATTATTTTTTAATATGTACAAGTGTATCACTTGCATGTAAGTAGGTGGACCCTTGTGTGCAATGCCTGTGGAGATCAGAAAAGGGTATGGGATCCCCTGGAATTGGAGTTACAGATGGTTGTTAGCTGCTGTATGGGTGCTGGGAATTGAACCCAGGTCCTTTGCAAGAGTGGCCAGTGCTCTTAACTGCTGAGCCGTCTCTCCAACCCCGGGTACTATTTTTATATAAACATTTTTGTTAATTCTTTGAGAATTGTTTCCAATGTATTTTCACCCTCAACTCTTAATGCCTCCCAGATCCAACCCCTCCTTCCTAGCCTCTCAACCCAACTTCGTTTCCCACCTCCTGCCTTTGAAATATAATCCTTTGACTCCTATTTGATTTGTTGCGTCCTTGTACTCTTGGGTGTGGACCATCCACTTGAGCTTGGTTGACCTACCGCGAGCCACACCCTTGAAGAAAGCTGACTCCCCCAGAAGCCATCAGTGTTCATTGCTCCTCATTTAGGGGCGGGGCTCACGAAGCTTTCTCCACTCCATGCTAGAATGTTGGCTAGGTTGACCTTGAGCAAGTCATAAGCAGTGAGCCACGGCTGCTGTGTGCATGAGTACAGCTGTCCTGTCACATCCCAAAGACACTGTTGCGAAAGATGATTAATTTCATGGCAAACTCACAGTGGTATTCACTGTACCTTTGATTTGGATCTTCCTAATGACTAATCTTTTAGTGTGCCTTTTGACTCTTTGTATTTCTTATATGAGGAAATATGTATTCAAGTCCTTTGCCCATTTTGTCTTTTGATTGTTGACTTGTAAGAATTCTTTATATATTCCAAGTACTAGTCTCTTAAGATATATAATGGCCTGGAGAGAAGGCTCAGAGCTGAAGAGAACTTGCTGATTTTCTAAAGGATGAAATTTGGTTCCCAAACTCCATACCAGGTGGCTCACAAACATGGGATCAGACAGCCTCTCCTGGCCTACACAAGCACTCACAGACATGTGCACCTTCACATACATAGACACACATGCACACGTAAATTTACAAAAAGGAGTAGTACCATCTGAGCAATATTGTTTTCCAATCAATGTAAGCCTTTCAATTATTTAGTTCTTCTTTAATGTTTTTCAATCTTTTTATTTTCCGTGATTTTGATAAATCTATTCTTATATAGTTCATTCTTTTTGATGTTAGTACTTTCATAAAATGCTTTTTCCTTTGTCATCAAGCCGAGAAAGTACATCCTCATCCTAAAAGCAACATAAAATTTCTCCTAGTAGCCATATAATAATTTTTAGTTGTTTTGTTTTCATTAACATTTGATTTATATAGGGCTCATTTGGCTATGAGAAACGAGGAAGGAAATTATTTTCCATTAGACTATTGGGAGCACTTTCAGATGTGTGATGAGAGACATACCAGTTTTTGTGTATGCATATGAACACCACATTGTAACTTGGAAAGTTCAGAGGCGTTGCTAATGGGGATACCTTTAGTTACTGGAGGAAGAAGCCTGGAAAACGGGTCTTTGTTTCCTGCCCAGAGCTCTTGAATCCCAGCCTCCTGCCCTCAGTCGGCATTTGTCAGAGATAGCTCTTGGTTCTGTGGTACTTATACTACTTACTGGGAATGAATGTGATCTCCAGGTTTGCTAAATCACCACTGAATGCTGCTAATTACTGAGATTTCCACCTTTCTGAGGTCCCCTAGATTCAGGCAAGATATTTAATATCTAATGAGAGTGGCGGTAACAGAAACCAGATGGTCACTAGGTGTCACGTCAAGCTCTTCATATGAACTGTCTCATTCAAGCCACACCTGCACCCACATATCCTCACACAGCCTCATATGACAAGGTACTATCACGAAATTTGTTTTGCAGCACAGCAGCTATTCATTACTATTATTATTATTATTGTTGTTGTTATTATGTGTGAGTTCACATGTGTGCCACAGAGTGCCTAAGGAGGTCAGAAGACAATTTGTAGAAGTATGTTTTCCTTCCACCATGTGGGCTTCTGGGACTAAACTCAGGTCGTCAAGCATGGCAGCAAACACCTTTACTCGCTAAGCCACCTCAATGGCCCATACCAGCTAGTCTCAAATATTTGGGGCCTGTAAAACTTACTGAGCATCCCAAAGAGTTTTAAATTAGTATTTTATATCTATCAATATGTACCATATTAAAAATACAAATTGAAATAAATTTAACATCTATTTGTTATTTCCTTCAAAAGAACAATAATAAATCCATGATTTGTCAGCTGAGCATTTTCAAATGAAAAATAGCTGAATTTTCCCTAAGAGTGGCATTAGTTTTCAATTTTTGCAATGTCTATTTAATAATTCGCTTAATTTATGATTTCAGGATTCTCATATTTTATTCTACATTTAATTTGTGTCACTATATCACAGCATGTAACCTCTAGAAAATGAGGCAGTCATGAAAGGACAATTGTGAAGGGCAAATGATATCTTAATGTTGTCACTCAGGTAATTTGGAGGCTCCAGAGCTTCTAGAGGCCCACAGGCTTCTCTGATGAATTGCTGCAGTTCATGGCAGTAGAGGTTTGAGTAGTGGAGTCTGGGTTTGAGTTCTCGTGTGACCTTGACTGGCTTATAAACCTGGGAAAATTATTTTGTACTTTAAGCCATAATTTCCTTATTTGTAAAGTAAGAAATACAATAGTATGGATTAAATTGACTGAGATATTAAGATATATAAAACAGCTTGGGAGATGAAAGTACTTTGTCTATATGATCCATGATATCATCATTACTATTTCCTTTCTACACTGAAAAACCATAGTGTAGTCCTAGGCTGAGATTTGTATTATATTTCCACATTTTTTTTGCATTGTCAAAACTTGTACTTTATTAGTATTTGTGGTTTTGGTCACTATCCAGACTGGGTTTTTGTAAGAAAGCCAGAGACACTTGGTGTTCTAGATCCATGCAATAATCATGCATGCCCTTCCCTTAGAATTCCTCATCCTTTAACCCTCTGCTTTTCTCTGGTTTGTAGAGAATAAGGACCATGTTGGGGGAGTGTGAGTGGGGCAGGGTGTGTGAGTGTGTGTGTGTGTGTGTGTGTGTGTGTGTGAACATTTCTAGGAACTCAAGAGCCTATAATGAGCAGTGACCATTGCAGCAGGAAGAGGAAAGTGAGCCTTTCAGAGGGCAAATGTATGGCCATCTCATGGACTAAGGCACAGTTCTCAGCATGTCTGAGTGGGAACACTGGACACAATGAGGATCACTGAGTTAACCAGGGTGAAGTAGGGCTGTCCACAGGGTCATGAGAAGTATGATGTGGGAAGCAGAGTAAGACATCAAGGAGTGGAAACCTACTAACCGCTTTCATCACAAAGGCCTACATACTAAAACTCAAAGTATCTAGCTTCTTCAATATTTTTTAACTTACAGAGATACAAGTCACTGAGATGTTAGTGTTTCTTCTTTAAGTGAAAGCACTAGTGATGATGCTGATGACATTAACACAGAGTTAGCTTGCTAAAATACAGATCAGCATACTAAATACTTCACAAAGACCCAGGATGTGAAATAGTTAAAAATATACTTCCCTTGGATTAGCACCGAAAACAGCCTTACTTTCTGAATTACCTGTGTCAAGTTTTTAAGCCTAGGTAAGTTAAAATTACTTCTAATGAAAGCCAGAAACTACACAGAAATCACTAAAGATGCTTCCAAACCCTTTCAAATACATTTTGACATCAAGATTGGGAGATCACTGGGAAGAATACTGTTAGAGTACAACAGAATTTCTGCAGTGAGATAGCTGACATTAACACTATAGCATGGAAATATTTTACATCTCACACACAGGAGGCACTGTTACTTAGAAGCCCCCGCTCCCCCACCAAATTACTAGAGCACTATTTCCACCTTTAAAAACATATTTTAATTAATTTTTTATTTAAGTGTGTGTGTGTGTGTGTGTGTGTGTGTGTGTGTGTGTGTGATGGTGCATGTATGGTGGTCAGAGGGCTGTTTTCAGGAGTCAGTTCCACTATGTAGGTTCTCAAGTTTGGTGGTAGGTAGCTATACACACTGAGCCACCTTGCCAGTCCCACCACCCATTCATTTCTATCAGACACTGGATAACTTTCTTAAACTTGGAAACTTTAGGGTTCCCATTTGGAGTCTGAGAATAACAGTAGTTAATAAAGAGATGTCCTGAGTGTTGAATGAGATAATGCATTTAAATAGCACAATGATCTGTCCTCTAAGAAACAGCATCTTTGAGTTACTATTGATACTGTATTGCTATGATTAAACATGACTTTTAAGTATGTATCTGCATGGACATATTCAGAGACATTGTTATGAGTTCTATAACAATATTTGTGTATCCCCAAAAGTTCATGGTTGAAATCTAATCCGTACATGGTAGCATTTAGAGGTGAGGCCTTTGAGATGTGATTAGACCATGAAGCCTCTTTATGAGTGGGATTAGTGTCCTTATTTTTTTTTTAATTTTTTTAAATTAATTTTATTTCTGTATGTGTATGAATGTTCTGTCTGCATGCAAGTTTGTGCACCCGTGTCGTGCAATGCCGCGGAGGTCAGAAGAGGGTGTCGGATTCCCCTGGAACTGGAGTTCTCCTGGAATTGGAGTTTCAGACAGTTCTTGGCCGCCATGTGGGTGCTGGGGATCAAACCCGGGTCCTCTGCAAGAGCGGTCTTTGGCGCTCTTAACCGCTAGGCCATCTCTCCAGCCCGGGATTAGTGTCCTTATATGAGGACCTCTAGAGTTTTCTCTTTCTCTTTCCCTTTACCCATAGGAAGATATGAATGAATAACAGACTACCAACTTGAAGAATTTCCTCACTAGAGGATGAACTACACTGGCACCTTGATTTAAGGCTTCAGTCTCTGCCATTGTATGCAATGAATTTTCTATTGTCTGTAAAGCCACCCAGAGCCTTTACTTTGTTTTGGAAGCCCAACAGCTCTGAGAAATTTAGAATATTATTCATTAGCTCTGGGAACAGGCAGATGACCATGCTGTGGTCTGAACAGGTTGTTCCTCTTAATTATAAATCTAGCCAGTAGGTCATCAGTGCCTAGGAGGATTTGAAGTCAATAAAGAGTTGCCTTGTATTAACATTCAGAGGCAGGAACTTATGGATTCAATCTCTTAGCAACGTAAATCACCCGGAGGTCTTCATAGAAAGCTCTTCTTCACTTATTAGGAATGTCTGGACTATTGCCTCTTGACAATTAAATCTGAAAAATCCTACTCTGACATGGCTAAATGGTTAGTTGTTCTCTTGAAAGGACAATTTGGAGATTAATTAGAAATTAAAGCAGCATGCCATTTCACATGTAAAGCTGGGGGTCCTCCATTCAAACTTCCCCCTTTGATGATTAAAACATGATGTGTAATAATCTCAGTTGACTGGGTTTGATTTGTTATAGATTGTAATTTAAGAAAGTTTTATTTAGTGCAAATTATTACTTGTAATTTCTAACTTTTATGCAATATATATGTATATATATGAATAATTTCATATATAAAAACAATGAACTCAACACATTATGGAAGCTGGTTAGCCCCAGACAGGCAGGGGAGGTTGGGCAGGCTGAGGACTCAGGGCAGACTAAATGGAATGGAAAGGAACTTGCTGCTGGAGTTCCTCTTGATTTAAGTGAGGTCAGCCTGCTTCTGCTATAACTTCAGTGATTGGATGAATCCCAGACGTACATGGAGATTAATCTGCTTTACACAACGTCTACTTGTAGAATGTTGATTTCATTAAAAAAGAAATCTAAAAAGTTTCACTGAAACCAAGCCATGAACACAAAATTAACCACCTTGAATAGTTTAATAAGGACTGCCCCCCCCCGCAAAAAAACCCAAACAAACCAGGAAATGCATGTGTACCAGAATTGTAGAAAGTGCTGAGAGCCACAGAATGGGCGCTGCCAGTTCTGTTCAGGAGGCTATCACTGGAGCCGGCCACAGCAGAGGTGGTGTCTGTAGTGGGTGAACGTGGGCTGTGGAGACCGTTAGAGCCAGGATAGGACAGTTCTAAGGACAGTGTAACTAGGGAGAAGAAAAACCATCTGGCCACCTAGGGAAGCTGCTGGGAAGCCCATCTGAGCTCTGTATGGGGAGGTGGGGGCCTGGCTCCCTCTGTAAGTAGGAAATGAGCTTACAGGTTTAGAGTTTGAGTTCTAACCACATGGATGTTGAAGAAATCCTTGGTAAGTCATTAACAGAAAAGTTAGACTTGGAGCAGAGATTCAACTGGGGCAAATGGTGAGAATGAAATCAAAACTGCAGAGGTGCTACATGTCAATAAACTGGACAGAGCCATGCTCACTGGTTTGCTTCCCTTTTAAAAATATTTTATTAATTTTTATTATTGTATGTGTATGCACATATTTCCTACATGTGTGCAAGTATAACCCATGTCATGTAATGCCTGTGGAAGTTAGAAGAGGGCATTGGATCCCCTAGAACTGGAATTAGAAATGGTTGTTAGTCACCATGTGTGTTCTGAGAATCAAACCTGGGTCTGTGATCTTAACTGCTCTGCTGAGCCATCTTTCTAGCCCCTGTCTGCTTTTTTATACAAGGGACCACCTGCCTGGGGTGGCACAGCCCACTGTTGGTTGAGCCCTCCTACATCACTCAATAATCAAGCAAATGCCCCGCAGATATGGGCACAGGCCAATCCAATGTAGAAAATTCCTCAATTGAGGTTTCCTATTCTTAGGTGCATCAAGTTGACAATGGAAGCTCTCCAGCACACCTCCCGCCCCCTTGGCCATACACTGCTTGTCCACCATGTAGCTGACATCCATGTTTAACCCAAGAGACATAGCTCTCTTTATCCCTATTAAGATCTTACCTATGAATCTATAATAAATGTTTCTCTAAAACTCTTTCTACTAAGCCTCTGTGGTCCATGAATTTCATTGTTTGAATTCTCAAGACAAGAATGTGAAAGCCACTGGCTTGGGGCAGCTTTGGTAGCCAGCAAGTTTTCTGGGACCCCAGCTCTTTGAGTCAAGAAATTGTCTATCATTATCAAAGACAGCCCAGTATTCTCACATCACTTCAATGATACTTGTACTTTTATTTATTTTTAATTTTAATATTTATTTATTTATTTTTATGTGTATGAATGTACTGTCTGCATGTAGGTCTGTGCACCTGTGTCATGCAATGCTGCAGATGTCAGAAGAGGGCATCAGATTCCCCTGGAACTGGAGTTAAAGACAGTTCTCAGCCACCATGTGGGTGCTGAGGATTGAAACCGGGTCTTCTGAAAGAGCAGTCAGAGCTCTTAACCACTAGGCTATCTCTCCAGCCCAGATACTTGTACTTTTAATACATCAAAGCACAGAGCATGTAGAAATAATTGTAGGAATAGGAAGTTTTCAGTTCTGTTATTGTATGTTAGAACCATTACTGCACACGAACCCCATCAGTGACTATCTGAAATGCACGTGAATCATGTATATACATATTTATCTAAAGGTTTTTTTATTATTTTAAATTATGAATATGTGTGTGTTTATGTCTATTTGTGTGTAGGTGCCCACAGAGGCCAGAAGGGGGCAGCAGATCCCCTGGAACCACCTACAAGTGGTTGTGAGTTTCCCAATATGGGAACTATGAACTAAACTCACATCCTCTTCAAGAGAAGTATGTATTCTTAACCATCTGAGACATATCTATATATATATATATATATATATATATATATTTCACATATATGAAATAATTGACTATAGATAAAAATGTACCTTCATCTTTTTATTTTAAATTCTACAATAATTGGGCAGAATAGATAATTTGCTATTAAAAATGCAAGTTTCATGTAATGAAACTGCAAAACTGATTATGTCCTGAGAATTGTTTTTCCAGGGGTGCAGTTGGGGAAATCTCTCTCTCTCTCTCTCTCTCTCTCTCTCTCTCTCTCTCTGTTTTATATTGAAGAGTGAATTGTAATATTTGTAAGAAAAGAAGAACAAAGACCTATTTTTTTCCCAAATGTTCACTCACTTTAAATAAATAGGCCTCCACTCCCACAACATTAAAACTAAAATGAATGATGACAGTGTTTATAGACCAGACCGAGAACCCCAAATTCTGGAAAGATACAAGCCCATGCTTATGTTCACTGTCAGCTACAGGGTCACCCCCTCCAGCTTTTCATTTGGGGTTATACTTTCAAAACTTCAGAGATAGGAGCTTTCTTTTAGACACTGAAACTACAGTGTAAATTTGGCATGCCCAACTTTTTTCTTTGCCTTGATCAAAGATAGAGAGCAATTAAGAGCTGCTTCAAACCCTGGGAAACAAATTAGCAGTGCTTTAGCATCACCAGATCCCTTGCTTTTGAGACCCCCTGCAGCAAAGAGTTAATGCTGTAGCTATTTAAAATTCAGTGGTGGTTAATATTACTATTTAAGGCTCTTTCTCATCGAATTTTCCTTACAGATTAAAAAAATCAGTTTTAGAAGAAATGGAATTTTTTATTTAATTTCAAATTTCAGATGAGCGTTTAAGCACTGGCTCCCCCCCCTTCAATTATGCACAGGATACTGTCTAACTTCTAGATTAAAATACTAGAAGCAGAAATTTAAATCATATCCTACACATTTCTTTTTTAATATATATTTTTATTGAATTTTTATACATTTCATATAAAACATCTTAATCAATTTTATGCTCCCACACCAATCCACACCCCTCTATCTCCCTCACTGGATTTCATGAATTCTGTCATAGATGTTAAGGCCCATTGAGTCAAGTTAGTGTAGCTGTCCCTCAGTGCAGGTTCATCTGCTGAGGTCTAATCAGCCTACCTAGAGACTTTCCCTTAAAGAAGATCAACTCTCCTTCACACAGCAGTAATGAGCTGCCCAATAATTCTTTGGCTAAGGGTGGGGCCAGCTACCCATTCTCCCAGTTCTATGCTGCATTTTTGTCTGAATGAGTTTGCATGGGACTTGTGGATATTGACATCATTGCTGTAGGTTCATATGAGCAAGGTCCCAGGAGCCTGTAAGACTCCATCTCCTTATGGTCATGTACCTCCTCTCCTGGCTCATACAATCTTTCCACCTCATCTGCAATGGCCCCCGAGCCCAGGTGAAGTTTAGTATAGGAGTCCTGTCTAAGGACTCACGCTTATTCTCTACGATTTGGCCACTTGTGAACTTTTGTGTTCTTTGCCCTCTATTGCATAAGGAAGCTTTGATGATGAGAGTTGAGAGATGCAGTAGTAGCCTCTCTATTCCTCATTCCACTGCAACGGACCAGCGGAGCTGGGAGCAATCAGTCCGACGGGAACAGGGAGAAGAGTAGGTGGGCAGGGATTCAGTGAGAAATGACACACAAACACCAAGAAACTTGAGTCTGAGTGCGCTTTACTTTTTCATAAGCATTAGTTTTATACAGAAACGTTGGCAAGAGGATCACATTGTTTATTCATACAATTAGCAAGATTATACAGAACTTTTGAGATCAATCATTTTGAAAGCAATAGAACTATTCATAGGAAATCAAAGATTTATGTTGCTTTTGTACCCCTGATGCAAGACTGCAGTTACCAAGTTTTGTAACGTACTTTCTTGGCTGGCTTTTTGTCTTGTGGTAATCTTTAGATATGAGTATGGTTTCTTTTTAACTTATAAGAATTCTTTCCTTTTGATTAGTTTCTTTTTAACCTGGTTCTAACATTTTCTCCTTTGTATGAAACAATGATTGTGTTTAATAGCGTGGAGTCCCTTAAAGAATAATGGGCTCTTAAGGGGGTGAGAAGCATTCCTGCAGGGCTGGGAAAGTTCACCCTGACCTCAGGTAGCTCTGGGAGCTAATAATTCAGGGCTAGACTGTATTGAAACTTGACTCATCTTTTTTTATTACTTCCTTATTGTTCTTTCATTTTTTAACAATAAGTAATAATTTATGAGTACAAGCATCCTTTATGTAAAACCAATTTTCAAGCAGTTGTGCCCAAACCCACACAACCCAAGGGTTCCAGCATCCAGCTGGGGGGGGGGCTTGTAAGTTCAATCAAGTTGATCAAATAAGTGTCCAGACTATGTAGTTTCACCATTCACCCCAATCACAGCCCTTACATTCTACCATACCCTCTCTTCCACAGATTGTTCCCTAGGCTTAGAAAAGGGGCACAGGTGGATGAGAAGCAAAACAGGCTACTTTCTCTGGAGCTGTTGTCTTGGTCTCTGGTCAATTCTGGCTGTTTCCTTTCATGGGCTGACAGTTTGTCCAGGAATAACCTTTCAATACTACTAATGAAGCACACGCAATTAGATATATAGGTATTTAAACAGTACTAATTGTTATGGTAGGTTACTTTGGTATAGACACAGATGTTTGGATGGTATGTTAATCCATGAATTACATTTTTTCTGTAAAATATGGCAGGGTCTTACTGTGGCTTATAACATCTCCTAACCACTAGAGGATGTAAGCTTTTGGCATCAGCCGTGGGTTATTCCTCCAAGGAGAGAGCTAATAGCCAATTAGATTTGGGATATACAGGCATATGGCTGCCACTGCTGCACAGTATTTCCAGGCAGGTGAGGTGTAGCTGGTGCTGATGGAGGAGTCTTGCTTGACTCAAGGAGACCTATATTTGCTTTATTGGAAATTTTTTTAAAAAAAATCTTTTTTTTCACTCGCTTTTTTATTGGACCTTACTTCCCATCCCTAGGCGCTGGCCTTGAACTCACACAGATATGCCTGCCTCTGCCTCCAGGTGCTGGGATTACAGGCATGCACCACCACGCCTGGCTATAATAAAATATTTTTAAAAGAGTGTGGTAGAGAGCAATACACATCACATTTTGCCAACATTGTTTTAATTCAGTTTGGTGACAAGCTGAAATCATTTTGCTGAAGGGAATTGAATTTCTATGGAGATAGAATAATCATTTCTCTTGCTCAGAGATGGGAGAATGAAGAGAATGAAGTGATGGATTGCTTTACCTCAAATACTCTGCACTGAGCTGAAATCATTTCAGGGGCCCTATGTGAGCCCAGAAAAGCATGTGCTCCCCTCTACACCAGCCAACAAGCAACTGAAGAAGGACTACAAGGAGACCTTCCCACTCACAATAGCCTCCAAACACAATGAAATACCTAGGAAACGAACCTAACCAAAGACACCAAGGACTTAAAAAAAAATTTAAACCCCTGAAGAAGGAAATCTAGAAGATGGACAAACCTCCAAGCTCATGGATTGGGAAAATAAATATAGTAAAAATGTCCATCTTACCCAAACGGGTACAGATTTAATGCAAATCCCAATCAAAATCCCCAAGAGCTTTTCACAGGCTTGGAAAAAAAATCCTCATTTTAGATTTATTGAAAAAAAAAAAAGACCCCGAATAGCCAAAGCAACCCTGAGCAAAAAGCGCAATACAGGGGGGATCGCTATACCCAGACACTCAAACTACAGGGCAATAGTCATTAAAAACAGCCGGTACTGCACAAAAACAGACCAGTTGACCAATTGAATAAAACTGAAGATCCAAACTTGAGCACATACCATTTCAGCCATCATTATTTGACAAGCGGGCCAAGAAGACACATGGAGGAAAAGACGCATCTTCAGTAAGTTGGTGTTGGCAAAACTGGATCACCACCTGTAGAAGAATGAAATTAAACCCCTACCTCTCACCCTGCAAAAAGTCATTTCCAGTGGTCGAAGACCTCAACGTGAAACTCCAAAACTCTGGAGGTGATAGAAGAGAAACTTGGGAGCAGACTACAAGACATAGTGTAGGAAAAGAATTCCTAAAATCAGACAGCCGCTGCACAAGAAATAAGATTGACAGTTGACAAATGGGACATCATAAACTCAAAAGCTTCTGTTACATCGAAAAGAACGAAGTGAAGAGAAAACCCACAGAGTGCGAGGAAACCTTCACTGCCAGATACATCTGACAAAGCATTAATTTTCCAGAGTATATAAGGTACTTAAAAAACAAAGAAGAAAGAAAACAAATGAATCATTCAAAAGATGGAGCAAAGACTGAATAGAGACTTCACAGAGGAGTAATTAGAGAAGAAAAAAAATCTTAAAAAGTGTTCAACATCATTATAAGCCACAATAAGAACTTGGTCACCCTTTATGAGAAACCACAGTTTGTGGATTAGCATTACCATCCAAGCATCTGTTCTATGCTCACAGCTTAGCTTGCCATAATATTAGTACTGCTTAAATGCTTGTACATCCATTGCTTGTGCTTTGTTAGTATGACTAAAAGTGTATCACGTGGATAAGCTGTCAACCATGAAGGGTAACAACCTGAACAAACTAGAGTCCAAAAATGACATCTCCAGAGGAAAATAGGACTGTTTTGCTTCTCACCCACTTGTGCCCCTTTCCCAAACGCCTAGGGAACAAATTGCAGAAGAGGAGCTTGGTAGAATGTAAGGGCTGCAGAGGTGATTGGGAGTGAATCTGTGAGACTACAGCAAATAGACTGGACTCCTAATTGATCAACATACCTGTGCATACAAGCATCTCCAACTGGACTATAGGAACCCTTGGGTTGTTCAAAATTTGGACATAGATCTCTCTAATTGGTTTACATGGAATGTTACTTACATTATTGCTATGCTTAATAATTTGGCTCACTTAAAAAATGCACCAATTACCTAAATTGTTGGCAAACTGAGTAACATCAATGTTATCTGAAAACAACTGTGCTATTATATTGTAGAATCCCTTAAAAAAACAAATAAAAGAGGAAAAAAACTGTTCAAACATCACTAATAATTAGGGAAATGCAATTAAGGACCACTCTGAGATATCATCATCTCCATCCATAAGACTGGCCAGGATCAAGGAAAACAAATGATATCAAGTGCTGGAGAGGTTGTGGGGAAAAGGGGGAACCACTCATCCTTGCTTGTGGGAATGTAAACTTGTACAGCCCTATGGAAAGCAATGTGGAGAGCACATCTTAGGAAGACTCAAAATGAGCTTACCACTTGACCCAGTCATACTTACTACTAGGTATATACCCAACAAGACTCATCTTACTGCCAGAAATACATGCACAGCAATATCAATTGCAGCTCTTGTTCACAATAGCAAAAAGCCTAGAACCAACCCAAATGCCCCTCAATGACGACGCAGATAGAAGAAAATGTGCTACATGTACACAATGGAGTTCTATGCAGCGGTAAAGAAAGACAACATCATGAACTTTACAGGTAAATGGATGGAGCTAGAAACTTATTTAAGTGAAGTTAACCACAGTCCCCAAAAAAACAAACAACGAATGCTATCCCTCATATGTGGTGCTAGTGCCCAATACCAGTTATAAATATTTCTTGTGGAGAGGGTGCATATTAAAAGAACAACACAGAAAGACTGCATCAGAAAACTGACTGAATGGTGAGTCGGGAAGAGTGGAAGGACGGGAGAGGGACATGGGGTCTATACTCGATTAATACATATTTAATTGACGTGAGTTCAACAAGTATCCAATTTTTGCCCAGACTCTGTCTACAGGTACATGGTGTTTTAGACTTAATAAAAGTAAATATGTGTATATTAAACAATATTGGTTTAAAGGTTCTGATAAAAACGGTAATGCACCTGAGTTAATTGGAAAAAAATTGTTGTTTTCCACATTTGTTTTACTTAAAATCTGTATAACAATAACTTTGGATTGGCACATACAACAATGTTCTCTATAATTTTTCTGTTGTACAGTATCACCCTTGTAGCATTCTCTTTTACCTGTAGGTGATTTAACTTAAAAAATTAAGTTTGCTTCCCAAGTTAACACATCGTCAACCCAAAACAGCATGGGTGCATTTGATGAAATCTGCCACCCTTGATTCCAGCCTATAGGTATGTGTAATCCAACTGCCTTTTTGAGACTCATGGGTCAAAAAAACCAAAAACCTAAAATGAAAAGGGGGTATACAGATAGCTATGAAACCCTTTTGTCAAAAAACCTTGCAATCCAAATCTTAAAACTAGTATGGAAAAGATTTGTATGTTCCAACAGGCCAAAATGCACCAACTTAACAGCTGAGAAGAAAAGATACAACTTTGCATTGTGTAGGATGTTCCAGGAAGTGCCAGCCAGACAGGTTGGCCCCATGATACATATGAAAGCGAAGAAAAAGTCTCAGACTAGCTTACAGACATCAAACCCCATCGGTAGATTCCTACCAGTGTAACAGACTATTTCATTTCATAAATATTTAACGGATAAAAAGCAACCTCCTTAGCAAACTTCCTCTTTTAGGTTTACACCATGAAACGAACTGGTGTTTACATATGAGAACACGTTCTTAACCCCCCGCCCCAATGAGAACAAGGACTGAAATATGATGATGGATAAGTCAGTTCTCCAAGCTTGTATAATTGGAGCACAACTTTATAGAGAGTAATCTCTTAAAAACCAGGTAAAACTGCCTCCTTTAAATGACTAATAGATATAGGACCTNAGGGCAATAAGGCAAGAAAAGGAAATTAAAGGAGTTCTAATTGGAAAAGAGGAAGTCAAGCTATCCCTTTTTGCTGATGATATGATTGTCTACCTAAGGGATGCTAAGAACTCCACCAGAAAACTCCTAGAAATGATTAAGAGCTTTGGTAAAGTGGCAGGATACAAAATAAATCTAGAAAAATCAGTAGCCTTTCTTTACACCAACAACAAGCAACTGAAGAAGGACTACAAGGAGACCTTCCCACTCACAATAGCCTCAAAAACAATAAAATACCTAGGAACAAACCTAACCAAAGACACCAAGGATCTCTACAACAAAAATTTTAAACCCCTGAAAAAGGAAATTGAGGAAGACATCAGAAGATGGACAAACCTCCCATGCTCATGGATTGGGAAAATAAATATAGTAAAAATGTCCATCCTACCCAAACTAGTGTACAGATTTAATGCGATCCCAATCAGAATCCCCAAGAGTTTCTTCACAGGCCTGGAAAAAAAAATCCTCAATTTCATTTGGAAAAACAAAAGACCCCGAATAGCCAAAGCAACCCTGAGCAAAAAGAGCAATACAGGGGGGATCGCTATACCAGACATCAAACTACAGGGCAATAGTCATAAAAACAGCCTGGTACTGGCACAAAAACAGACCAGTTGACCAATTGAATAAAACTGAAGATCCAAACTTGAGCACATACAATTTCAGCCACCTCATATTTGACAAGGGGGCCAAGAAGACACAGTGGAGGAAAGACAGCATCTTCAGTAAGTGGTGTTGGCAAAACTGGATCACCACCTGTAGAAGAATGAAATTAAACCCCTACCTCTCACCCTGTACAAAAGTCAATTCCAGATGGATCGAAGACCTCAACGTGAAACTCCAAACTCTGGAGGTGATAGAAGAGAAACTTGGGAGCAGACTACAAGACATAGGTGTAGGAAAAGAATTCCTAAATCAGACAGCAGCTGCACAAGAAATAAGATTGACAGTTGACAAATGGGACATCACTAAACTCAAAAGCTTCTGTACATCGAAAGGAAGTGAAGAGAAAACCCACAGAGTGGGAGGAAACCTTCACTGCAGATACATCTGACAAAGCATTAATTTCCAGAGTATATAAGCTACTTAAAAAACAAAGAAGAAAGAAAACAAATGAATCATTCAAAAGATGGAGCAAAGAACTGAATAGAGACTTCACAGAGGAGGAATTAGAGATGGCTAAGAAACATCTTAAAAAGTGTTCAACATCATTATAAGCCACAATAAGAACTTGTCACCCTTTATAGAGAAACCACAGTTTGTGGATTAGCATACCATCCAAGCATCTGTTTCTATGCTCACAGCTTAGCTTGCCATAATAATTAGTACTGCTTAAATGCTTGTACATCCAATTGCTTGTGCTTTGTTAGTATGACTAAAAAGGTATCAGTGGATAAGCTGTCCACCCATGAAGGGTAACAACCTGAACAGACTAGAGTCCAAAATGACATCTCCAGAGAAAATAGACTGTTTTGCTTCTCACCCACTTGTGCCCCTTTCCCAAAGCCTAGGGAACAAATTGCAGAAGAAGAGGTATGGTAGAATGTAAGGGCTGCAGAGGGATTGGGGTGAATCGTGAGACTACAGCAAGATAGACTGGACTCCTAATTGATCAACATACCTGTGCATACAAGCATCTCCAACTGGACTATAGGAACCTTGGGTTGTTCAAAATTTGGACATAGATACTTGCAAATTGGTTTTACATGAATGTTACTTACATTTATTGCTTATGCTTAATAATTTGGCTCACTTAAAAAAATGCACCAATTACCTAATTGTATGGCAAACTGAGTAACATCAATGTTATCTGAAAACAACTGTGCTATTATATTGTAGAATCCCTTAAAAAAACAAATAAAAGAGGAAAAAAACTGTTCAACATCACTAATAATTAGGGAAATGCAAATTAAGACCACTCTAAGATATCATCTCAATCCAATAAGACTGGCCAGGATCAAGAAAACAAATGATATCAAGTGCTGGAGAGGTTGTGGGGAAAGGGGAACACTCATCCATTGCTTGTGGGAATGTAAACTTGTACAGCCACTATGGAAAGCAATGTGGAGAACACTTAGAAGACTCAAAATGAGCTTACCACTTGACCCAGTCATACTACTACTAGGTATATACCCACAAGACTCATCTTACTGCAGAAATACATGCACAGCTACATTTATTGCAGCTCTGTTCACAATAGCAAAAAGCTAGAACCAACCCAAATGCCCCTCAACTGACGAGCAGATAGAGAAAATGTGCTACATGTACACAATGGAGTTCTATGCAGCGGTAAAGAAAGACAACATCATGAACTTTACAGGTAAATGGATGGAGCTAGAAGACATTATATTAAGTGAAGTAACACAGTCCCCAAAAAACAAACAACGAATGGTATCCCTCATATGTGGATGCTAGTGCCAATACCAGTTATAAATATTTCTTGTGGAGAGGGATGCATATTAAAAGAACAACAACAGAAAGACTGCATCAGAAAACTGACTGAAATGGTGAGTCGGGAAGAGTGGGAAGGACGGGAGAGGGACATGGGTCTATATTCGATTAATACATATTTAATTGACGTGAGTTCAACAAGTATCCAATTTTGCCCAGACTCTGTCTACAGGTCACATGATGTTTTAGGACTTAATAAAAGTAAATATGTGTATATTAAACAATATTGGTTTAAAGGTTCTGATAAAAACGGTAATGCACCTGAGTTAATTGGAAATACAAATTGTTGTTTTCCACATTTGTTTTACTTAAAATCTGTATAACAATAACTTTGGGATTGGCACATACAAATGTTCTCTATAATTTTTCTGTTGTACAGTATCAACTTGTAGCATTCTCTTTTACCTGTAGGATGATTTAACTTAAAAAATTAAGTTTGCTTCCCAAGTTAACCACATTCCGTCACCCAAAACAGCATGGGTGAATTTGATGAAATCTGCACCTTGATTCCAGCCTATAGGTATGTGTAATACAACTGCCTTTTTGAGACTCATGGGTCAAAAAAACCAAAAACCTAAAATGAAAAGGGGGGATACAGATAGATATGAAACCTTTTTGTCAAAAACCTTGCAATCCAAATCTTAAAACTAGCTATGGGAAAAGATTTGTATGTTCCAACAGGCCAAAATGCACCAACTTAACAGCTGAGAAAGAAAAGATACAGCTTTGCATTGTGTAGGATGTACCAGGAAGTGCCAGCAGAAAGGTTGGCCCGTCTGAACATTGAAAGGAAGAAAAGTCTCAGACTGCTACAGACATCAAACCCCTCGGTGGATCCTACTTGTAACAACTATTTATAATAAGTCCTAACAAAACTTACCTTCTAGGTTCCGCAAGGTTTTAATATGAGAAACTTTCTTACCTCCCCCCCCCATAGAACAAGGAGAAATATGATGATGATGAAGTCGTTCTCCAACTGTAAATTGGAGCCAACTGTTATAGAGGTAATCTCTTATAAAACCAGTAAAACTTCCTTCTTTAATTGATTAATAGATATAGGACCTGTGAAAAGGATTATTCTCTATTCAGAACCAAATATAATACTAAAGTCTCCTTAAGTTATGCACTTAAGCGAAACTTGACTCATCTTAGGACCTTCTAACTTTGTTTCCACCTGGAATAAAAGTCTCTGGCTAAAAAGGTCAGTAGTTAACTGCTGTAGTAGCCAATTTCAATATCCCCTTAAGAAAACATTGAAGACTTATTTGGGCTAATTGTAAACCCCCCTGATTATACTTAAGCCATGGAATCTATCATCTGATTTCCATTCCCATCTTCCTAGCCTTACCTCAGATCTCAGCTTTTTAGTAATGGAACCACTGGACTATCTGTTAAATAATTCTAGGGTTTACTTGTCCCAAACAAGGGTTTCCTGATATGCTCTATAAAAAGGTAACAGGCTCTTTGTCTTATTCACCATGCTGTATGCAAGAAAAGCCCTGTATACAGTTCACACTCAAAGATACTTGGACGAATGATAGGATATCCAGTTATGCTAGTCCCTTGTTAACAAAATAAACACAATCTAAGCAATGTCACCAAACTTGAATGGCTCCTGTCCAATTCGTGTGTCTAAGTCTTCATTTGATTCAGCACTCAGGGTCCACTCTGATCTCTCCTCTCACTGTCCAGCCTCATCTTTGTCATGTTCTCCCTTCTAACCCACTTCTACTCCCTCCGTGTTCCAGTTTGATGTAGCAGCTCCCTGTTTGTTGAACCTACTTTCCTGCAATCCTGACCTTTGCTCTTCTTATATTCTGGAATCCCCTTTACTCAACATGCACCTTTCAAGTCTCTGAAAGGGTTTCCACTGTGTTCCATTGCTTCTGTACATTTCTTTTAGTGTTTTCACCCTACAACATGTTTTCGGAGGGGAAGTCTGTTAGGACACTGACTTGTTAAAGATCTGCTTTGAAGAGAATGTTGGAACACAGTTCTATTCCTCTTCTCTCTCTTTCCTTCCTGACAGCAAGGAGGTGACAGACATTCTCTCCAGTGTGGTCTTGCTATGATATACTGTTTACTCATGGAACCAAAGTCATATGACCAGGCCCTATGGACTAATATCTTAGAAACCACAACCCTCCTTTAACATATGTCTCTTAAATATATTTTCTCTCAACAATATAAAGCTGCCATATATGCCTACCTACCATGTACATGAAATTTCTTCTCATTGGATAACATATCCCACATTTTGTTTATCTCTGCTTGCGACTGGCCAGCCTCAAAATGAGGGCATCAAAGTTGATCAGGAAGAGGTTGTTGAGTAAAATGTCTCCCATAAATCTTCCCCAAAGCCTCTCCACTCAATTCAGATCATAGGGGGCTTTAAGAGAGTGGCTTTAATTAGAATAAGGCACCATATTATTTTGATTTCCTGGGAGGAACAGTAATTCATCAGAATATTTCTTGGGATGAATCAGTTTGATTAGCAATTCTGCATTCAGAAACCTTAATATATAAGCCTAGCTTTCTTGGGATTATAGGCATCAGGGGGTTCTTAGTACTAGTTGATTATCAAACCACCTGGGATACTTTTAAAATCTAAGTTCATGTTGGTTCTGATTTGTTAGGTTTCTGAACAAGACCAGGAAACTGCATTTACAAAAAGCTTCCCTGGTGATTGTACTACCAGACTGAGTTGGGAACTAAAAGGATATAGGATCTCTATAGCAATATTCCTGTATTTCTTTTATTTCCGCTCTCTAAATGAGAAGGAAAAGATTCATTATGTATCTCAGGTCAGCTATATAATGCTTTATAAAAATATATGCCATCAGTTTTTAAATCAATTTTTTAGTTAGTACACAAAGCAGTGGACTTCATTATAGCTTTTCCGTGTACATGCATTGTTGTTCTTTGCTCATATTTGCCCCCTGACCCTTCGTTGTCTTCTTTCCTCCCCTTCCTGCTGGTTCAGTTCTTTCCTCACGAGGTTCCCCCTCTGCTTTCATTCTTGTCTATGTGTACATACGTATGTAGTTAAATACAGATTCTGTACATGAAACATGGTATTTGCCTTTCTCCCATTATCCTGTTATTTTCTTACCAAAGTCAGTTTTATTTCTGAGAAGCATGTGTGAAGAACAACATGTTAGAACTGAACATGCTGTGCATAAGGGATGGGAGGGAGATGGAAAGCAACTCTAACAAAAGGTTTTCTCATTAACGGGTGCTCTGAGTTGTCCAGCCTAGTGATAGATCCTGGGGTTGCCATGGGGAACAGAGACTCGATTCTCATTGGTGGTCCCTGGTGAGGAGGAATACATAGGAGCCACGCAGTAGAAAGGGAGAGAAGAGGATGGTTTGCCTGATGTGGCAGTATGTGCCTATGCAGGGCATGAGAGTGAGGACAGACCCCAGAGAAAGATCTGAAGAAACGGGGCTGGAGAGATGGCTCAGTGGTTAAGAACACTGGCTGCTCTTGCGGAGGACCTGAGTTCAGTTGCCAGTACCCACGTGGTGGCTGACACCCCTCTATAACTCCAGTTCCAGGGGATCTGATGCCTTCTGACCTCCATGGGCATTATGTAACATGGTGCATTTATATCCATGCAGGCAATATGCTTATATACATTAAATAAAAAGCAAATAAATGTTTTAAAAAATCTAAAGTCAGAGTAGGCATGAGACCTGCACCAAGGAGAAAGAAATTCAGGTGAGAGGAACAGTAAATGCTCAATAAACAATAAAAAAAATGTAAAAGTAGTCAAGGTAGGAGAGGCAAGAAGGCAGAGGGGTGCAAGGATCCAACATGGTGATGGCTTAAGATGAACATTTTGGCTGTGAAGTGGAGATGTCCTGGAGAGGGCTCTACAGAGTCATCAGAGTAAAGAAAGGACTGTGGTCTGCATCAGAGGAGAGACAGCGATGACAGAAGGGTAGAAAGTTACAGAGGATTTGGACTTTGGGGTAAGTAGGAGGACATGGGAATGCATCCCACACTCTAGCTTGTACAGTCACATGAGCTGGTGGCTGTTCTTAAGTATAGAGGACACAAAAGTAGAATGAACTTGGCAAAGACAAGAGGCTCATCATGTTAGGTTCTGATTTCTTGGTTTTGAATGGCCTATTGGATTAACATTGAGCTACTTAATATTCAACTGGATAAAAAGTCCCAAATTGCAGAAGAAACATGAACCAGACAAGCAAATGTGAAAGTTATCAGGGGCTGGAGAGATGGCTCAGCAGTTAAGAGCACTGGCCGCTCTTGCAGAGGACCTGGGTTTGATTCACAGTACCCAATGGTGGCTGATAACCATCCTAACTCCAGTTCCAGGGAAATCTGATGTCCTCCTCTGACCCCCAAGGGCTCTGCATGATGTGGGTGCATTTATATGGATTCAGGCAATATACTCATACACATAAATATAAAAATAATAAAGACTTTTAAAAAGAAAGTCATCAGTTTAAATTAATAGAACTAAAGTTAACGGCTTAACTTACACAACATTGTTTTAAGTTCTTTGTAGTCATTATCCTTTTCCTCATCCATACTATGTGGTAGATAGATACCTCTACTTAGGAATGTGAGAGTTGAGGCTGAGGAGTTCAATGAGAAGTATACATAGTTTATGATTAGTGATAAAATCTGGGATTTTGTTTAGTCAGTTTTACTCCACAGTGCTCCCACCACGCACAAGAGCATTGCAGGCATAAGAGTAGGTGTAATCTCCAGAATCTGAATATAGTAAGGTGATAAGGGGGTCCCACACAAATCCTGGAAATCAATAACACTAAATGGTACATAGAGGATAAAAGATCCTGAGACACAGGATGGAAATCAGGGTCTATGTTAGTGTGAAAATAAATGTAGAGCACTTTACTAAGGAACAAGACTCATTGCTCACACAGGCCACTAAAGACAATTTAAAACAACAGAAAATGATCTATTAGAGTTCTGGCGGCTGGGAAGTCCAAGATTAAAGTAACAGTAAGTTCATGTCTGTCTGCCAAGGGCCTGTCTGTTCTGTGTAAATGGTACATTTCCCTCTTTCCCTCACTTCCGCCCTCCTCTTACTCCTCTTCTTCTTTCTTCTTCTCCCTTTCTCCTTCCTTCTCTTCTTTCTCCTTCTCTTCCTCCTTCCCTTCCTTCTCATCTTCCTCCTCCTCATCTTCCTCCTCTTTCTCCTCTTTCTCTTCCTTCTCTTCATCTTTTCTCCCCCTCTCTCTCAGCAGGGAACTCAGGCTGCCTTAGAAGCCACAGTCTTCCTGCCTCAGATGCCACAATCCTCCTGCCTCAGCTTCCTAAGTGCTAGGATTACAGGGGTGCATTACCATCCTTCCCTTCTTAAAAGCATTTTCTTGTACCCTCTCATGGCAAAGTGGACAATGGCTACTTAAGCCTCTTTTATAAGGGCACTGACTCCATTCATCAGAGCAGGGACCCTATGACCTAATCATCTCTCAAAGGCTATACCTCTTAATTCTCTTACAGAGGGGATTAAGTTTCAACATAAGGATTTTTGGGAGTAGAGGGACATAGATATTCAGAGCATAGCTGAGGTCAGTTAGAACTGGCCTTATGGCTTCTCTGCCTTTCATTTAAGATCAAGTATAGAATTGGCCTGTAGAGTGACCATGGGCTAGGTGATATGGAGGGTATTGTAAGCAAAGAGAGAATGTTTTAGTGCAATGATAGGAGTAGATGTCAGACTCAGTGGTTTTGAGTGTGAGGAGAGGCAAGGAAGAACAGACATAAGTGGAGACTACTTCTTTGACAAGTTTGTCTGTGACGGGGACAGAGACCATATGGGACTTCATGGAGATATGCGGTCAAGGAGGAATTTTAATTTTTTAAATGGTTAATTTTTTTAAGTGCTGAGTTCTATGATGTGAAAATCACATATTATTAAGATTAACTGGTCGGGGGCTGTAGAGATGGCTCAGCAGCTTAGAGCGCTGGCTGCTCATGCAGAGGAATCAGTTTCAGTTCCTAGCATCCACATGGAGGCTAACCACCATGTGTAGCACCAGTTCCAGGGGATCCAACACCCTCTTCTGGTCTCTGTGGGCATTGCACAACATGGGTGCACTTACATAGATGTAGGCAAAACACCCATAGACATAAAAACAAATAAGTATAAATAAATAATAAATAAATACATAACTGGTCAGTAGAAAGGAGAGTGAAAATAGAGAGGAGGTCATAAAGAGGAGGTCATAGTGGCATAAGAATTCTGGGAAAGAGAAAAAAGACACGGTTAATAATAGAGGCTCTACTGTACTTACGATAGAGAACTAGTTCTTCATTGTCACAGGAAGGAAGAAGAAATGGCATGGAGCAAATTTAGTAAGCATAGAATTGATTTAGGAAATTGATGGAGCTCTCTTTTGATTTCAGCAATTTTATCTTTGAGGAGGGAGGTGACACAATTTTGAGATAAAGAAGGGGGGATGTGTCAGGGATTGCAGCAGCACGGAGCTGTGAAATATCCCCTCTGGGGATGGACTAGAAGACATGGATGGATGAGGTAGATATTAAGGACGAGAGTCAGATGGTCATTAACGCACACCCCATACCCATACTGCATGGATTTGCTGGGACAGCCCAATGCTCAGGCTGGAGAAAAGATGGTGGTTGAGTAGAATTAGAACTCAAACATGATCGACTGAACCATGTTCATCACTTTATCCTTCTGCATAGAATCCTGTGGTTGTTTATTAACATCTCATCACATTAGAATGTTCCTTGGGGAAGGTTGGCTTATCCACACCAGACGCTGCTCCTGATCAGTCCACTTCCCTTGCCAGTGACTGCTGTGGGAGTAAATACGTCATATAATTCTAGGCAAGAGGGGATTCCATGCACAAGGACAGATTTCCTTGCTTTTAAAATGGCACTGGATTGATGGTCAATTTTTTACCTTGGAGTGAGATCTTGCTTGCTAGTGATACATAGTGAGATGCCCTAAAGCCTGTGTGACATGTAAGGATGCCGGCATGAAAGGCAGAACCTGGCCTTCAAATGTATAATTGAACCAGGGCCCTGCTTGTTATACAAGATAATTACCTTTCCTCATTGTTTATTGATGAGTACATAGGAAAAATATGGCATAGAAGCCATTGAGGATACTGGTTAAATTCTGCTGGAGGTGGTAGATCCTCCAGTCTAAGATGGAAAACAAAGGAAATGACCCGAGTTTGAGGACAAGAGAGGGCAGATACAGTAGAAATGAGCACACTTCAGGCCTGAAAGTCACAAGAAAAAAAAAAAAAAAGAGTATCTTGAGAACAACTGAACAAGATGGAGGAACTTTTACCGCCCGTGATTTTTGGAAATGAGGAAGAGGAATGGTATATTCTTAAGAGATTTGCTTTATCAGGGAGCTGAAAAGTTTATTTTCCAACCCAACATCCATGCCAATCAGAGAAGATGGTAAGTCACACCATCTTCTACACATTGAATAGCCTAAATTTGAGTCACAGAAGCTGCAACACCAGGGTAGTTTTTTGTGAAGCAGACCATTTTATGTGTGGCATTTACCTTTAATGGAAAAATTTGTGCTATGACATTCATAGACTAACTGCCTGACTGCATCTGCCATCCCTAGTTCTTTCATTGATGCCATTTTTATAACAAGTTATTCTTTTATAAACAGTATTCAATGTTTTATTCATACTTTATGTGAAATGAGGGACGTCAGGTTCAGAGTGAAGTCGTGCTGTGCTTTTGGCTGGGGTCCTCGGATTGTGCACTGTTACCTACATCCTGCTTGGATGCCTCCTTCTAACTGGTACATCTTGTACTTCTTTTCTCCTTCTAGAATTTTATGGATTATAAGTTAGATAAATAGGAAAGTGATTTCCATGGCCAAAATCACTGAGGACAGTTTCACAATTCATCTTGGAGTTTTCCTTGACTAATGTTGTAAAGGCATAGTGCTTTATGTTTTATCTTCGTTTAAAGTATTTTATGGATGGCTTAATTTTGTGTGTATGAGTGTATTGCCTGCATGTGTGTAAGTGCACCTATGTCATGGAATGCCCATGGAGGTATTGGATCCCCTGGAGCTGGAGTTAGCTGCTATGTGGGTATAGAACCCGAGTCCTGGGCTGGAGAGATGGCCTAGCGGTTAAGAGTACCGACCGCTCTTACAGAGGACCCGGGTTCGATCCCCAGCACCCACATGGCGGCTGAAAACCGTCTGAAACTCCAGTTCCAGGAGAACTCCAGTTCCAGGGGAATCCGAGACCCTCTTCTGACCTCCGCGGCTTTGCACGACACGGGTGCACAAACCTGCATGCAGACAGTACATTCATACACATACAGAAATAAATAAAAAATTAAAAAAAAAAAGCCTAAAAAAAAAAGAACCCGAGTCCTCTACAAGAGCAGCCAGTGCTCTTAATCACTGAGCCATCTCTCCAGCCCTTCATCATTTGTTGAAAATTTTCAGGGGAGGATTTATACTTTTTATTGTCTAAAACCCTCCATGATAGCAAGCTACTCAATGATTTTTTTCCATCTTTTTCTCCTTTAGCAATTCAGTGGCAGGACAATAAAGACAGATCCCAGAGTGTACTTGGGCTCAGCTTCTCCCTATAGAAAGCTTCTTAGAGCTTCTTAGAGCTTCTTAGAGCTTTCCTCCGTGGGTACAATAACACTTTATTGTACATTTATGAAGGCGGAATGCCTAGGCTCAAAAGACTGCAACTCTCAACAACTGAAGACAAAGCTGTGAAATGAATATTTGAGTTTGGGGGAGGTAGGGTAGTTTGCTTAATAAGGGGGTAAAGGGTTTATTTATCTTCTACTTCTAGGTCACAATCTATTCTTTTTTAAAATTTATTTATTTTTGTATGTGTATGAATGTACTATCTGCAAGTAGGTTTGTGCACCCCTGTCGTGCAATGCCGTGGATGTCAGAAGAGGGCATCGGATCCCCTGGAACTGCAGTTAAAGGTGGTTCTCAGCCGCCATGTGGGTGCTGGGGATCGAACCCAGGTCCTCTGCAAGAGCAGCTGGAGCTCTTAACTGCTAGGCCATCTCTCAGCCCCATCACAATCTATTCTTGAGAGAAGTCAGGGCAGGAACTCAAGCAGTAACCAAAGCAGGAACCATGGAGAAACACTGATTTGGCTATCTTTAAATAAATATTTTATTTATTATTTTTATATTGTGTGTATGAGTGTATTGCCTCTGTGTATATAAATGCACCTGTGTCATGCAATGCCCATGGAGGTCAGAAGAGTTACAGAAGGTTGTTAGCTGTCATGTGGGTGCTGGGAACTGAACCCAAATCCTTTGCAAGAGCAGACAGTGTTCTTACTGGACAAGCCAAACCTCCAGCGCCTTTATAAAGGAGCTTTATAAAGCCAGAGATCACCTGCCTAGGTATGTGCTGCTCATAGTGGGTGGAGCTCCCCCATATTGATCAAGACAATGCTGCACAGACATGCCTGTAAGCCAGTGTGATGGGAATTCTTCAACAGAGTTTCTCTTTTCTCAGGTGACCCTAGGTTGTGTCATGTTGACAGTAGAAACTAGCCATGTTGGCATGTTGATTCCTGAGGTATTTTTAGGCCTTATGGAGGCAACCATATTGTTATGAGTTCATGGGAACAACATCCCTGTCCTGTCCATAACAACAATAAATATAAAAGAAGTCATGAATTCCAAAGAGGATTGTTTGGGGGACACAGGAAGCATTGGAGGGGGAAGGGGAGTAAAAATAGCAAATACAGTGAATTTATATATGAAATCCTCTAATTAAAAACACATATGTGTAATTAAACTGTGTCATGCCAGTAAAGAAAAACACCAACAAAACAAAGCTAAACAAAACAAAACAAGAACAAAATCTAAGCAGGATAGGAGGATAGGCTAGTGCTCATCTTTTTCTTTCCTTATAGAATCAACATGGCTTAATTTATTCTAAGTACAGTCTAATTCCATCCCAAAGCATTTGTTTTAAAGTCTTAAAAAGTCAAAATTTGGTATGTATGATTTAAAAGATATATAATTCTGAGTAGCCAAAGTTATTCTACACTAACAACCATGTAATTATCTCACAATTAGTTGTTACCGGGCAGTAATTCTCTGTCAATCACAGTTTCTCAAAGACCCTGGATGATGGAAGCTGTAAGTAAACATTATACAATTCTATGATCACCCAGCTAGGGAAAGAAATGGGATGCATCATGGACTTGTTTATCATTTCACTGGGCAGATAAATCCTCTTGGCCATTTCCTGACTTCAAAAGAGATAAGCAAATACAATTCTTAATATGTTTGAAAGGCGTAGTCAGAAATACATGTTAAACAGAGCTAATGACCTTCAGAAATAGCAAAAAATAATCACTGAAGAAATTTTGGGAAAGGAGAAAGATAAGTGAAAATCAACTGTTTTAGTCTGCTTCGGATGCTATAACAAAATCCTCTGGTACTGGGTAGCTTAAATAATATGAATTTGTTTTCACACAGTTCAGATGGGTGGGATCCCAAGGGCAGGGTACCAGGTACTCAGATCCCAGATTGCTGGTGGCTCTTCTCTCAGTTTTCTGTGGGCTTTCATTGGTGTGTTTGCATGGAGAAAGAAAGTGAGCAGTCCATGTTTCTTCACATAGGAACACTAACCCTATCAGAACTGCCCCCTCTGACTATATTTAGACCTAAGTCATCAGACCTTCCTGGAGGCTCTATATGACTTGCTCCTCACTATGATAAATACCTGACAGAACTGACTTAGGGAGGACAGGTTTATTTTGGTTCACAGTTTCAAAGGACTTAGTCCATAGTGGTGAGGAAGGCACAGTGTTGGGAGAAGCTCAACTACTGGAGTTGGTCATGGCATGGTGGAGTGCCTCACACACTGCAGGAGCAGACACCTGGTGGGGGGGGCACCAAGAGCTGACATAGGTTTGGAAGGCCTGCCCCCAGTGCTCCCTGTTTGCTGCCTACATCCCGTAGTCTCCTCAAACATTACCACCAGCTTGGGTATTCAAACACAAGAACCACACTGTAGGAGACATTTTACACCCAAACCATAGTGGACTCCATCTCTAAATACAGCCATATTGAAGGTTAGAGCTTCTAGTTACTAATTTTGAGGGATGCAAGCAAACATCCTATCCATAGCACAAATATTGCTAGGAGTTGCAATTGTAGTAGCCAGGAGGACTGAGTAAATGCACAACAAATAACTGAATACAGGTTCAATTTTAATACTTATTTGAGTTGGAAAGAAAAAGAACTCCTAAGAGAATTTAAAGGAATTCAAAGACAAAAGGAAAGCTTGAAGAGAAACTGATTTCCCAGGGACGCAGACACTGGTTTTATGCCTACTGGGAAGCAGAAGAAAAGCCTTATGGGTAGAAATATATCACAGTCCATTTGTGAAAAAGAGTCCAGAGAATCTTTGGAGAAGTGATAAGGAAATGAGATGTCCACCCATGAGATAAACAGTTTCCTGTGAAAAACTGTGACTCTAATTCTGCCTTCCAGCCTGGCCTACCAGTCCTCAGCAGAATGAGTCATAAATCATTCCTGAAGGAACTGACATAATTACCACAGGAAATCTCTCGACAGCTCATCATAAGAGACAAAATCCCTTAATAGGTTACTGAAAGTGCCTGTGGGATTTTTCTACATATATTACATATCTACATTTATATGTCTATGTGTGCATTATAGTTGCAAACCTAATAGATTTGCTCATATACAGGAAGGTTTCCTGAAGGGGAAATGAGGCTATCTCCTGCTGCCAAAAAGGAAAAATGCAAAATTTGAAGTGAAAGAGGAATTTAAGGAAAGAAGAGCCAAGAAGTCGGGCTCAGTAGGGATCCAAATGATCCCTGGTGTATTGTAACAAGTGTTAAACCGTTTCCACTTGATTGATTTATGCGGGTATTTCTCTGAACAAAGAGGCTTCAGATCAACTCACCTCATCAATGGTTTCTCATGTCTTTCTCCTTCAGGGCTAATTAAATTCAAAGATGGATTGTTTCCACAGAGCATCCTATGGGAACTTTTCAAAGGATTATATATCTACAGGTTGCTTCGATGAATTCATCTTCAGTACTTCTCTTTCAGGTGACATAAGAGGGGCAGGGTGTGCAACAAAGATGACAGTTTGCCATGAAGGAGATGGAGTTTCTTTTTTTTTTAATTTTATTTATTTTTGTATGTGTATGAGTGTACTGTTTGCATGTAGGTTTGTGCACCCATATCGTGCAATGCCTCGGAGGTCAGAAGTGGGTCTCAGATTCCCCTGGAACTGGAGTTCTCCTGGAATTGGAGTTACAGACGGTTCTTAGCCATCATGTGGGTGCTGGGGATTGAACCTGGGTCCTCTGCAAGAGCAGTCAGTGCTCTTAACCGCTAGGCTATCTTTCCAGCCCTGGAGATGCAGTTTCTATTCAGAATTCTGAGCAGGGCTATCCTAGAGACCTGATAATCTTTCATCACAACCCGTAACGTCCCTTTGGATAGAATGGACAACTTTCCTTCTCCAGCAGTAACTAACTCTTTTAGCCACACATGAATGTTTTGGAAGAAGTCAACCATTTCTTTCCCTCTCTGGTGGGTTCTAACCAATTGAGTGCACATCCAAAGAGTGAAATGGTCAGGAAAATGTAAGATCTGTGGTTTTTTTTTATTTTTATTTTTTGGTCTTTTCGAGTCAGGGTCTCCCTGTAGCCCCAGCTGTCGTGGAACTCACTCTGTAGACCAGGCTGGCCTTGAACTCACAAAGATCCACCTGCCTCTGCCTCCCAAGTGCTAGGAATAAAGGTGTGCGCCACCATGCCCGGCAGATCTGTGTTTTTCATGATTAAATTTGTCTCAAGCCTCTCACAGACCTTCTTCAGTCTTCCAACTCATGCTGTAGGCTCGTAGGACTGATTACATTAGAAGATAAAATGCTGGCTGGATCTACTAAGCCTGCTTATTCACTGTGGCAGGTGCTTCCTGTTCTCCTCTCCTTTACACATACCAAGGCAGGCTTCTCACTCTCTCGGGTGTTAGGCAGAACCACAAGGCTGGGCAATGGGCTGTTACAGGAGCTGGAATGTGACACTTCTGGGATGTAGTAGCACAAGTCTACACTCTCCGAGGAATAGGCCTATTGGCCAAAATCCTGTGTGTGACAGATAGGTCAAGCCAACCACAGGCAATTACAAAGGCTTTTCACGACAGGTGGTAGGAAGAAGCTGATCTCACTCCAGACTTGGTGCACAGACAGTGTCTGCGTTCTCTGGAGGAAACTGTGTAAGGACCAGGTTCATCCTTCCTCTCCCAGTGTCTAGCTGGGCTGCTGCCATTTCCACCTGCAGTCCTAGCCTAGGCAGCTCCGTCTGGTGGCCTCAAAACAGGGGGTGAGTGTTGAGCTTTTTCTTCACGCTGACTCTTGGTTTCCTGTTCCTTGTCCTTCCTTTGTTCTTCCCCTATCCCCCAGGTCCACAAGCCACCAGGGGTCTTTGAGGAATCCTTTCCCACAGTCCTGCCCACTTCCTCTGCGTGCATGTTGTTTGACCCTAACCTGGTAGGCTCGGCTCCATGTAGCAACAACACAGGGGAACATTGGGAGACCCCCTTCTTCAGACTCTTGCTTATGTTAGCATAGTGAGCACAGGGGCTGCTTCTTTCAGTCTGGATCCTTGTCTTAATTGACCCTCACCATTCCTAGAGCTTCTCTAACACTCTGTGCTCTTGTCCTGACAATCCCTCAAGGTCCAAGTGGGTGTAGGTACCACAAGATTGAAGCAGCCTTGAATACTGATCCATCATGTGGAAGCAGAAACCACAGTGAGTCCCAGCTCCAAAGCAAACTTCAGTTGCTGAGATTTACTAGAAACTCAGCATAAGCATCATGGCTAATCCTGAGTGTCAACCTGACTCCAGCTGGGATTAACTAAAGACCTTCTGATTGGATCATTTGAAGCTGGAAGACCCACCCTAAATGTGTGGCAGCCCATATAAAAGGCCATGGCAGAAGTAAGCTCTGGCTTTTTGCCACTTGTGTTCTCTCTCACTTGTGAGTTCACCTTGCTGCTGTGACCAACTCCTTTGATTCCAACGTAGACTGAAGACTAGCAGATCTCCCAGAATCCATCAGGCTTTCAGCATCAGATTGGGACTACTCAGATATTCAGCCTCGTGGACCGAGCAACTAGTGGGCTCCCAGCCTCTCCGGTGTGCAGCCATTGTTGGACTACTCAGACTCTATCTTGTAAAAAAAAAAAAAAAAATATATATATATATATATATATATAGGTATATATTTCCCATATATATAGTATATATTAATAGATATTAGATTACATATATATATATATATATATATATATATAGCTTTCATTTTGTGCCGAACAGGGACCATGTGGCCCTGCTAAGGTGAGGGGGACACAGCACCTGCCAGCAGCTGCTGTAGGGAGCTGACCTCTTGGCGCAGGGACCAGTTGGCTACTTCCCATAGCCCGGCCTCTGTGGTACTTCCAACTCAGGCCCTTAGCCTGGACCCACGAGACACATGCTCCACTCTTGACCATGACTTCCCACCTGCCCAGAGACTGCTGAACCCTGGACAAGAATTTCCAGGCTGATGGCTGTTGGCCTATCTTCAGCCTATGTCCACTTACAATACCAGCTACCCAGATTGTTGGTCTGTAAGGGGACCTCTTTCCAACCCACTGGCCACCTGAACAAAATGCAGGCTTACCTTGGCCTGTATTCATGCAATAATTAATAAAAAATGACAGCTGGGAATTCTGTGATGATGTTACTTGGAAATTCAAATTTACTCTTTGCTACAGCCTGTTTTTATAAACCAAATGACATCAGTTCCCAGAACCAATCATAGGCCCCTCAACTCCATGCCACTGCACACCATTGCCCCACCCAGCATCACTCAGCTTGGCCATGTTGTTTGCTCCTCCTTGGGGTGGGGTGCCCTGAGGGATGCTATCTGAGAACTAGCCTGCAATTCGAACTGGATCTTCCTTCATATATATCACACATAGTTTCTGGTTAAGATCTCAAGGTCAGTGATACCAGTCAGACGTATAATCTGCATCTTTATTTTATGTTCCTAAGGTGAAGCTATCCCCAGATGTGTCAACTTTACTCTAAGACATTAATGAGTTATAACAATTCGATGGTGGACTGCAGAGACTATTCCACTCACAGGAACTAATATATCCATTAGGGAATAAGGCTGACAGGCCTACTCCCAGCTGTTGGAAATATCAGTTGTTCACTGCTTAAGGTGTGACTGTCACTGGAATGCTCTCTGAGAACAGACATGTCTCTCCTTACATTATGGCTTTTCCCAGTGGATGGACCATATGACTGGATGAGTGGGGATACTAGGTCCTCCCCCCCTTGTCTCAATTCAGGATAACTCTGAAACGTGCTCTTGTTTCAGAGGCCCCTGTGGGTTAGACTGAGGTCACCGGTGCCACTGGGTTACAGACCAGCTTCTTCCTCTGCTGCATCCTGCCTTTCTCATTTCCATACAAGTTTTATCTCTTGAGACTATTTCCCAATAAACCTTCTGTGCACATTTTTCCAACCCAATATTTGGTCCTGGGAAATTCAACCCAAAGCAGTTTCCCTTTGTGCCTCCTACTCTTTGTAGTTGGATCTTAGGAAGGGAAATGGATAGACATGGTGACGTCTAGTATGTGCCTGTTCTTAGCTAAGTCAGATTTTCATGTGACTTCTGGTACAGAAACAGAGCCCAAGGAGAGTATGTGGATTTTTCAAGATTATTCCCTAACTTCACTATGTTTTTGAATTTTTTTTCCCCAGAGAAGAAATCTCTATCAATGTGTAAAAATGGCTGAGTGTTCTCTGCAAACCTCCCTGGGGTTGTTCAATGTTCCAGTGAGCCTGCTCAATATCTAGTCCAGTTGATGGAGGGGACGTGTAGAGCTTTGCTCTGCTAAGCATCTGCTCAGCATCTGTGCTGGATAGCTTTAGTGTCAACTTGACAAACCTGGGTTGAGGGAGCCTCAATTGGGGAATTGGCTCCATTGGACTGGCCTGTGGCCATGTCTGTGAAGTATTGTCTTGATTGTTTAGCAATGTGGGAAGGTACAGCCCACTGTGGGTGGTGCCACCCCTGGGCAGGTTGTTGTGTACAGTATAAGAAAGCAGGCTGGGCATGGGTCAGAGGAGCAAGCCAGTAAGCAGCATTCCTCCATGGCCTGTGCTTCAGCTCCTGCCTCCAGGTTCCTACCCTGAGTTCCTACCTTGGGCTCCCTCAGTGATAAACCATGACCCTGGAGATCTGAGCTAAATAAACCCTTTCCTCCCCAAGTTGGTGTTGGTCAGAGTGTTTTGTCACAGCAATTTAAGAGAAACTAGAACAGCATCTATTTTGAAGGAACTAGTTCCATCAGCTCCTTCATGGTTGGTTTTCTGTCCTTGTCTAGCCTCTGCTTACTACCAATTGTGCTATTATTATTTTGGTTCATAAAACATTATTTAGTAAAGTATCCTTTCCCCCTCAACATAATTGATCTTAATTTTCTTTTCTCTGATGTGATGATTTTTTCTGGAAGAAAATGTATTGGATTCAAGAAGTTCTCAATTTGGCTCTGGAAGAGGTGAGATGATAAGCTGGTCCTTAAGCACAGCCTTTCACTTTAAAACCTCCATTGGCTGGAGGCTTCTGTTTACTTAGCTTTAATTTTTTTTCCCAAGTCTTTCTAAGTACATGCAGATAAAGTATGAACCATAATTTCTATTTTGGTTTTAATATAGTGAATGGATTCAAATAAATTTTTTCTTAATAATTCAGAACCTTGTTGAAGGTTCTTTTTCTTTTCTTTTTCTTGGAGCAATCCTGTAATTCACAGAGTATAAAAATGGAAATGAATGTATGTTAACCATAGATAGTCCCTAGAATTTATCTTAAATAAATCCATGATTACATATTTAAACTATTAACTTTTTCTGTTTTCTTGAGTTGGGGTTTCCCTATAGCCCCAGCTGGCCTGGAACTTGGTATGTAGACCAAGCTGGCCTTGATTTCTTTACATGACCTGGAAGATATATATACATATACATATATGTATATATATATATATATAAAACATTCCTTTAATTTTTTTCTTTATTTTTAAACATGCAGAACTACTTTTATCATCTTACTTGCAGAATCTGAAAAACTTCCTTTCATAAAAATATAACTTCTGGTGCAGTTCTTTTCTTGTTAAATTACTGAGCTTGTTTTTCTTTTTTAATGGTCATGACTGATTTTGCTGAACACATGCAGGGCCTGTTCAATCTCTATGCAGGAAGTGTTAAATTTCCTTCTCAGCTCCCACCGCTTTGCATTCAAGGAATTTTCCTTTGGGGTTTGCTTGAGGAGCCCTGACAAAGGACAAATAATCCCTCTGAAGATGACAGACATCATCCTCAAGGAGGGGGGGATTTGGACTCTGTTACTAGGCAGTAGATTGAAAGATGATGAAAATGGAAAGTTTACTTCAAACTTCAAGTACTTTGCATTTCCTAAAAATAAGGAACAATCCCCAAAATGAGAGCCCTAAGTTATGTTAAATACAAAACTTAGGTAAAAGATGAAACAATACTGATGAAAGAAAGCTTAATAAGAGTTTTTAGGGAATGTCATATTTTAAAAGCAAACGGGAACTTAGAGAACATTCAACTCCGGCTGCCCTAGATTCAACTGCAAATAAGTTGGACCACCACACTCGATTTATTTTTAGTAGTTTTATTCTTTCTTTTATTTCTTTTTTTTTTTTTTTCGTCTTTTCAAGACAGGGTCTCCCTGTAGCCCCAGCTGTCTTAGAACTCACTCTGTAGACCAGGCTGGCCTTGAACTCACAAAGATCTGCCTGCCTCTGCTTCCCAAGTGCTAGGATTAAAGGCATGCACCACCACACCCAGCAGTAGTTTCATTCTTATTTGGGGGTTTATTTGAGCCTCTTGACTGCTAATTCCAAAAAATGAAAACTTCTGGCCCCTCATGCAGTTCTCTGAACCACTTTTTTTTTTTTTGCCACTGGTGAAATATAAATATTTGTAATGTGAAATGCCCTTGGGTAAGAACACAAATAACTGCTTAGTCTGTGAGAACCCAGAGGCATTTAAGTTTGAGACCCTTGCTACCCAGCATGGATAACGTATATCTGGCACACATTCAAATATAAATTGATAGAAGATAAAAAGCAGGCAGGATCTTGCTAGAGTGACTAGTGTGTTTGGATATATGGAAGAGTCAGGTGAAAAGGGAATGAGGGGTTAGATACATTAGTACCAGAACTGTGTGTAACTCAGCTTTCTCAAGGAGAACAGCCATTTTCCTCCTTGTGGATGCATCCATGACCATAAACTCACATGTTGGCACCACAGTAGATTCTCTTTCCAATCATATATTCCATGGTGGTTAAGTCTATAACCTGAGGAAGACTGCAGGGTTAAATATAGTCCATCATGTGCTAGGTGTGGAAGCTTCCTCACCCAGGAGGAGTAATATCTACATCTGTTCTGTGTGCTTTTTGCAAGACTGATTGAGTTGAGACAAAATCCTTTAAAATGGTTTCTGCCACTAAGGACTGCTAAGGTTTGGCTAACTTATCAATTCATTCACTTATCAAGCATAAACAGATCTCTATTTTCTAAGTATTGGGGTAGGTCCTGAAAATACAGCTATGAACAGAACCTACAGAAAGTTTACAAGAAGGTAAGAATCGAGTTTGAGAGGGTGCTCCAAGCCCACGTTAACTCCTGGGACTCTGGGAATGAATAGGAATCCTCAGGGCCGCTCATTGCTGTACAGGTGGAAGTCTGCTTCAGTGATTCCTTTGCCTCATTGTTGAGCTTTAACACCCCTTTCTAGACTTCTGAGTATAAACCTGTGCTCCATTCGCTAGTAGGGATTAGTCTGGCTCTACCTCATGAAGAGACTGAACCGTGTTTTGAGCCTAAAATTTACCTTTTTCTTCATTCACTTTGATCCAGTCTAGGACCAGTTTCAATGGTCTCAGAGGAAGGTACATCTGAGATAGGGTTCAGCACCCTCACAGCACACAGGGACCAGATGAGGCCTAAGAACACGGGTGTGCAGGACTTCAGAGTTGGTTTCAGAGGGAGAAGTGGGACAGAACTGCAGACAGGAAGCTGGGCCTATGACTATGCCTTCGGGACTTTTCCCACTAAATTCCTGCGTTTACCCTGAATGACTTAAATAAGGTCAGGCTTCATCTATAGCTTTGTCCATAAAAGGAAAATATATTTCCCCAAGACATCATGTGGGAAAAGAAAAATGCTGGTGAGGCCATGTCACATGTGATCTTTTTTCCTATTTTTATGATGCTACCCATGCCGGAAGGGAGATACTGCTAGAAACAGAACCCACTCATGTTACATGGAGCCAAACGCAGGGAGTAGCATTTAGCTCTGAAATCACAGCCCTGCAGCTTTCTGCAAGGTGTCATTTCCTTAAAATGATATTGTAAAGAAGACAAAGGAAAGTTGGTAAGCATGTTTATTTTTGTAATTAAGAATAGTTTTCTTTGTGACTGAGAATACAATTGAAACCGATGTTTTAAAGTAAATTATAAGGTAAGTTAGTGCACATAATGACTTAATAAAACTATTAATTCTTGAGACATGGCTTAATTCACATGTGGAAATTAAAGGATAGTATGTGTCTGGCATTTAAAAAAATATATATATCCTGAATTCCTTGTTGTTTCATAGACTACACTGTGAGCTTCTCATCCTCACTGCAAATCACTGCAAATACAGTCAGCCAAACAACTCCAGGTGAGCTGATCAGGATAGGGGTTCAATTTGGGGAAGATTGGTTTATGTTAGTAAAGCACTCAGCCTGTAAGAGCTGAATGGTGGATTCTGGTTAATACCACCTGAACTTGGATCAAGCTCCTCTGAAACATCTAAAATGTTCCATTATGTGAGTGAACACAATCTGTCTTGGGATTCATGCCTTTGTAACCAATTTTGCCTGACTCTCTGAACTTAGTAGGTTTTAACCAAATCTTTCACATATAGAGTGGTGACCTGAATATAGAAACTGTCCATTTGCAAACAGAATCTCTTAGATACAGTTGGGTGGGCTTTGAGCTTTGTTCTATGTACAAAAGAATTTGAACCTTCTATTTTGAGTTGACATGTAAGAATAAATGTCTCCTGAGGACATGCTAAAGCAGACTACATTCAAACTATTGTATTACAAATGGAGTGGTCACACAGGCTCAGTAAGAAATCACACCTTGATGTATAGACACTACAGTCTGAAATATGTCATGAAGCACCATGCCGTGATGACGAAACACTCACATCATGAGCCTTGGAGACAGACCAGTGGGTGTGAATCTTGCTCTGTTATTTACTAGCTGTGAGACCTGAGGTGAGTTATCTTGCTTTTCTTTTCCTCAGTTTACTTATCTACAAAATTTTGATAACAATGGCAACCATCACAGGAATTTTCACAAACCCCATTTGCAAAATATATAATAGATGACATCTAAGTGTAAAAATTACAAACATATTGTAATAAATAATACTAAAATTACAAACATATTGTAATAAATAATACTAAATTGAAATGAGGTTCTTTAACGTGTAGAAGTGTTTGGTCTGCATGTAAGTCTGTGCATTATGTGTGCGCCTGGTGTCCACAGAGGACAGAGAGGGCATCAGATCACCTGGAACTGGAGTTACAGACAGTGAGGTGGTGCCACATGGGTCCTAGGAACTGAACTGAGCTCCTTTGCAAGAGCAGCAAGTGCTTTTAACTGCTGAATACCTCTACAGCCTGGAGTTGGAATGATCTGACATAAAGTAGAACACAATACAGTGTGCCCACAGTTCTGTGAAACTTTAATCCATCTTCAGTCCATAGGAACTATTGAGATTACTGAACTTGAAGCTGACTGTATGAGAAACAAGAATTCAAAAGGTCTATCAACTCATTCCTTCCTAGTTTTGGATCTTATGGTTTTCTTTTGTAAGGTTGTTTATTAGTAACCCACAGCAAAAGAGACCTCAGTTGAAACCTGCAGTCTTTTCTTGAGGCCAGTTTTGGAACTTGATTTGGCTCAAAGGTAATAAAGCCAGTGTTCAAAGCAAATGTTACCAATATTTTTAAATAGGCTGTTTAGAAATGTTTTTCACCCTCATTAAAGGGTACTGTTTCAGCAGAAAGCTTACAATTGGTGTAACGTGATATATATCTTCAACATGACTTATGAATAAACAAATGCCTTCATTCCCAAATGCACCTAAACTAATAATAATAATAAATTGTGTATTATGCATGATGTGTTCTCTCTGTGTGCGTATCGGGGGAGACAATGTGTGTCATGGCATGTGTGTGGAGGTCAGATGACACAACTTCCTGGAGTCGGTTCTCACCATCAAACTTTACATGGGTTCTAGTAATTGACTCCTGTCACTAGTCTTGCAAAGCAAGTGTCTTTACCCACTGAGCCATCTCATCACCCTGCATGCACTTTCCTATCAAAATTTGGTGTTTCTTTTCATTCTAAGCTCTGACATTAAGCTCTTATATACTTGTGTTTACTGGTGTAGATTTTCTTTCTGTCAAATCCTACTTTTTGTTTTAGTCGTTGATAGGAAGCAAGGTATTGTTGACCATGAAAGCAGGCAGAATTTTTTTTTTATTATTTTTTATGTGTATGAGTGTGCTGTCTACATGTAGGTCGGTGCACCCATATCATGCAATGCTGCGGAGGTCAGAAGAGGGCGTCGGATTCCCCTGGAACTGGAGTCAAAGACAGTTCTCAGCTGCCATGTGGGTGCTGGGAATCGAACCCGGGTCCTCTGCAAGAGCAGTTGGCACTCCCAACCACTGAGTCATCTCTCCAGCCCCCAGAATTTGTTTTTAAGAGTGTTGTTTTGTTATATTATTGTTGAAGTAAATAAGATTTAATAGGTACAATAATATTAAAATGCATCTAGAGAGCTCAAGTTCATGTTTGTGTAACGTATTGATTTGAACTCTTTTTTTTATGAAGTACATGAAAGTAAATAAATGTGTTTATAATTAGCTTTTCATATTAGATTTTAAATTCATATTTGCTTTTAAAGAGCTATAAGTTGTAAACTGAGACTCTGCCAAGTGAAATGCAAGTCAATAATATGATTACACTGTTGATAAATGGTCGCAAATATGTCAACTTGAGACACCTTAAAAGAAGGAACCTCAATTGGGCAGGGGATCCTGGGTTATATTAGAAAGCAGGCTGAGCACAGGCCAGAAAAGCAAACTGGTATGCCGTGTTCCTCTGTGGTCTCTGATTCTTATGTTCCTGCCTTGGCTTCCCTCAGTGATGGACTGTCACTGTGGGAACAGTGAGATGCCATAAATCTTTTCTCCCCAAGTTGGATCTGGTCAGTGTTTTATCACTGCCACAGAAAACAGACTAGAACAAAATGTGAACATGATTCTTTTAACTGATCATCTAGTTTTAGCTTTCGTTGGATGCTTGAACTGACTCTCTCAACCTTCGTTTTTCCATCCTGCTATTTATAGACCATAAAAAGCTAAAAATACACTATTTCTCACTCTCTTGCAGCTATAGAAATGTGGATTAGATTCAGTCATAGGTTGAATTTTAATGATCTCTGAAAGGTAGGAGGACACAGGGCTCATATTTCATGATAGTACAGAAGAATAATTGGGTTCTAATAGAATTAAGTTCTCAACAATGTCTAGATTCTACATTCCATTCTGGTCACTGGCTTGGTGGCCTGAAGTGGTTTGGAAACTGACAATGATGGTGATGTTTGTATTAACTGCTTGACTGTTCATTACACTCACAGTGGAGGAAAGCTCCTCCTGCCCTTAAACCGATGTCGTAAACATTCAGTCTTCTGTTAAAGTCAGAGAAAGGTCTGTTTTTCATCGAATAGAAACATTAAACCATATCCTTAACCTATGCACAGTTCAGTACAATGCCTTTTGCTTGTTACCCCTTTCCTGGAATCTGCACAGATGTCACTTGCCTCACTACTTAAAATGCTGTGAAGAATGAATAAGATGAACAAGACTGCTACTTGTGGAATTCACTGAAAAGCTCTCAACCAGTTTGGCACTGACAACACAGGTGTTCTTTACCTTGGATTTCATTCCTTGTACACATTCTAATTCAATGTCTATGCCTTGTTGGTGTTATTAAAAAAGCTGGGAATGCAATGGTCCAAAGGTAATATCCTTTGGCTTCAAAAAGCGTATAATCTCTTAGCAAGACACAATGAGCAGCTGTGAAAATAGAAAAAGGTTATGTTATGACAAACATTGAGATGCATGTAATTAATAAGCACCATGTAAGCACCTATCTGTTGACCAGAGTGTATATAAAACTAGAAGCTTGTAATAGCATCTTCTAAACCAAGATATGCAGTTAAGAAAGAACATACAGCTGGAATCTTTGCTGAAAGTAAACTATTTCTTTAAATAATATTTGAAAGTATATCTTAAAATGCTCTCCCCATAGTCTCTTTGGAGCAATTTTGTTGTGAAGTTTTTTAAGAAATAATTTGACCTTACTCTGGAAAAGTTTCATCTTTAATTTGAAGGATAGTTAAAGTATTTTTCATTTTTCACAATTCATATTTGCTAATAGCAACCAACATATAGGATAATCAGAGTAAAGTTTAGAGTTGATTCTCATATTAAATAGTAATAAAATTAGATGTAAATAGTAATAAAATTAGATGTATATCTCATTCATTCATTCATTCATTCATTCATTCATTCATTCATTATTTTCCTGTTACTGAGGATTAACTCTCAGGTCTCATTCATGCTAAACAGGTACTCTATCACACAACTATATTCCCTAAAACTTAAAGAGTTTTTATTTTGAGATAGGATCCCACCAAGTTATTAAAGCTGGCCTTTAACTCTCTCATAGCCTAGGCAAAGTCTTTGAACTTGTTCTCCTTATCTCAGCCTCCTGAGTGGTTAGTATTATAGGTATGTACCAATTGTCTGGTGGCATATCTTATATTTTAATTATACATATTAATGTTCTGATTTTATTTTCAGTTGCTGCCTAATTGTCTCATGTACACTCTTAGTTTGTTCCCTCATTCTTTGAAACCCATGGCTTAAAGGCAAATGTGGCTGACTCACACTTGACCCTGTAAATAACCATTGATGTTTTTTAACCACATAGAATGCCTTGATTTAGGTATTTTATACGCTAACACTGTTTCATGTTTATTAATGCAACAAATAAACATTAAAAGCAACAGTTCTAGGTTTTGAGATAGTAAAGTAAGGAAAACTAAACTCCTTTCTTCATGGAGCTTGTATTCTAGTTGTGGGAGAATAGACCATAAACAAAAAACCAAGAAAATGTGTAGTAAGTCAGGTAACGCCTATAAAGCAAAACGAAGCAGGGGAAGGGGAATGCTGGGTTCTGTCATCAGCTGAAGCCACTTGTCCTGCACTTAGGAGCCAGATGCATGTCTTCCTTCCCAAGTCAGCTTTAATGATGTCGTATTGGTAGCTTGAGGCTGGCCATAGAGGAGATTCCCACAGCACCTAAGTGAACAAATGCTGACAGCATGCATAAGACCCATGCTGACTCAATCAGACAAAAACCCAGCATAGAACTGGGGAAATGGGCAGCAGGCTCCAGCCTTAGTCAAGGAACTATTGGCAGCTGATTAATGGAGGGTAAGGGAGTGTAGATATTTAAGGGAGTGTCTCTAGATTGGCTGACTAGATTCCAGTGGGTGAACTTGTACCAAGGCTCATCTGGGTACATATGCTTGATCAGATAGGACCTAACATATATGACAGAATGCATGAAATCTGGTGGGGTTGTTTGGAGGGCATGGATGGGGGTTAGGTCTAAATTTGATTATGATTTATTATATGAAATACACAAAAACTCAATAAAAATATGCATTTAAAAAAGAAGCGAACAAATGTGACAAGTAGAATATTTGCATGCAATAAAGCCAATAGATAAATATTACTAGCACATTCCTAGGTGAAAGAGGTTCTATACTGTTCATGGTGATTTTAGAAGGCTTCGTTGGAGATATTATGAAATAAGTAAGGGTTTGACCATGTGCTATCAAAGGTCCAGAGTGGCATCCTTCCAGATGGGGTGAAGCCCCTTGTAGTATAATTAGAGACAGGAAGGAAATGGCACAATCTGAGCCATGTGAAATTGAGGAACGCAGTAGGGGGTGGGTGAGAGATGGCTGGGGGACTCTTGCAGGGCCACGATGGGGACTTTGGTACTTCATCACAGCCATTGGTTAAGGTTGAGTGACAAGACCTGCTTTCAGAAACAGACCATTTTCCAGCAGTTCTCACAATGGTTAACTCGCCAAGCCCACCTCCCTCACCGTGAAGTAAGGTTTCCTACTGGTCCCTCAGGTCTCTCACCAGCAATCTGCTTCTGTCCTGGATGGTGGTTTCTTTCTGTAAATCAAGGCAGTCTACTAAAAGTAAGAATTTAAATAAGAATCAAAATATTCTAATTTTTTTCCTCAGGGTCTCCTTAGTCCTAGCACCCATGGAAGTCACAATGTGGACCTGGGTGACTTCAAACTACCTTTAATTTTTTTTTCCTAGATTTATTGGAGCATGCTTGATAAAAAGTACACGTTTGATGTGTATAGCATGGTGTTTTTCTTCATACACATTGTAAAATGATTATGATCAAGATAGTTACTACATTCACAGACTCACATAGTTATGATTTTTGTGTGTGGAGAACACACATTAAGTCTCTTACCACATTTCAAGCATGAGATGTATTACCTCTAGTCACCATTCTGTATATATGCTTAAAGCACTTATTCATCTTCCATATCTCTGTCCACTGACCAGTATTCTCCTTTCCCAGATCCTGCCAATCACTTTTTCTCTGCCTTGTATAAATTCAGTTTTCTTAGATACCCCATATAAGTGAAATCAGTGTTTGTCTTTCCATGAAAGACTCTTTTCTAGTAGCCATGACAGTAGTATTCACACTGTACTGCTTGATACCTGTTTGTTGAATGAAATTGTACTGAGTCTATGCTGGTACTTTCTCATTATGTTCTGATTGCTTGTCTCCTGTTGAGTGAAATCCTTGTTTTATGCTTTAGGTTTTCTGAGTATTTAACACATGCATCTTTTATTTATTAAAGTCAGTCTTCAAGTGATATTGTATTGATCCATATCTAGGATAAGAAATTCGTAATACTGTATAATTTGATCTGTTTCCAACTGATCTCAGAACTACTGCCATATTTACTCTTGCTCTTATATTACTAAATCCATACATTATTATTAATATAAAAATATGTGCATACTTAATTTATATACCTTGATAAATTTTGATAAATTTGGAGATGCATGAAACCATCACTGCATAATTATTGTGGTAAAGTACACCTAGCATGAAGTTTACCATTGTCATTATAAGAGTGGAATTCAATAGCAGTAGGCACACCCACAGTCTTGTCTGACTATCACCACCATTTCTAGAGTTATTTCACTGTCCCAAAGATTATACTAGCCTTTCCCCTTCCTGAAGCCTTGGCCACCTCTGCTCTTCTTTCTGCATTGATGATTTTGTCAGTTCTTGATTATTCTATAAATAGGATCATGTGGTATTTGCCCTTTGGATTCTGACTTAGTTCACTTATTTCAAGATTCACCCATGTGGTAGCATGTCTCAGAACTTCTAACATGAGAAGGGGATGTAAACTACAATGTACTTTAGAAGGAGTTTTCCTACTATGGTTTTAGCACTATCAGCACTGGATTCTTATTGTTTGATATAAAGGAAAATCATTCTCAAGACCATGCTGTTCATGTCTGAACATTATTCCTGAAGCATGAATGGAGCTGCTCCTTTACATTGGCTGAGTACTACCAGTTGTGAGAGGTGAAGCTGGGTGGTCCTCTAATGAATGCAGATGAGCAACACAAATAATGAGATAGTCTGGACTGAAAGGCTAGATACCACATTCTTGTCATATACAGCAGAGCATTTGAAAAGGTAAAAACTATTCAGTATTGAACTCCATGGTAGCTCTGGGCTCACTCCTTGCCCAGCAAGAGATGAAGTTAGGGGTGTATTTCTGTGCCCTGGTGAGGGCTGCTGTGCCACCTACCCAAGGAGTTGGAGACTCGGAATATGTCCAAAGTTAAATTGCTTAGAATGAAGTCCTGACTCCTTTACTCCTTCTTCAACTCACTGGAACATCAGTTTTCTCAGTTCCACCAGGGGAGTGATATATTTACTCTCAAGGTTGGTTGTGCAGGCCGAGTTAGGAAATCATACTAAAAACTCATACGGTCCCAGGCACATGCTGCTAAGTGCTCAAGAACTATTGATTATGAATCACAGTTGACATGTGAAATGTTTACTAAGGGGTAGGGCACCACTAGAGACCAACCTGAATTGTCACTGTATGGAGGTATCTCTGTGCTGATGTTACACTTTTAGTAAGTGGATCCAGAGCAGGCCCAGAGTTGTCTTGGAGGGAGGCAGACAGCATTTGGGAAACTTGAAACAGTTGTATCAACCAAGTGGTATGGAAGCATTTCAATATTTTAATAATTCGCAGGACCATCCCCCTGGGTATCAGGCTCGCTGTTATTCTGATGATTATTCTGCAGATGAGCATCCTTTGGGAGGCAAGAATTTGCTTATCACATTAATAACTTCTTCATGCTGATGATACAAATTTACATGCACAGCCTCTTTTGTACCACTGCTTTCTTGACATATCTCCATTAGGATATTTTACAGGCATCCGAAGCAGAATTCTCCAGCTCATCCCCAGTGGTCCTGGTCTTTTTTTTTCTTTTCTCTTTTTTGGTCTTTTCATCTTAGCGGTATCAGGATTATACGGTACATTTCTTTTTCTCTTCATGGAGGAGTTCTGCAATTGAATAACGAATGTGTGGTACCTAGCGCCAAGAACACAGCATCAGCAGATGCAGCCTGAAGTCAGGGGCTGTGTGTCAGGGTGCATCAGGCTCAGTGGAGCTGAACAGAACCAGACTCAATTGAAGTGTTGTCACTTGTTGGCAGTTGCCTTGGCCTTGAGAAATTCATCAGATGTTCACGGCCAGATCATTTCCCTATCTGATGGGAACACTGCAGGATGACTGTGTGCATTCAAGGGAGTAAATAGGAAAGGGCTGACACACAGTAGGCACATGCAGATGGCACGCTCATATTTGCTACAACTCTATTGACTGTCAGAGTCATGCTGATAAATAAAGCCAGACAAGTTCAGGATGGACCAGAATGGCAAACACTGAACACTCTCCCTTGCCCTCTTCCTCACTCACAAACTCCTCATCTCCAGTGTGATTCCTCCACATTGCCCCTAATTCTCCTGTTTGCTCAGATCACCCCCCTCCTATGCTCTCAGGACTAGTTCTAATATCTTAATTTACTCACATTTGGGGAGAAAAAATGTTATCTTCTTACAAGTCTGAAATGTTTGGAGAGTTAAGAAAGTACTCTAATACTTGAAAATAGACAAAAGAAAAGATTGGGCTCTTTATATCTCCCCCAGATCCATATGTTAAATTCCTAAACCACAATGTGATGGTATTTGGAGATGGGGGCCTTTGGGAGGTCATCAGGGTGAGGTCATAGGGTCCTCACGATGGTGTTAGTGACTTAGAAGAAGAGACTCCACAGAGTTTCACAAAAAGGGGTGGTGGTGGTTTGAATGAAACTATCCCCCACAGGCTTCAAGTATTCAGACATTTTGTTCCCAGTTGGTGGCGCTGTTTTGGGAGATCTTAGAATATATGGCCATGCTGGAGGAAGTACATCACTGGGGGTGGGCTTAAGTGAGTTCAACTAGCCTTGCAGGCTCCAGTTGCTCTCTCTCGACTTCCTGTGCTCATTGGAAGATGTGAACCTTGGCTTTCTGCTCCAGTCCTGCCACCGTGCCTCCTCACCACAATGGACTCTTAATTCCCTGGAACTGTCAATCGTAAGCTCAAATAAACTCTTCCTTTTATAAGTTCCCTTGGTCATGGTGGTTTTTTTTTTATTGATGCTTTGTGTATTTCATACATCATTTTCCAATTCAGTTCAGGCATATTTCCCTTTCCCTTCCCCCTACCCCACCCCACCCCATCCCAGATTATGCATTCTGCCATAACTGTCCTGCATCTTTCTCTCAGTTTTTTTCATTTTTTAACAATAAGTGATAATTTATTGTTAAAAAATTTATTTATGAGTACAAGCATCCTTCACGTAAAACCAATTTGCAAGCAGTTGTGCCCAAACCCACACAGCCCATGGGTCCCACCATCCAGCAAGGGGGGGGCTTGTATGTTCAATCAAGTTGATCAAATGAGTGTCTAGACTATATTGCTGTAGTTTCACCATTCACCCCAATCGCAGCCCTTACATTTTGCCACACCCCCTCTTCCACAGATTGTTCCCTAGGCTTAGAAAAGGGGCACAGGTGGATGAGAAGCAAAACAGTCTACTTTCTCTGGAGCTGTTGTCATGGTGGTTTTATCACAGCAACAGAAAGGTGACTAATAGAGAGGCCATGTGACTGTACTTGGAGATAGCAGCTGCCCAGAGCTAAGAGGTCTCAGAGTCAAAGACGCTTCCTGGCACCTTGGTCTCAAACTTTCAGCCTCCAGAGCTGTGAGAAATGAATGTCTGCCGCGTGAGTTACCCATCCTATGCATGCGGCAGCCTGCCCTGACTAGAAGGTCATTCCTGACTGTGCTTCCCATGCAGTCAGTGCTGCATGCTTCCAGAAGATACCTCCCTCCCCACTTACTAATAGCTCAGCAATTTCACAACAATGGAAAGATAGAATTTAGACGTTAAGGAAATGGATAGAAGGCTGGTGAGTTGGCTCAGTGGGTAAAAGCTTTTAGCCTCTACGCCTGATAGCCTGATATGGATCTGCATGAACTCATGTGAGAAAACCAGATGTAGGGCACATCTGTCATTCCAGCATTCCTATGGCAAGATGGGAAATAGAGACGGGAGACTTGCCCAGAAGTTCCTGGGCTGGCTAGCCTGGAGTATTCAGTACATCCCAGCAGAAACAGGAGAGATCCCTTCCTCAACAAGGAAGGAGAGAACTGACTCCTGAAAGCTGTGCTCGGACCTGCACATGCACACAGTGGCATTTCTGCCTCTACCTCATCTCTCTGTCTCTGTCTCTCTGTCTCTCTCTGTCTCTCTCTTTCTTTCTCTCTCTCTCACACACACATACACATGCACACATGCAAATAATAAATATAATAAAATTTCTAAACAGCATGCTGCTAGCAACACATCTTATATTGTTACTGAAGGTTCCTCTTCAAAGGACAGGTCACATGAAGGTTACAATTACTGCCATGTAGGACATTCCCATATTTTGTAGCTATTAAGCAACTAAATTCAGCCTTGTATAATGTCTAATTCAATTCTTCTTTAAGTCAGAGATCTTATTTTGCTGGTTTCCACATTAATTAACAAGTAGAATGAAATATTGGCCATGTGTTCATTTGGTTGTCATTTTGATAAGAATGCTTTAAACTATAAAAATTTTAATTTATTTTTATTTTATGTGTATGAGTGTATTGCAGGCATGTATGTAAGTAAGTGCACCAGTGTTGTGCAACGCCCATGGTGGTCAGAAGAGGATGTAGGATTCCCAAGGAACTGGAGTTACAGATAGTTGTTAGCCACCATGTAAGTGCTGAGAATTGAACCTGGGTCCTCTGCAAGAGCAACCAGTGCTCTTAACTGTTGAGTCAACTCTCTAGCCCCATATTTTAAACTTTATGAAAGCCATCCTTTATTGGGAATAGCAATGAGCTAGAATTCAGAGAATAACAAACCTCTGTTCGCAAAGAGGACATTCCTTATCAATAAAGAAAGAGCACTTGTCACATTTGTGTCCCCCTGCTGAGTGGTATCCACTCTCCAAGTGAAGCTCTGGGGTTGTTCACAGACCTTTGTGATCATTCTACATTATTTTTAGGACTATCAAATAAAAATCTGGTAGATTCGGGCATATTTTCAAGTAGGCAATGATATGAACGAGTTGGTTATGGACTTTTGAAAAATAGCTTTTTCTCTCTTCCCAGGTCAAATGACCTGTTTAGGATCAAGGATAGTAAAATAGGTGGAATCCTGCCAAAGCATTTAAAACAGATAACATGGTGCCAGAACCATTTGTGGCTGTTACATTTCTGGTTTCTTTAGTCCCACAAATCAATGGAAACAAATCAGGCATCAATCACCCTTCAGTTACCATCTTCCAGCCCATCAAGCCATGAAGTGCAAGTCAGGATCAATTTTAGAGATGAATAGTGCCTGCTGGCATGGTCAATTATGACAGTTTTAGGATTTTCATTCTCATTGTGTTTTCAGTAGTGAACTGAATTCACAGATTTCTCCCAGGCATCAGGAATGCATGAAATCAAAGTAAAACATCCCAATCCTCTAACACTGGCTTTTAGGTAGAGGTTATGAAAAAGCTCTGAGGTAAACTATTAGCAGAGGTAATTATTAACCCTATGTAAATAGTAATTTTTTATTTGTGCAAATCTACCTAGACTGACTTTGTGATTAAGGACAAATCTAGCCTCATTTTGAGCCTATTCTGTGCCAGCACAAAACCACCTCAGCTACTCATGGTTGGAAGCATGACCAGACTGATAGCCACATGTACTGTCAGCTAAGACTGACAGGGGCAGTGGACATAGGCTCCCTAAAGTATTGTTCCCCATGAAATTTTGAACATGATCTGTACCTTATGGAAGGTAGGTTCTAGGAGAGACTAGAAACATTAAACAATAATTGAAGTAATGAGGAGTGCTGTGGACAGGCATTTAGAATTTTCAGTTTATTAGTGTCTACTGCATGGTTAGTACCAGGTTGGCAGGAATAATGATACCTTTATCTTTGGTGCTTAAAGTAGAAAAAGCGTATTTAATATCCAAGGATGCCTACAGCTAGGGGAGATTTCAAATAATTGGAGGAAATGGGGAGATATAGTTCAAATGGTATATGCTTGCAACAACGGGGCATAGTCTTTGGGCAGAAAGGAACTTTTCTACTGTCTTCTATGCTTTTTTTAATTTATTTTTTATGTGTATGAATGTACTGTCTGCATGTAGGTTTGTGCACCTGTGTTGTGCAATGCCTTGGAGGTCAGAGGAGGGTGTTGGATTCCCCTGGAACTGGAGTTAAAGATGGTTCTCAGCCGCCATATGGGTGCTGGGGATCGAACCCAGGTCCTCTGAGAGCAGTCAGTGCTCTTAACTGCTGAGCCATCTCTCCAGCCCCTCTACTGTCTTCTAATGAATGGCAGATCCCCAATTAAGCAAATGCAAATCTCAGTGGCAAGCATGCCAAGGTTTGTATGTGTCACTGTCAAATCTAACCATAAAATTTTGTCCCTGGGTCCAAATCCACAAACAGGAACTCAGACACTGTTGAGTAAGAGGTCAAACGCTCTTTATGGAGAATAGAGACTAAAGTTTCAGGGTATAGTCTCCTCCTCCTCCTCCTCCTCCTCCAAACTCATGGCAAATCAAATGGTTAAAGAGTGCTTGAACCACTATCATTCTCCTGATTAACAATTCAAAACTCAATTTTGAATTATTCATTGTGTTTAAATAACTTATCAATGTGAACAAACGTGATGCGAAACTGTCGCAATTAGGAAAACTTGCTTAAAGCTTGTAGACAAATATACTTAATTAAGTAATATTGCCCACAGGAGATGGAGTGTTGGGAGCCAAAGAGGAGTTGGAAAAATGAAAGTCTAGGAGGGACAACGAAACTAAACAAAACAAAAGCTATGTGCCGTGAGAGTTCTTTACGTACACTCATGCTTTTAGACCCTTGAGAAGTCATCAAGAGGGATTCTCAGAGGTCTGAAAAAAAATCTAGATAATAAATAAATAATAATATGATATGTTGAACATCAATTACTTTCTGGAAGACTTACGGGAATGCTGAGTGTTAGCCTATTACTACTCAAAGTAGCACAAAAAGCAGTTACCCACACTAAAACTTGGCTACAGAGAGTAGAAAGTCATCCCAAGTCACTTTGGGAGTGTGTGGCATCTGAGCAGCTCGAGACCGAGGAGCTCAACTGTGTTGTTACTTGATTTTCTCTACACCTCTAAGGAGAGGTGACAAGCACATGGTAAACATCTATGTGCTACTGAGATCTGGCCTGACACTAACAAAAATACTACTAGTCCTGTGTCTTAAGCAGCTCCCAGTCACACTGGGAAGGTGGAGATCAGCTGTGGAGCCAAGTAAGGGGCAGTCTCGGCATCACAGAGTGTGTGGAAGCACAGCAGAGATCATGCCGTTTAAGGCTCAGATGGATGGAATCTGAATCCGAAGGGACTCAGGATTACCACTGTAAGGGCCCATGGGGACAGATGGATAAGCCACCATCCCAGTCGGTGTTCTTGACCTCAAGCAGCAAATACTAATGCTGATGAATATAAACAGCAGTTAGTGGAAGGTGGATCCTTCGGGTCATAGAGGACTAGGGGGTTGGTTTGGCAAATGGGCAGAGGTTGAGGAGCTGGAAGACAAGGTCACGGCAGGGTCATTACTAGCTGATTTAGGATGTCTCGCACCAGTATCTTCTCAGACACTGGTCACCGTGCCGCTGGAGTCTTGTTTACATTTGTGACAGTCTTTGCCTGCTCCTGCTGCATTTAAACACTCAACAGGAAGCAGAGGTCAGCCAGCAGGGAAACATGTGGTTAGGCCTCAGTCACATGCTGCAGCTCATATGCTGGGGCCAAGCTGAGAAATGTTTCGGTCCTTTGTTTTGTAATGTGCAGCCCCTACAGGACAGTTTGATATGTATCTTTATATCCACAGATTAGTGCAGCTGTCAGTCTTCATCAGAGAAGTTTCATTGTGCCTGGAGCCGTGGTTAATGCAGAAACTTAAAACCGGTCAGCCATAAATGGGATATCATTTATATCTATATCACAGCCCCTTGCCCCGAGGCTTAGAGAACTTGTGGAAGGGGGGGTAGAAAGAGTGTAAGAGCCACAGGTCAGGGAGGACTGAGGCAAAACAGCATCTCTGGATATGGCAAGATTGATACCCTCATGAACTCATAGTAGCTGTGGCCGCCTGCATGAGACCAAACAGTCAACATTCCAGCATGGAGGGGAGGCCTTCACAAGCCTCTACCCTATCTGAGAAGCTAGTGACAGCTGATGGCTCTGGGGGAAGGGGTTCTATTTTTCTTTAAAGGTGTGGTTCCAGTGAATCATGTCGCACTCATACTCAGTGAAATATATATATATATATATGTATATATATATACATATATATACATATATATATGTATATATACATATATATGTATATATATATATAATCTGTGTGTGTGTGCGTGTGTGCGCATGTGTGAGAGAGACACACACACACACAAAGTTGGGAGAGGATGTGAGATGTGGGAAGTGCATCCAGGACATCCAGGAAGGTTAGGAGGAGAATTGGAGAGTGTGATCAAAATACATTGTACTATGCATGTTTGAAATTCTCAAATGGTTAATAAAACATCTATTAAAAAGCAACAGCAAGGAAAAAAAACGCAAAGCAAAGTGCAGCTTCTTCCGAAATCTGCCTCCTCTTGTTTGAGTATTTCCTCAGATAGGAAGGAGGCTTGGTTGCCATGTCTTACATCTTTACCAGCACCCCTCTCTTGTTAAAGGCTCTCTCCATTAGTGTGTATCTGAGGGCTGACCACATGACTGTGGGACCCTTGTGTGGAACTAGGGCCCATCTCATTTCTTTCCAGAACAAGCTTACACTTTTATGTAGATGTACTGAAAGGAAACATGTTCTCTAAAATACATTTCCAGGCATTCCAAAATTTCAGGAGTCCCTTAATCTGAGCCAACACAATACAGATCATCATTGGAGTTTGGTTGCCCGTGGCCCTTATACCCCATCTTCTGTCTTCTTGGTGACTATGAAATGGATGGTTTAAACAACAGAAACTTACTTCATAGTTCTTAAGGCTAGACATCCAGAATCAAGATATCAGCCAGTCCATTCCTTCTGAGGGCAGTGAGCAAGAAATCTAGCCCATGTCTCCTCTTAGCTCGCTAGTGACTTGCCTGCCGTCTTTTGTGGCCGTTGGTGTCTGCTTTATTACTCTGGTAAATGCTCTCCTGTTCCTAAGGCAGTCTCCCTCCATGTGTATCTTGTTTAAATTTGCTCTTTTTTTCTTCAGTGTTGGGATGGAACCCAGGGTCTTTTGACCTCTCACCTTTATTTGATTAGAAGCCACCATACCTCAGAATGACCTCATGCCAATTTAACCAATGTCATCTGCAACTGTTACTGAAGAGGGTCTCAGGTGTATCCCATGAAGTGATTTCCAGGTTCTTTGTGCCTCAAAGAACAGATCAAGTGGTCATACTGAATGTATTTGTTAACCATGAGAAGAGAAGCCTAGGGTACAGTCCATAGCAGGTGGCTCAAGAGCCTCTTGTCTCCTGCTTCCAGGACTTTTCTTTTTAAAAAGGAAGGCAGGGGTTCCCTGACAGGGGAGGACCCATCTTTGGCTGTAGCAGGTGACTGATTTTCTTTGTTTGTTGGAGGGATTTGTATAGTTCTTGGAATGGTCTAGAACAGTCCGAGTGGCCGTCTTTCTTGGTTGCTCTGTCCTGGAATTAACTTTTCTTATGTCTCACAGGCAGGTGTGTCTGCCACTATCCTCCTACCTCACAAATGACCCTGTTTCTGAATACATTCTTAGTTTAAGATAATAAATTTTATGAGTGACATAATTCAATTGCTAAGACCAACCAACTCATCTGCCAGTCAAATAAAGACAGGACATCCTTCAGGCACAGGACTTGGAGCAATGGAGCTTGATTTTATGGGGAAGTCTTCTCCCTGAAGAGTAACCATCTTTCATACTGCTGTGCTAGATAGCTTTAGTGTCAACTTGACACACCTGGGTTGAGGGAGCCTCATTTGGGGAATTGGCTCCATTGGATTGGCCTGTGGCCACATCTGTGGAGTATTGTCTTATCTTGACGGTCGAGCAGTGTGGGAGGGCCCAGACCACAATGAGTGTTGCCACCCTGGGCAGGTTGTTGTGTACCGTATAAGAAGGCAGGCTGGGCATAAGCCAGGGGAGCAAGCCAGTGAACAGCATTTCTCCATGGCCTGTGCTTCATTCAGCTCCTGCCTCCAGGTTCCTGCCCTGAGTTCCTGTCTTGGGTTCCCTAAGTGATGAACTGTGACCCAGGAGATGTAAGCTGAATAAACCCTTTTCTCCCCAAGTTGGTGTTGGTCAGAGTGTTTTGTCACAGCAATGGAAGACAAACTAGAACAGATGCTACGCAAGCTGCTAAAGGAGAAATCAATCAATGGTCCAACCCCAGCTTTAAAGCCTAAAAACAACTGCAAAAAAAGTTTTATTGGTACGGTAGGGGCACTTTTGTCTTGGGGGTAATAAACAGCTATTTAATTGGACTTAAAACTCCCTCAATGTGAAGGAACTCATGGATGGCATTGCAAACATAGCCAAAATCCTCATGGCTGGGGAGGTCATGGATCCTGGAGAAAATCTTATCTCTGTCATATATCTAGACAAATGTAATTTCTTATTATGCTAAATATGGGTCCTTATACAGGCAAGTCTACCATTCACCACTCATTAGAGAGTTCCAAAACTGGTCACACACAGAGAGTATGTGCCTGAGCATTGCCCAGCCATAAATGACACATATCCAGGAGAACTTCTACACCTAAGGTTATGGAACTAGTGAAATAAAGGGTAGAGAGAATACTAATGTATCTCTCAATGCTCACCAGGGAAGCTTCAACAGAGCGCAATGCAAAGAGAAGGCTACCATTGGCTGAGATACAGAGAATGAAACTGCAGAATGTGTGTCCCTAGATAGGACTTGTCTATTAAAACCTCACCCGCCAAAGGCTCAGGGACCATTGCGGAAGAGAAGGCAAAAATATTATAAGAGCCAGGGTTGGTGAATGGACATGAGGAAAAAGAGTCTCCCAGGCCTCCGAGAACCTGCTCATAAGAGATTAACGCAATGGCGTCCGAATGCACAAGACCCATGCAGACTCAACCAGACAAAAACCAGCATAGAACTGGGGAAATGAGTAGCAGGCTCACTCACTCAAGGAACTATTGGCAACTAATTACTATACAGTGAGGGAGGATTGATCATCTTTATGGGAGTAACTCTAGATAGGCTGACTAGACTTCAGTAGATCGGCTTGCACTGAGGGATATCTGGACACAAAAGCATGACTTGATAGGCTTTAGCACATATAACGGAATGCGTGAAATTTTGGGGTGAGGGCTTGTGGGGGCGGGGATGGGGAGGGTTCCAAGTATGATTTAGATTTATTGTGTGAAATGCACAAAAATTGGATAAAGTATACATTAAAAAAGAATTATTTTTAAAGTAATGGGTACGTTCACTTTATAGTTGGCAGGAAGGCAAAGCAACTGTGGATACAGTAGATCTGAGAATAACAAAAGACAACATGTGCACCTAATGCATTTGGTAAACTAGACAAATGAATTCCCAGAATAATTAAATAACAAAATTGACATAAAAGCAACACACAGGGAGATGTACTGATAAGTGCTGAAGAAACTCCTATTCAGGGCTGGGGAGATGGTTTAAAGGGTAATCTGAGCTTAAATCCCCTGCACCCACATACAAAGCTGGGCATGGTTTCGAAAGTGTCTTTGACCCTAACACCACTGGCTATTCAGAGACAGGAGGGTTGTTGGGGCTTGCTGGCTTGCAGGCCAGCTCAAGGTTCAGGAAGAGACTCAGTCCCAAGGGAAAGAGCAGGATATCTGATGCCCTCCTCTGGTCTCTGGTATCTATCTATCTATCTATCTATCTATCTATCTATCTATCTATCATCTATTTATCTATCTATCTATCTATCATCTATCTATCTATCTCATACATGTGCATGTATATACATGTACACATGTATCACACATGTATGCCATACATTTACATATGCACACAGAAGAAACAACCACTCAAACTTCTCACCTTCTGTCCTGAACCCAGGCATAGACAGTGTCAGAGGTCTTCAACAAATGGACAAGCTCTATGAGATTCCCAGTTTGTGCCAAGTCTTATAGAAAAGAGTAAGACAAGAGCAATCTAGCTAATTTTTATGAAGGTAATATAATTTTGATTCCAAAACCAGTTAATAAAAATTTAAAAGTAATTATATTTAACTAATAGTATAATTAAATCTACTATCTTATGTTAAAAACAAGATAAAGTAGGAATTTCCTCAGGCGTAATTAGACATAAAAAATCAAACAGTAAAATAATCCATACTAATAGACTAATTGAAAAAAATCTAATGCTTATGAAATCTATGTACCAAAAGAATTTCAGGAGATTTAAATTTTATTTGTGATAAAATTATTTTTATTTTTTTTCTTAAAATTTTATTTATTTTGTTATTGTTTTAAATCTTTCATTGAAGTTTTGTGCATTTCACACACCCCTTCTCAGTCCAACCCAGACTCATTTCCCCTTCCATGCCCCCCCTCCCAAGTTCATGCAGTCTGCCATACACGTCCTGTTTCCCTTTCTGAGTCTTTTCAAAGTTTTTCAAAATAGAGGATTATTTTTTTGGGGGAAGAACTCTCCTGCTTCAGTCAGTTCCCTGTCCCTGTTCTTTTGTTGTTGTTCCCTCCAATCTGTATTGTTTCAACATATGCATTTATATATGTCACACATGTACTAAAATCATGTCATCTGAAAATAAACTGTTATTTTCAAATCATATTTCGGGATTCACATTTTTCCCTTTTAATTTTATATTGCTCTAAAATATGCAAACATACCTTCTACCCTTATACCAAAATTATAAAGTCTGAAAATAAGTAGTAGGTTAATTCTAGAGCCTGTTAAGGAATTCACATTCTAAGAGCACAGTTGCACTTAGATAAAGAGAAATATAACATTAATGTTACTCAGATTGCCTTACTTGATGCTAGCATCCATAAATGAGGGATATCATTCATCATTTGTTTTTCTGGGACTGTGTTGCTTCACTTAGCATAATATCTTCTAGTTTTATCCATTTGTCTGCAAAGTTCATGATGTCATCTTTCTTTACCACTGCATAGAATTCCATTGTGTAGATGTACCACATTTTCTCTATCCACTTGTTGGTTGAGGGGCACTTGGGTTGGTTCCAGCTCTTTGCTATGGTGAAGAGAGCTGCAATAAACATGGCTGTGCATGTATCTCTGTGGTAGGATGAGTCTTGTGGGTATACACCCAGGAGTGGTATGACTGGGTCAGGTGGTAAGCTCATTTTGAGTCTTAAGGGTTCTCCACACTGCTTTCCACAGTGGCTGTACGAGTTTACATTCCCACCAGCAGTGGGTGAGCATCCCCTTTCCCCATAACCTCTCCAGCACTTGGTATCATTTGTGGTGAGTTGGCTCAGCAAGTGCCTGCTGCAGAGCTCAACAACCCAAGTGCAATCCCTGGTTCCCACATTGTGGAAGAAGAGAACTTGACTCCTGTAAGTTGTCCTCTGAGCTCCACATCCACTGGGAGGTACATGCATGTCCTCTATTCATATAAATGTATTAATAAAATAAAATTTAAAATTCTGCAGCAACTAGTAGCAGGGAGGTGTTTATTTGATTTGATTATGTTCCAAAAGCCTGTGGCAAATATTACACCTAACAGAAAACCTGTGGATATGAAAAAAAAAAAAAACAAACCCAAGATCCCTATGCTAACATGTCTATTTTTTTTTAAACATGTCTATTTTCAAAGTGCTGGAGGTCCTGGGCCAGGTAGGAGTAAGATAAGGATTGTTGTTATTGTTGTTGTTGTTAATGTTGTCTTTTAAGTTAGAATCTCATCTACATCAGGTTGGCTGCAAAGTCTCTGCACAGATGAGGATGGTTTTCTTAATAATTATTATTTTTTAACTTTATTTATTTTTTATGTGTATGAATGTACTGTCTGCATGTAGGTTTGCACACCCGTGTCATGCAATGCCTTGGAGGTTAGAAGAGGGTGTCGGATTTCCCTGGAACTGGAGCCAAAGATGGTTCTCAGCTGCCATGTGGGTGCTGGGGTTCGAGCCCAGGTCCTCTGCAAGAGTAGTCGGTGCTCTTAACCACTAGGCCATCTCTCCAGACCCCAAGGATGGTTTTCTATTCCTGTTCTTTTTGCCTCTGTCTCTCAAATGCCAGTATTAGGGACATGTGGAACTTCACCCAGTGCAGAAAAAAATGAAAATGTACTATAACTATTTTCTTAAAATAATCCCACAACTACAACATCCAAACTATTAGAATTCACCAGGGTTTCCATGTTTAGGGGTTTAACCTTGAACTCCAAATAGCAGCAGAAATTTTTGTGCTGGCACTAAGTATAATGAAATTAAGATATCATCCACAATAGTAACAAAATCCATATGGTAATTAGGAATTAACTTATGCAAAAAGCATGAATTTTCAAGCTTTAATTAAAACATTTAAAATTCTATAAATAAATGAAGAGACATTTATGCTAATGTTAATGGCTTAATATTGTAGTGATATCAATTCTCACAAAATTAATCTTTGAATTCAACAGAATGCCATTAATCACTCCAGCGTGCTTCTAAAAGAACTTGCTAAACCTCTGTAAAATTATTTTAGAGAAAAGCTAGGCTTGATGGCACATGCCTTTAATCTTAGCACCCAGGAGGCAGAGATAGATCTCTGTGACTTCAAGTCCAGCAAGTTTCAGGCTAACTGGGGCTACAGGGAGACCCTGTCTCAAAAAACCGTTAACTGTTTTAGAGAGAAGGAAGCTTCAAGAGACCTAAATTTATCTTAAAATCATTAAGTACACACTTGATTTTACAGAAGTAAAACCATCTTAGAAAGTCATTATAATGAAAATATGGCTTATATCCCAGAAAATAGAACAGAATCTTACAACAGAGAGCGGAGTGACTGCCTCACATAGAGTATAGAACTTTGCATATAATGAATGTGGTACCACAGGTCAATAGAAGGTTGGTAGTTTAGGAGATTGGATGGGACAACCTGTTAACCTATGGAGAAAAAAAAAAAGCAACCAGATTTCTACAATTAATAACACTACCACCAGTGATCCCTGTAAAGGGATTACTTAAAAATGCAGACTCGAATTTCTCTCCTCTCCTCTCCTCTCAATTCATTAATTGAGTTGGCATGGGTTGGAGAGGTATGAATGGAGGAGGAGGTCTAATCTTGATTAAGAATTGTTCTATGAAACTACAAAGCTCAGTAAAAATGCAGATTCTCTTTTTGACAAAGCAATAAAGAGAATAATTTTTTTATAAAAACTTTAAATGAATACTTCAGGATAATAAGAATAAATATGATAACATGTGAATTAAGCATTTCAGTTCTGCAAAGATAATACGCACGGACTTAATGATTAGCATAATGAGATAAAATAATTGCACTACCTAGAGCTGAGAAGGGTTAGCTCTCCCCATCACACACAGCAGAACTGAGGAAGACAGACAGAGGATAGAAACAGACAAATTAACTGAAGGAGGAAATTCAAAAACTCATCAAGCATATGGAAGAGTTTTGAGGCTCACTAGTGATCAGATAAATGCAAATTCACATAATGAGAGATATCACTTTACATATACAAGTTCGGTGAAAAGTAGGAGGTTAGAAAATGCTATCACTTAGTAAGCAGGAGCTGTGAGCCAGGGGTGCTCTTGGGAACCCTGGAGAGCAATTCAGCACTTAGAAAATAAGACTGTGCCCAGATGTGAGGGAGTCTGCACACAGATGCTTTGGCAACTGCAGAGATGCAAGGTTGGAAGCAATTGCAGGCCTCATCACTGCATCAGTGGTCAGGTGAGGCACTGGGCGTTCACAACACACTATGGAAATTAGGTTCACATGTAGTAACTTGGATAAACCACAGAGACAGAATATGAGTGGAAAAAAAAAACACAAGAAATGTCACACTGGATATGGGGGTGCATGCCTGCACAGCACTGGGGAGATGGAGGCAGGAGAATGAGAAGTTCAAGATCACTTTAGGATACATGGCTACATAGAAAATTTGGGGCTGATCTGGGATACACTAGATTGTCTTAAGTAAAAACAAAGGTAAAAACAAACAAGAAATACAAGGAGATACTTAACATAAGATGTGGTAAATTAAAGATACATGTACAGGGCATAGTAAAGTCCATTTTGCAAGACTGCAAATGAGCCAGGCCACACACATTAAACATCTTAGCAAGCTTGCCTATCAGAGGTGCTTAGATAGTGAGGAATAGGAATGTAAAATAGAGCTATGAGACAATTTTTTTAAAAACTTGCCTTCCAGGAGAGGCAAGCTACTTAATTGGATTTGGAGGAGAGAATATTTGATACGAAGCTCTCAGTCTGTCAATTAGAAAACACCAGGCGAGGTGTTTGGATGCGTCATCTCCCAAGGCTCAGCATCTCTCAGGCTGGAAATAGAATCGGGAGCACAAGAGCCTGCCTCCCACGGATAGGGTCAGAGGTGCTAGATGCTGGGCTTCTAATTGGATTCTGTTGTGTCAGAGAGCAGAACAAGGGTTCTAACACAGTGCAGGAAGTATTTTAGCTCCTGTGACGCATTTTAAAGAGAATGAGAGAAGGAACAATGACACTCATGCATCTTGTGATTAAGCCCTGGGAGCAGCTAGGGGGATGTTATTTTACAGCTATGGCTAGATCAACCGTCAGCAGGCTTGTGCTCCTAGCTGTCCTTGAGCTTCTGTGGACATATTTCCAAAAACAGGGGAAAGCTTAAGGATATTCTAAGAACACAGATTCCTCTCTTTACACAAATATCTAAAGAAAGTCCTCACTCTTTGTGACTTCCTCTTTGGAAAGGCAAGCTCTAATTTCTTTAAGTTTTATTTTATTTTCAACTATGTGTGTGTGGGAGGGGTATGGGGTATGTGTACATTAGTGTAAATACCAACAAACGTTGGAAGAGGGGACTGGGTCCCCTTGAGCTGGAGTTACAGGTGACAGTGAGGCATGGATGCTGGGAGCTGAGCTCTGGACGAACAGCGAATACTCGTAGCTGCTGAGCCATCTCTCTGGCCTCATCGAGCTCTCATTTCTTGCTGCTTCTTTCTGAGTCATGAGTCGCTTCAGCTTCCTTTCATTGCCCACGTGACAGAGATGTACAGGTGCAGTAAGTCGACAGTGGAGGCTCTCTCAGGGTAGGACTTACTAAAATGTTAATTCATTCACCAGTTGGAGCAGCCATGTCTTTCCAAATTGCCTAGGCCTGTCACCTAGCCATGCTTCTCTTTTTTTTTTTTTTTCCGGTTCTTAGCCTTGGCCTTTAAAGGCTGCGCTATCCCCACAGCCCATCCCATGCTTCTCTTTATCTGCAAGTTGACATTAGAATTCTCCTGGTCAGGAACCCAGAGTTGGGCTATTGCTGCTACCTAGCATGTCCCCTGTCTTAGAGGTGCACTGGATACCTACCCACTTGTCAAGCCTTAGCTCTTGTAATCGTGTCATCCAGATCTGCCACAGCCCCCCATCCCCACTCATCCTTCTGCTAATACTTTTGGTCTTCCTCATGGGTACCGGGTGTATTTGTTGTCCAGTAGAGCCTCTCACAAGGGCTAAGCACTGAGATATGAAGGTCAGCACAGACAGACGTAGAACCTTCTCCCAGGGAGCTTCTAATCTACTCAAGGAGACATATAAACAAGTCATAGGGATGACCGAGGGAAGTCCTATGAGAGTAAATTTTAATCCAACATGGCAAGGACATGAAGACAAAGAAATGAGTTGCAAGGAAGTTTGCGCTCAGCCCTCCTTGTCTCTGAGTGCTTTCTTTAGATGTTCCTCATGGATTCAAGTGGGCACAGATAGAGAAAATCATACTTATACTGAACATGTACATTTAATGTCTTCTCATTGTTCCGCGAATTGACTCTTTATATAGTATTACACTGTATTTGGCATTATATGTCATCTAGAGTATATGGGAGGAAGCATGTAGTTTATATGTAGCATTATGCTATTTTATTTAAAAAATTTTTATTACACCTTTTTCATGTATGTGTGTATCTGTGCATGTGCCATGGCTCATGAACAACGGTTGGAAGACAATTTATGGAAGCTCTCTCCTCTCATCGTGGGTCCTGGAAATTGAACTCGGGTTGTCATCTCGATACCAGGCGTCTTTACTCACTGAGCCATCTCAAAGACCATATGCTGTTTTATAAAAGGGACACAAGCTTCCTTAGCCTTTGGTCTCCTTGAAGGGTGCCCTGGAAATAAACAGTCCTGCAGACAACCAGGGATAAACATGTTCACAGATCTCCTGAAACAGGAGGCACAGTACACCATGCAGGGTCACGTAAGGGAGCTCCGTGGTTGGTCAAGAGGCAGAGGGGAGGACAGGCCAGAGTAGGCCCAGAACTTCTATCAATGTTATTGAGGGAGAGTGGAAGAGTGAGGGTAGGTACAAGGAGTAAGTTTAGGATTGAATAGTCTGAGTACTTCTGGCAATCTCCGGCCTATCAGAGAGTCCTCTGGTCATTCTGAGCCAGACCTTGGGGTGATTTAGGTAGGTGGAATGTTGGATTGATTTACAAGTGTTTGATAAAGGGAATAGAGAAGGGCCTGGAATTGTTGGTTTGTGTGTCAAAGGCATGTTTTCCGGGAAGCCATTTGCTGTCTGCAGGAATTAAGTATCAATGGGAAAATCCATCTTTCTACCATTAGGGCCCTAAACTCTAGAGCATCTACAATATGAAATGTAGTAAATTTAGCAAGATATTGGGTTGAGAGTCTGTGACAAAGGACACTGCTTTAATCCAGGATGTAGAGATAGCTTTCTTCGAAGTTCATGAGTAAGATGGAGACTATGGGGTGTACATAGAAGCTAATGAGGAGTGTGGAGCCCTACTTCATACGGAGGAAGCCGAAGGTGCAAGGGCAGTGGAAAGGGCGACAGATGAGGATTAGACAGGAAACGGGGGGGGGGGTTGAGAGACAGGGAAGGGTAGCCTTTTCATGGCAGCTGGGCAGGGTTAAGAACTGGAGCATTTATTAGAGAGTAGAGATCATTCTCTGAAGGGCTTTAAGCTGGAGGTGAGTAAGACTCCACTTGGCTGAACCAGCGTGGGTTCTCATATCTAACTTGGGTACGAACAGAGCACCCCTCTGGGAAGATGTGTGCCGTTGCTATCCCTCCAGCCACTAGGATCACCAGCAGTTTGCCAAATTCCTGAGATCCTATGCCACTAAACAGACATACCAGCCATGTCTACATGGGATGCTCCTGGACGCCTCTGTGCACAGCCCCGAGCATGGCTTCCTCTGATGCTCTAGCTCTGGGCTTTTTCTCTCAGCTCATGTGCTGTGGTATTAACTAAGGGAGCCTGAACTAAAGTTCTTGGAGAGAGGACTCACATGCAATGAACACTCTCTTTAATACTTTTTATTCCTTGATAGGTTAATACATTTGTATAATAAATTTTAGTCATTTTTATTCTTTATTCCTCTTTCTTTATCTCTTCCCTCTCCCACTGAAACCTTTCTTCTCAACAAGTTTTCCTCTTCCTTTCATGCCTTCTTTTTGTGTGTTGCCCTCTGAATTTAATTAGAGTTTCTTGCCCAAGGGTGGGTGGGAGGTGACTTACTGGAGCATGGGAAATTTATCATGGGAAAGTACAACTCCTCCCCTGACAATTGTTAACTGCCGGTGGTTCCTACATTGAGGTCTAATTGACTGATTAGAACTCAGTGATGGGGGAGAGGTTGCAATATTGCAGATTCAGAACCAGATATCTTAGGCTATCTTATTGTTTTAAATGGTCATTTATTGCTCATCTGTGTGTGTGACCTAACACTGAATTTTTGAGCTGCAATTTGTCCACTTCACTTGTAATCTGCCCACCTAAGGTTTCCACCAATGTGTTTGAAAAGTGTGTTGATTTTACGAGTTTCTTTGTTCTGGTGCTATAAAGACTTCATGAAACTGTAGCTAAATTGGTGTATGGTCTTGGGTAACCTACACCTGTGTTCCCAGGCCATGGTCACTCATTTCACACCAGAATAAACTTCGTTATTCCCTTCGAGAAGAGAGCTGTGTTTTTCTGTTGCTAGGAACATGATTCTCCCAGCATTTTCTTTATCCAAACTTGCAGGAAGTTGAATGACTTGCTGGGAAGTGGCTCTGCCAGGCAGGGCTCTGTCCTCCTGAGACCAGCCAGCTCATGAATGTGAGATTACTAGGCAGAGGAGCCTGGCACTCAAGCGAGGCTGACTTTTTTCCATTAAAAATGCGTGGCTAACAAGTCAGCAAGGCTTTAATGCAATTAGAGGCAAAACCTAATCTGAAGCAATTAGGTGCAAAGCAAATAGCTCCATGTGTCCAATTGTGAAGTCAGAGAAGCCCAAGTCAATGCACGGCATCTTGAGCTTCATTTTTCATCCTTAGAGATTTGTGCTTAAAACACAAAGAACTTGATTGTCACGTCGCTTCTCTCTTCCCAGCCTGAATTGTTTCCTTTAACTCTTTACTGGTGTTTTCGGATTACTTAATTTGGTTTAAGTTTTGAGTGGAAAAGGCAGAGGAAGGTTCTGGGAAGAGGTGAGGGGGAGGCAGGTGAGCTAATGAGGATGTACCTTGATCAAACTGCTCCTCTAGACAGCCTAGGCAGCCTGTTTCTCAGGGTTGGTTGTCCTTCCCTGACTGATGGGGGGGGTCTAACACACAGGTGGTCTGCAGCCTGCGGACATGCTCATGTCTGTTAAATATCAGGCTGGGGATGTAGAGTGCTTTCTTAGAATGCATGAAGCCCTGACTTCTGTGCCTAGCTCAGCATAAACCAGGCACTGGGACATACACCTTTGATCTCAGCTATGGAATGGTGGAGGCAAGAAGATCAGAAGTTCAAGGTCATCTTTGGTTATCAGCTACATACGGAGTAGCAGACCAGGCTAGAACCAGGGACCCTGACTTTGAGAAACCACAACCACACCTGGCATGGTGGGTAGCACATTTTTTTAATCTCATCACTAGGGAGGTGAGTTGGAGGTCAACCTGGTCTACATAGTGAGTTCTAGGTCAGCCTGGTCTACATATTGAGAACTGGGCTCAGACCACCACCACCACCACCACCACCACCACCACCACCACCAACAACAACAACAAAAACCTGGGGTGCTTACAAGGCTTAGCTTGAGCTGTGCAGGGCTATGAACCCCAGAATCTAAACACAGAGCACCTGAATTTTCTTCTCTCTTCAGCCATGTGCCAGCCAGGACAGCTCAGAGTTCTCTTTCATTGTCTGTAGAGAGAACAGATCTGTTTGCAAGATCTGGACTAGGTTTCATAACTAGTAGGGAGCTGTCTACACAGGGGGGTGGTCTAATCTAATGCAAGGTCTTGAAGCTGATGCTACCCCAACCAGCTTGATTGGAAGTCTAATGTTTCAAGCTACTTGAAAGTCTAAACTTCACTTCCTTAAAAGCTCTGGCTTGAGGCGTTAAATGTTCCCATTAAAATGCAAATTCATTCTCCACACAGCTGCCCCAGTTGTTTTCCTCTTCTCATTTCTATTTTTTTTCTCAGAAATTTTGACAACAATGAAGCTCAGACTCCCGCATGGGGGCATCCCCAGGCCCTGCGTCCTTTGCCAACATTCCAGCCTTGACTCTTTAACCGCCCAGCTCCAAGTACCTACTCTCAGTCCCAGCCACTGGACCATAAGTGGGCAGGAAGCATGGTGGCTTCTTGAATAATTCAATCAGTTCAGGGACCATTTGATAAATAAGCAAATGAAGTCACCCGAATGGCGTGTTTTGCCATTATTTCAAGTTGCTTCTATCAGAGAGGAAAGTTTCAAGAAACCTGTTTCAATGTAGTTGATGCCAAAGGAGGATGAGACCTGATGTTTAAGACACAGCAGTGATGGACAGACAGGCTCACATGGGCCAAGATGAGATAGAACACCTGCTCCTTTCTCCGCAAACAAGTAGTTCTTCCCTTATAAACCATCCTATAGCCTTAGTTGGAATTGCAGCTAAAGAGAAATGACAAGTGAGTGGTCACAGAGTGATGCGAATCTGAATGCAGCAAAGCTCCTGACTAGCTCGCTCCATTTTGCACCTCCTGCCAGTCATGGTCTTAAGGGAGGGAACTGTTTCTAGCAGAGATTCCTGGGGTAGGTGGGAAACTCTGATGGAGAATACTCATCTCTTAGTTATATAAGGCCCACTTAGACAAAAGCAGGCTTTAGCAATCTGCATCTAAATTATAGACTTGTTCCTTGGAGATTCTGCTTATTTAAAGCATGACCATAAAATTCTCAAGGTTAAACTTATTTCACTAACTAATCACCTTATTCAAGTGGAATAAAACAGTGAGATTGACAGTGAGCGATGTAATCTCAACCATGATGAGGTTTTCTGTAGCCATCCAGCGTGACTATTAATTCAGTGCCCAGCCTTCCACAGACAGCTCAGGGCAACCAGGGAAATGTGGGACCAGAGTAATCTACTGGAGAGCTTTCAGATTTCCTTGCTTTCTGGGAAATGGCTATTAGCAACATCACCCATAGGCTGCTCTTGGCATTATCTTTAAATAAATAAATAAATAAGTAAATAGACAAATATAAATAAGGTTATGGTTAGGGTTTTGATTTGCGCTGGCAGTTTTTGCCAACTTCTTAATGGTCTTCTTAAGCAAAGATGACAGGCTCACCCCAGGTCTGCAGAAGTTCCACAGGGAGTCCCATGGGCTTGGTGGCACACACATTTAACTTTAGTGTGCAAGAGACAGAGGAGAATCTTGGGTCTGAGGCAAGCTTGAGCTGCATAGGAAGGCTCTTAAAAAAGGGGGAGAAGGAAAAAGAAAAAAAAAACAGCAATTGAAAACAAAATGGCTCCCTGTCTAGCTCCCTAATCCTGTAGCTCAATGTCCTCCTGGTTCTAGCTCTCTGTCCAGCTCCCTAATCCTGTAACTCACTGTTCCCCCCCTGGTTCTATCTCCCTGTCCAGCTCCCTAATCCTGTAGCTCACTGTCCCCCCTTGTTCTATTTCCCTGTCTAGCTCCCTAATCCTGTAACTCACTGTCCCCCCCCCCGTTCTATTTCCCTGTCCAGTTCCCTAATCCTGTAGCTCACTGTCCCCCACTGGGTCTATCTCCCTGTCCAGCTCCCTAATCCTGTAACTCACTGTTCCCCTGGTTCTATTTCCCTGTCCAGTTCCCTAATTCTGTAGCTCACTGTCCCCCCCTGGGTCTATCTCCCTGTCCAGCTCCCTAATCCTGTAGCTCACTGTCCCCCCCTGGTTCTATCTCCCTGTCCAGCTCCCTAATCCTGTAGCTCACTGTCCCCCCCTGGTTCTATCTCCCTGTCCAGCTCCCTAATCCTGTAGCTCACTGTCCCCTCCTGGTTCTATCTCCCTGTCCAGCTCCCTAATCCTATAGCTCACTGTCCCCCCCTGGTTCTATCTCCCTGTCCAGCTCCCTAATCCTGTAGCTCACTGTCCCCCCTTGTTCTATCTCCCTGTCCAGCTCCCTAATCCTGTAGCTCACTGTCCCCCCCTGGTTCTATCTCCCTGTACAGCTCCCTAATCCTGTAGCTCACTGTCCCCCCTTGTTCTATCTCCCTGTCCAGCTCCCTAATCCTGTAGCTCACTGTCCCCCCTGGTTCTATTTCCCTGTCCAGCTCCCTAATCCTGTAGCTCACTGTTCCCCCGCCCCCATTCTGTTTCTCATGAAACCCTCATCTGCATTATCTGCTCTTTTAGATTCTTACTCAGCCCCTTCCTCATCTCCAGCTCCCTTGGCAGCCAGGGTTGATTTAGGATGACTTTAGGCTCCAGTTAGCCTTTTGCTGAACTGCTATTGAAAAAAAGCTTCCATCTTTCCAGACTCTGGGGGCTGGAAGACCAGATCTGGTACTCAGGCTGGGGTACCAGGAAGCTCAGCTCCAGTTCCCCAAGAAGTCAGGGTCAGTCTGTTTCTTTTCTTTTCCTCCATCCATCCAGCCGGAGCTGCTATAGAAAAAAAGATGTTATGCTATGCTAAGGTGCCAGGTGCTTCCCATTATTATAGAACCTCTCAGTTAATCCTCCAAAACCCCTTCTAAATTTAGGAAGTAGTAAGTGCTATTTCCAGAATACAAAAGCTCAGGTTGCCGCTGATTCATGACCCAACTCTGAGCCTCAGTTCCCTCATCAAGAAAGCCATGCTGGTATTGGTTTGAACCACAGGAAATGGCCAAAGTATTTCATATCCCCAGATGGCAAGTTAATAAAGCTTAGTATGTGATGTTCCCAATAGGTTAGCCATAAAGACATAGTAATTATAACATAGGCAGCACATATAAATAAATAAATATTTGTAATTACAGCCAGACCCTTTATTTTCTCATCTAAGAATTTCTGAAAAGCAGTTAGCTCAGGGTCCTTTTGTGACTACTTGCTAAAAATTACAGAAGATGATTCTAAGGCCCAAACACTGGGATACCTTCACAACAGAATATCTTGGCCTCTGGCAAGAGTTTGATCTTTTTCTTGTACTTAAATAGACTCATTCTTTTCTTGGTTTGTCATGTTTGGTCCCAAGAGGCACAGATCACCTCTGGTCTAGACCCCAGAGAGAGTTCCACTACAGCATATGTCCTGTTCATTACGTCCATGGGCTGGGACCAGGCCCAGATTGGTGGGGAGGTGGAAGTGCAATACATGTTTCTATTCTGTCCAGCTTCGAGCCAACTTCAGCTTCTCAGTTCAAAGGTTCCCTGTTATCTGAAACCTTCTCTAGCCTTCCCAGGCGACAGCCAATCTTGGCCTCTCTGCTCACAGCTCCTATCGACACATTTACCTCAGACACAGCATTTCCATCTCCCCACTAGAATCCCTGTGAGCAGCCTTTGACTTTCCCTGCTTTTGTGTCCTTGGTGTCTAATGCGATGCTTAGCACAGATCTTCAGTAAATGTGTGATTGTAATAATCATGCTGTATTTACTGAATCCTGGCTGTTCTGGTTGAATTCATATAAAATCTCGCACAGTATCTATGCTGGCAATTCTGCTTTATAGAAGAGGAAGAGGGTACAGAGAGAATCATGAAATAGCTCAAAACTGCTTCCTGCTTCAGTCCACAGAGGCAGGGTTCAAACACAGGCAGTCTGGCACCAGAGGTTGACCATTAACTGCTCTCCTTCAAATAGATGGGTGATTCTTGGCTTCTGGCAAAGACGGAGATTAATGAAGCAGAGTTCAGGAGAATGAAATGTACCACAGAAGGAGGAAAACAGGAATTTATCTCTGGCTTTTGGTTGCTATTGTGTAAAAACTCGACTCTAGCTAAAGTTGATGGATTCCATAGGGGCTGTAGGTTTGAGGTCAGGAAATAGATAACTCAAAACCGTTCTGAAGAGACTCATTCTCCCAGCACCCTCTAATTGTCTGAGCAGTCAAGATGGCTGGCAGCCTTAAGGATGGCTGTCATGCTCAGGACGGTGTGCAAGGTCCCTTCCTGGAGCCCCTGTTTGACCACATAATGTAATCAGCATCCTGTATCTCTCGTCAGGAAAAGATGCCAAAGAATCTTGACATTTAAGCCTTAGTCCCCAGCCTCATTAGGGCAGAGCCAGGGGAGAAATGCAATGAATGGCTGCATCTCTATGAATGTGTAAGGAGCAAACTGCTTCCACATAGCCAGGCTAGGCAAAGACTGATGATTAAAGCCGAGAACCTGGCCTTGGGCTGAGGGGTCTGAATGAGGCGATAGCTTTCATTCATATCTGCAGCGGATTCCTCTGAGCTGTACAGCCCCAGCGGAGCGCGACTCACTTAGCCTTGTGCGTTCATTTAAAATCCATCATCTGACGCCAAGTCGGGCAGAAGTCAAGGCAGACTGTGCCCTAAGCAGCCTCCCTGAGATGCACCACCTCCGCAGGCGGGAGAAGGGAAGCTTGCTTCCAGCAGTCACGCAAACACTTGCGTTTCTCCCCTTCCTTCTAACTGAGAAGAGGTTGCTGATGACTCGCCTGGCAACGGCGTCCGGAAATCGATTCTAATCACATCAGTACCAAGGAAATGATTTTGTAGGTTGGTTACGGTTTTTTTTTTTTTTTTTTTTTTNGGGGAAAGGGGAACACTCATCCATTGCTGGTGGGAATGTAAACTTGTACAGCCACTATGGAAAGCAGTGTGGAGAACCCTTAGAAGACTCAAAATGAGCCTTCCATTTGACCCAGTCATACCACTCCTGGGTATATACCCACAAGACACATCTTACTGCAAAGATACATGCACAGCTATGTTTATTGCAGCTCTGTTCACAATAGCAAAAAGCTGGAACCAGCCCAGGTGCCCCTCAACTGACGAGTGGATAGAGAAAATGTGGTACATGTATACAATGGAGTTCTATAAGGTGGTTACGGTTTTAATATTCAGGTACAGCAGGCTGTTTCAGTGTATTCCTGGAGACCAGGAGATGAATAAGGTAAGGCGTCTGAAGATTGCCTGGAACTTTCCAGACCCTTCCTACCAAGCTTATCTAATTGGATCCTTCCGGTCATTCTCTGAGCCTTTCAGCCTAGCTAATACTATCTTTATTTGGTAAATGAAGAAACAGAGGCCAGGGAACATTGAGGAAAGCAGTTTAGGGCCACATAGTTAGAGAGAAACTCAGAATTCCACATTCTGTCACGTATAATAATTGCTACCTAATGAATTTTTTCCCAGGTATATTTTGCTGTGGAATTAAAGCATTTTTTTTTTTTTTAATTTTGAGTCACAGACCATACAGTGCCCCTGGACACAGAAGAAGATGGAATGAGAACACATAACCAATAGTTTTGAATTAAAAAATGGAAATAAAGCTTGATCTGAGGTGGAGTTACCATGTAACAAAACAGTTCCAGAAAATTAGACACTTGAAATACTATTTCATTTCTAAGCACTCTCTGTAATATTACTTATTTAATATTTCTCTGTGTTGAATGTGTTGCGAAGCCAAAATAAAAGGTTTAGATCAGTGCCTTAACCTGAGGGTTTTAGCATCTATATCACTTCAAACCACAAATTCAACAAAATTTAAAAATGCTAATAAATTTCTGGTTAGATCCTTCAGCCTGCAGAAAACTTAGAGTCCATGGACAAGAAAGAGATTTTTTTAAGTATTCAAAAGATGTTGCAGATGCACTAATCTTCAGTTGAGTTTCTCTTTATAAATAGAAGAGAATTGTATGAGGAATAAGTTTCAGACTATATAATTTGATGTTACTTAGTGCTGTGTCTACACCAGGCAAAGAGGCATTTGTAATAGCTCTGTGGATGTGATGTTCACCTTCTGGGTACCATTAAGGTCCTTGATCAACACCTTTGAGTACAATACTGCAGGGAAAAGCTTGCTCTCTCTGTGCATCTCTGAGTGAGACTGTGCCTGCAAGGTTGGAGACATACATTACTGAGATGCTCTCCATCAGGTGAGTTAAGCATTTGTAAGGACATGCTATCTTATGTGTAGTAAAAAGCAATCCATGAAGAACAGTTTCTCAAACAGCTTTATTTCTTTTATATGTAATTTTTTTTTTTTTTTGGTCTTTTCGAGACAGGGTCTCCCTGTAGCCCCAATCTGTCCTGGAACTCACTCTGTAAACCAGGCTGGCCTTGAACTCACAAAGATCCACCTGCCTCTGCCTCCCGAGTGCTAGGATTAAAGGCGTGCACCACCACGCCCAGTGGTAATTTTGTTTTTAATTAAATTAATTAATTAATCATGTGTGGGAGTATTTTGCCTGCACATGTGTAAGTGCAATTGTGTCATACAGTGTCTTGAGAGGCCAGAAAGTGGTAATTTTGTTTTTAATTAAATTAATTAATTAATCATGTGTGGGAGTATTTTGCCTGCACATGTGTAAGTGCAATTGTGTCATACAGTGTCTTGAGAGGCCAGAAAGTGGTAATTTTGTTTTTAATTAAATTAATTAATTAATCATGTGTGGGAGTATTTTGCCTGCACATGTACAAGTGCAACTGTGTCATACGGTGCCTTGAGAGGCCAGAAGCCTCTGGCTCTCCTAAAACTGGAGCTACAGAAGGTTGTTAGCTGCCATGTAGATGCTGAGAACTAAAACTGAGTCCTCTGAACGACCAGCCAGTGCTTAACTGCTAAGCCATCACTCTAACCCTAGAAAAGCTTTGTTGTTCACTTTTCACATCCCTAAAAGATCTACAAGACAACTGCTCCTTGCAATCTCTCAGGGACCAGGTTGTATGAGTAGCTACTGCCTCAAACCTCGCCCACCTGTGGTGAAGAAAATGAGCTCACATGTCATTCTACTCTGAGCTCCTTGGCTAGAACTTTCCTATGGTTCTACTTGATCTCGATGTGCAAGTAGTAAGACTTTATAGCTCACCTAAAATTAGATGAGAGAAGCAGAACTATTTGATGGCCAGTACTGAGAGCTACAATAATATCTTATGGTCAAAGACACACATATCTATGACATAGATAGGGTGTGTGTGGTGGGGGTTGTTGGGGAGCACACTGTCACAAGTACATGAAATTTGCATTCAATTTCATAGGATTCAGTGGGCTTCAGGTTAAAAAAAAACCTGTACTATAATAAATAGAGTAAGTATATGTGTGGGGTGGGAACCAATTAAGGAAGATTACATCAAGGGAAACATTTTAAATGAATCAAAATGATGGAGGAGAGGAGGCAGGACATGTTCTGGGCAAAGGATGCAGACGGAAATGGAACCAAGAGGATTAAGTATCATCTGCTGGAGATGTTAAAGAGCTGGAATTAAAAATCTAGGGAGAGTAGGGGCCAGATAGATATTGAGGAGCGCTAGATAGATATTGAGGAGCACTAGAATCAGCAGAAGATTTTGGACTCTGGAAGTTAACTCAGTGAGTACCGCTTAAGCAGGACAGACTCACAGTGGAAAAATACAAAATATAATTTTTTATGATGTTTTAAAGAATGGATTCTGTTTCCTATACTTAGTAGGCAACTGGTATAAACTACATTATTGATTTATTATTATTATTAATTTTTTAATTTTTTGTCTCAGATTCCCCTCGAACTGGAGTTCTCCCGGAATTGGAGTTACAGATGGTTCTCAGCCGCCATGTGGGTGCTGGGGATCAAACCCGGGTCCTCTGCGAGAGCAGTCGGCCCTCTTAACTGCTAGGCTATCTCTCCAGCCCAATTATTGATTTATTATTATTGAACATCTCAGTCATTCATTAATACTGCCTGAGTCTGGTTCATGTTAGAAGTATAAATTACTTCTCTTAAGGAGTCCACATCTAATTTCTTGGAGTAAAAAGGCATGTGTGGAAGGAGATAAGTGATAGACACTGGGAAGAAATTTTTGAATGGCCAAACATAAGGAAATGCAAAAAAAGAATAATGAGAAAATTCCAATGAGAAGACTTAGCAAAAGTCGAGGACTGTATGTGAGAGAGGAAAAGGGTATCGGAATGACTCTGGAGATAATGATTTCATGGGTGAACTTGAAGGTCAGCTATTATAATCAGTCATGTAAGGGTCAGCTATTATAATCAGTCATGTAAGGGCAACGAGAATAACAGAGATTGGATTGAATCAGTGACATGTTCACTTGTAGATGTTATTTTATTTACAAAAATTTGTTATTTTTATTTTATGTGTATAAGTGTTGCCTGCATGTGTCTAAGTGCACCCTTGTCATGCAATGCCAGTAGAGGTCAGAAGAAGGTTGTTAGCTGCTGTGTGAGTGCTGGGAATTGAACCCAGGTCCTCTGTCAGAACAGCCAGTGCTCTTGACCACTGAGCCATCTCTCCAGCACCAGTGTTATTATTTTAAACATAGGTTTAGATAGCTCTTGTGTATAATGTGGGAGAAACCAAACAAGGTCCCTGATCCTCTGTGCTAAAAGATGTCAAAGTCAACTGGAAAGATAACAATCAAACAATATCCCAAATAAAGCTGCAGTATTATGAATAGAATAAATAGTAGCCAGGAGACATCAGTGGTTCCATGAGAGAATATTCTGGAGAAAAATGGTTGAGACCAGGAAGTCAAAGAAGGCTTTCTTGAGGAAATGAACTTTCTTTGAAATAAGAGGTTGGCTCAGCACAAGCAGGCAATGTGTAGGTGAGGAGCACGGGGACTGGAATGAAGGGTGTCCACCGGGAGTGAGATGCTATTTCTACTTTTATATTGGAGTAATCCAAGGAATATGCTTTGGGGTTTGGACCCAGCCCTGTGACTCATGAAGAAAATTTAATAGAAACGTTTCACTTAGGAAAAGCAATCTGACTGGGAAAGCCAGATTCTGGTCTTCTTGCTAGGATCCATGGTGAGTGGGAAGAAATACTCAAGTCTCAACAATAATGTCCAAGATGGTACAGGTAGCACTGAGAGGTCATGAGTTACTTACTGTCCACTGCTGTTGGGTCTCTCATTCATGGGTCCTGCCTCACTAATAGTGGACTGAGAATATTTGAGAAAATTATGCCTGTATTGAATATGCACAGGCCTTCTTTTCTTGTTATTCCCTGAACAATACATTCTAACAACTCTTTACAAAGCACTTGGATAAGGCTTTGTTACCAGTCTCATGATGATGTAATGAACATGGGAGATTATGCAGAGGTAAAAGCTTGCCTGTGATGTCCCACAGTGGCTGGGTTTGGGGACGGAGCTTTAGGTCCAGGATCCTTGATTTAACCCTCACCTCTTTGACTGTAAGCAAATGTGCTACTCTAGAAGTGATCATTCCTCTCACCCACAGAGTAAGTACTCTAAAATCCCAGCAACTGTGTAAAGTCATCTGGTGAGTCCATGGGAGCCCTGGACACAAAATGCTGAACTTAACTCTGAAGATGCTGGAGTTCAATCTTGAAGACTTTTATGTCCCTCTGGGCTTGCTGATGGAAAGAAGGGGATAGGAGAATATAGGCGGGTGGTGCTTTTTTTCTTCAAGCAGAGAATATTCCGACTGAAATATTTGCATTTAAAAGATGAAAATATTGATTCATAAAACAATTATGCCAGAAGACTCTGAAAGATTGAGACATTCGGTGCAGTTTTAAGCAAGTAATTAACTTCCAGGCAGAAACTTCCCTCCTGTAATCTGACGAGGGAGCAGATGCCCAAATATTCATGGTATCAGACTCAGAGAATGGTACTTGCTTTTCTTCCAGGCACCAGATGGTTCCAGAATCCAAAGTCAATGGAGAGGAAAGCCTGCATTTGTATGGCTTTCAAAGTTCTCATTGAAGGTTTGTGATCATATTTTAATACCCACTAAACAAATGCAAAAAGACTTTCATTTCACAAAGAAAAAAAAAAGGCCAAGGGTTAAAAGGAGCCTGAAATACTATCCAACTCATTTAGAGCCATAAGCAAGAATCTAAATTGCAAAGAATAATGAATACTTGGTCTAAAAATTGATTTGTTTTACTTTTTTGACCAATTTCTAAGTTAAACACTAAGAAAATATTTTGCCAAGCAAAGGTAAGATTAGAAAAATATAGAGGTTCTAAAGTGAAAAAAATTCCTTTAAAAAATTCTAAATTTGATTTACTAGCATTTCCTGCAGCTCAAATAAATGCAGTTCATTTGCATAAAGGCACATTGAAAGGATGAACAACTTCCATGAAGGATCGTGTGAAGCTTTGGCAAGAGGAACAAGAACACTTTGCTTCAACTCAACTCATCACACTGCACTTTTGGGTAGTATTTATATCTAATGCACTGAGGTAGGCACAGGAGTAGTATAGTGACAGGCAAGAGGTCTTATCTCTCAGAAACAACTAGATTTTATCTGGGAAACTGTACAGTTGTATAAGTAGAGAAAATATACCCTCTTTCTGTTTTAACTCTTAATTTTTTTTTTTTTTTTTTCTGTGTATGTGTGTACTGTCTGCATGTAGGTTTGGTGCACCCATGTTGTGCAATGCTGCAGAGGTCAGAAGAGGGTATCAGATTCCCCTGGAACTGGAGTCAAAAATGGTTCTTAGCCGCCATGTGGGTGCTGGGAATCGAACCCGGGTCCTCTGCAAGAGCAGTCGGTGCTCTTAACCACTGAGCCATCTCTCCAGGCCCCCCCTGTTTCTGTTTTATCATGCTCCTCAAATGTCCATTTGGTGGGCCATACTCTTGTAAGGGAGATAGAATAATATTTCACTGTTCTTTTTTGTAAAAAATGATTTTATTTTATTTTTAATTATGTGTATGTGTAAATGTGTGTGTCTGTGTGTGCATATGTGTACACAAGTGTAGGTACCCACCGAGCCCAGAAGAGGGCATAAGATCCCCTGGCGTTGGAGTTATAGGTAGTCGTGAGCTGCCTCATATAGGTGCTGGGCTCTAAAATCTAGTTCTCTGCAAGAGCAGTACATGCTTCTTAACTGCTGAAAAATTTCTCCAGCTGCTCATTGTTCCTTTATAGTGAGATTATAAAAATCTATCTTATGATAGGAACATTTGCTAAAAAAAAAAAGGAAACATCCTCTACCTAAAAGAAGGAGGTAAACTTTGGAAGCAGAGCATAAAGTTGGCAAAAAAAGTAACCAAGTTAGAGGGAGACATAGAGATGAGAATGAACAATCAAAAATAGCTGAGGTCTGGGGGGGGGGTCAGCCCTCCTTCACTGGTCAAATTCTAGAAAATTCAGGGACCTGAACTCAAGGGTATTGTAGAGAAAATTCCTTTCTGAGAGATTTGTCTTTTAAGGGACAGAAGGCCACGGAAGGGAGAAGAAGGAAGCAGGAGGTGAGAGAGTCATAAGACACACTGGCTTTCTGGATCTTAATTGCTTTCATAGAAATTGAAACAAAATGAGAAATGCAACGAAGTGGAAGAGAGATAGGCCCTGAGTGGAACGAGATTGCTAAGGTAGAGCACTGTTCGCGGAAATCACAGAAAAATCAAAGTCTGAGTCCAGACGAAATATGGAATTCAATAACAAGGAATCAAGTGACCAAGATTTAAGAAATTTTGATCATAAAAATAAATCAGTCCATCCTAATTACCTAAATTGAGAATGATTAGCTTGAACTTAACAGCACCGTGGTGAGGCTGCAAGCTAATTTAGTAAAAACCATTATCTTACATAGTGCATAATTATGCTGAAAATGTTCATGATGCAGAGATTTGTTTCTTGGAGGCAATGATAGTGTGAACTCAGACCTAACAGAAAATTAAATTTCCGTAAGGAATGTTTAAAATGGTTTTTATCTCAGACACAGTGAATATAAAAGATGTCTAGGTTATTTTTAGTGGCATGCACATGCTCAAATATTTCACATCAATAAAAGTTTGATTTCTACATATTATTGCATTTTAATTCCTTCTCCAAATAGGTTTCTCCTAGAGATTAGTTCCCTTTAAAGCTGATAAAATAAAATTTGTGACTTTTAGAGATAGGCTAAATGTAACACACTGAAAAATCCATTTTAAAATACCTGCCTGGTGAATAGCATTTTTCAAATTCTATAACTATTCTATTGTTTGGAAGACAGTCTAATATACCTTATAAAACCAAAGAAATAACCTCACGTTAATTATTGCTTTCCATGCATGCTGTCCCAGATAGCAGGCAAAGGCCATGTCACCTCAGCAGAGACCACACAATCCCTGAGAACTTTTGTCCAAGTAACTATAAATTAGACTTGGGTTATTCATGATTGCATCCATACCATCTTCACTTCTGTGCTGTCATCACCTAGTCAAGGGCCTGAATCATAATACTTCTTGTAGTCTTATAAACATACTGATGGAAAGATCTAGGTTTAAATCCAGTTTTTAACATGGGCTGAGAAATCATGGCTGATTTATTTATTTCTGAATTTTAGTTTCATTATTTGTAAAATGGATGTTAAAATAGTTTCTGATATTTTTATTAAGAGGATTAAATTAGGCTCCTGGGGATATAATAGATCCCAATAAAGAAGGTATCTCCCATAGCACCGTAAAATAGTAGGAACTCAATTATCCATAGGTGGCCCACTGTTCTACTTCGATCTTGATCCTGTTAGATTTAGTCCTGGGAGGACTGCCTTTTCTGGGATTTTAACTTCATAAGGTTTAAACTATTCCCTCTTTCCTGGAGAAATTCAAGTGTTTTGATATTTCTAGTAGAGTTAGTAATAAATATTTTTTAGAAACCAGATAATAAGGAACCAGCTTATTTATCTGGAGGTCCCATGTCCATCGCATCCTCTTAATTACTAGGTAGATCCAGCTGGTGACCCACCATGTTCCCAAGTAGTTCTGGCTAACTTCTTCCTTAGTGCTTTCTAACGTACATTAAATTAATCTTTCTTTCATTCCCATTAGACTAAACTCTTTTTAAAGCCAACACCCCACATTCATTTTTCGATCTCCAGCAGTCTGCAATGTATCCAGCACCTAGTAGGTATCACAACTTACTGAGTGAACAAAATCAGTCATCAATTATTCTCTCTACAGAGACGTGAAGGATCTCATACAAGATTTTTTTGTTTTCTCAAAATAAATTCCAGCATATACAGGTTTTTGGAAGGGTCATATCTTTAATAAAATAAAGTTAAAAATGTAGACCTGCATAAATTATTAAAATATATAATCAGGCTTCATGGCAAAGCACAGCAATGGTTATGAATTATAAATCTAAGAGGTTGTGAGTTAACTACTATATTATTTCTTGGATTGGTTTCATTCATTGAAGTCATTTCAACTTAAATGATTCCCAAACCAGGAAATATTTGTTGTGCCACATTCTCTTGGTGGCAACAGAATTCCAACCACATATATGTCACCTTTACTTCCTCAAACAGGGAAGACTTGCTTTTTTTTTCTTCCTAGTAGACAGAGGAAGTATTTGCATCAGCAATCAGTTTCTTAGCTTTCCTGTCTGACATCAGGCATTGTAAAAGGTGTGAACAGACTTGTAGAACTACCAACTACTGAACTTGAACTTTTATGAACACTCATTTCAAAAACTGAAGCTATTAAAATTGGTTCTCATATAAAAATTAAGCAGTTCCCCCTCTTTATTCAAACAAGCACTATTTTTAAAAGAATGCTGCCTGTGGCCGTGACGTGAAATATAACCTTTCATATTCATAATGTATCCTCCATTCATCTTGCATACACCAGGAAATGAGAATGCAATTTCTTTAAAGCAAGTACGAAAGAAAAGATCATCTTTATCTGTAAAACTTTCTCGTAACAATGACTGTGACAATCACAACAGAGGCAAGAAACTCTTCTAACTAGGCATTAAAACCTACATCAAATGGTTTTGCAGTTAGCCATGTCTGTCTGACAGATTTCTTTCTAAGGGGAATTTGTGCTGAACACTCTATTCGTGCCTCAGAGGTTTTGCTAAAAAGAAAATAAAAAAGAAAACTGCAGTTTTTGCTACAAAAAGACAGGTGGCGTAAGCATGCAACGCTTTAAAAAGACATATAAAGTGATTATTTTCTCTCGGATTCTTTGAAAAAGCTCCCTTGCCTGGGGTTTGAGGCTGAGCCGGTGACGTCAGCTTGGAATGCGGAGTCAGGCGCCGCGGCTCTCTATAAGCAGAGGAGCTGTCCGGTGCTGAAACGGCCCGAGCCCAGCGGCAGAGGACCATGCTTAGCGCTTTCCACACCATATAAGACAGAGGTAAGATTGCTTTTCTCTTGGATGTACTGGAAAGTTCTCAATTGCGTGGTTTTGCCTCATTTCCCAGCTGAGAAGAAAAAGACCGTTTTCAAGCTTATACTGATAGAATAACTGAAGGGCAACCTGATGCTCTTCAGCCAGTGTAAGGATACTCTTTATGTGTGTGTCTGCGATCTAGAATTCCGGCTGGTGTATATTTATTAACTAGAATGTTATTGTGGAATTCATGTGCAAGGATAGCGAAAAAGTTAAGGATTTTACTGGGAATACACATATTAATGTAAAGTTAACTAAGCCTGATGTTTTGATTCTTTTCTTAATGTATTGTTTTTCTCCTAAGAGCCAGAAACATGGATGTAATTTATATGCTTAATATTCTTAACAGTAGGTTTCCAAGGATTCAAAGGTTATTAACCACATGATTCACAGAGGAAACCCATTTGATATTGGTATTTTTCTTTGATATTTACCTTATGAGAACTTTGAATTAGCTATTAAATTATTTTATGAACTGGTATACTCCAGGGGGTTTCTGTTATTATATCCTAATTTCAGTTCTGGGAAAGTAGCTTAGAATGATCTCAGGCATTGATGTCTTCTCTTTTCAAGGGTGAACTATTATCTTGGAGTAAGGTTGTATATGACTAGGAATTACAGAAAAATGATAACTTTGAATACAGGATGGAAAACATTCAGAGCTGTATGGATTAGTATTGTGAATGTTATGCTGTGATTGGAAGAGATAATATATCACTTTGCTGAAAAGGTTGATTGGAACAAGTTTTCCTTTATCCCAACTATTTGAGCTGTTCAGATTAGATGTGCAGATGATTCAGTGTCAATGTTCCTGTCTGATTTCAGTGGGAAACACATTTTAATAACAGTCGTCCTGGGAGCAACATTGTTCTTATCATTTGAATTCCATAAAATTTTAAATAAAAAGCTATATAAGATATAAGAGCTATTAAAACCATCTTTACTACTTGCAAGAGATGCTACTGGGGAAAGAAGCCTTTTGAGTTTTAAAGGCAGTAACTATGCCATTCAATCTGAACCTAAATAATGGCCAAATTGAAAAGAGGTGCTTGATAGGCTGTAGTTCAAGCTTCAGTATTCAGTATTCGGTATTCTGATTCTACAACAAAACCTACCTCAAAAATAATGGCTTTACCGAAAGCAAATAACCTATGTGTTAAAATGAGTTAATAATGTTTCAAGATAGTGGTTTCAGAGAAAATAAGGTTTTAAGATTACATTTTAAATACCAATGCTTACAATTGGTTACTGAAGCTAAATTATAATGAAGCAACAGACAATATGCACTTTACTCTCACTTAAGCCTCAGAATTTTATGAATAAAATTGCTTGCAGTAATCATTTATTTATGGCAAACATTTTGAAAATATTCTCTGAAATACCTAAATATTCAGGTTGATGGTAATTTTAATTGATTTATGTCTCTATGGTAAAGAAGTTCCTATAATTGCAACCATTTGGCAGCACAGAAAACTGGTAACATTCATCTCCAGCAGGGTCCAGTGAGCATATTTTGACATCTGACCTACTAGAAAATTGTATCTATATATATATATAGCCTATCTTATCTATCACAAAGCCAGTATACAGTCAAGATATGAAGCAATTTATGAGCTTATTTACATGCATTTGTTTGCAACAGAATTTGAAAATATTAAAATAGCTTCTTCAGTGTTAGCGATAGCAAACAGGAAATATGTAAAAGTGGTTCCTCTCACTACTTCATCTGTGAGATTTTTTAAAGTATTGAAGAAAAAAATGAATGAATATTTTTAAGTAGGAAGAATTCAACACATCGTCTGTGTTTATCTAAATTAGGAATTACACAGTGATTATTTTAAGATTTTCTAACAAGTATGAGTCATTTAAGATTTCACAGGTCCCTACAGAAATAGACACAGACATAAGACAAACTGAATCTGAACACTCACAAGCTTAGAAATAGACTAGTTAAGTAAACTTATGTTCTCTCTCTAACATCTGTTTATTTACTATACACTACAGGAAAGATGAAAAATATAACCATAATTGCATTTTGAAAGCCAGCCATAATACACTTATTAGAAGGATATTGGAGCACAGAAAATTTTAAAGCATAATACAATTATTAGAAGAATATTGTAGCACAGAAAATTGTAACAGCAAGTTATTTTCACAGAAAGAAACTTCACTGGTGGTAGAGATTATTAGTGGTTGTATTTACTGTTTGAGATGACCAAGACTCATGAGGTATTCAGTATTATTACATTAATGTGCCAAATTACATCATCATATATAGCAACATACTGTTGCTGAATTTCTACAACAAAATAGGATGGACAATTCAGAAAATAAATCACATGGGATTTTTTTTCTTTTGTCATAATTGTATGGGCATAATTGTGTGTGTGCATGTTTTACAACACATTATTTTGTGAATAATTTTAATAGAATGCTATTTGAGGTAACTATAATGTCTTAGACAGTCTTATCTAATAGCATGCTAAAAATCAAACTACAGGTTTTATAAATGAAAAACATAAAATTCAAGAAACTTTGTGTCAGTGTCTCTTTTTTTCTTATTTTAACCATGGCATACATGTCTGTCTGATGCAAGTGAGTCTTAGTTTTGCTGTAGATTCCTGTGTTAGCATGCGAGGAAAAGGTAGGAAATATCCATGAAGTTAAATATTTCAAAGTGTAATGTGAAATTATCTCTACTCCTCCCCCCCTTGGTTACCCCCCCCTGTTTTTCATTTTACAGTGTCTTCTAAATTTGTTTTACTTGTGCTAACTCTTGTTTTCTATGTTTTCAGGAAATCTTTAAAACATGGCGGAAGCTAAGACCTACCGACTTGGAGCAGCCTTGTCTCTGATCCATTTAATTTTCCTCATCCCTGGAGCCGAAGCAGCTTCCTTTCAGCGAAACCAGCTGCTTCAAAAAGAACCAGACCTCAGATTGGAAAATGTCCAAAGGTTTCCCAGTCCCGAAATGATCAGGGCTTTGGAGTACATAGAAAAGCTCCGGCAGCAAGCTCACAAGGAAGAAAGCAGCCCAGACTACAACCCCTACCAAGGCATCTCTGTTCCCCTTCAGCTAAAAGAAAATGGCGAAGAAAGTCGGGTGGCAGAGAGCTCAAGGGATGCACTGAGTGAAGATGAGTGGATGAGAGTAATACTTGAAGCTTTGAGACAGGCTGAAAATGAGCCCCAATCTGCTCTAAAAGAAGGCAAGGCCTATGCCTTGAATCTGGAGAAGAACTTCCCGATGGACACAGCTGACGACTATGAGACTCAACAGTGGCCTGAAAGGAAACTCAAGCATATGCAGTTCCCCCCAATGTACGAAGAGAATTCCAGGGACAACCCCTTTAAACGCACAAATGAAATAGTAGAAGAACAATATACACCCCAAAGTCTTGCTACACTGGAGTCTGTCTTTCAAGAGCTGGGGAAGCTGACCGGGCCAAGCAACCAGAAGAGGGAGAGAGTTGATGAAGAGCAAAAACTCTACAGTGATGATGAAGATGACATTTACAAGACCAACAACATTGCCTATGAAGATGTGGTGGGGGGAGAAGATTGGAGCCCCATAGAGGAGAAAATAGAGACTCAAACCCAGGAAGAAGTGAGAGACAGCAAAGAGGACACGGAAAAAAAAGAACAAACCAATGAAGAAATGAAACGGTCAGGGCAGTTAGGGCTCCAGGATGAAGATATCCGGAAAGAGAGTAAAGACCAACGCTCAGAAGATGCCTCCAAAGTCGTCGCCTATTTGAGAAGGTTAGTGAATGCTGTGGGCAGTGGGAGGTCCCAGAGCGGTCAAAACGGGGAATGGGCAGCCAGGCTTCCCGAGAAACCACTTGATTCTCAGCTTATTTATCAGCTAATTGAAATCTCTAGAAATTTACAGATACCCCCTGAAGACTTAATTGAGATGCTCAAAGCTGGGGAGAAGCCAATTGGATCCGTGGAGCCAGAGCAGGAGCTTGACCTTCCTGTCGACCTAGATGACATCTCGGAGACCGATGTAGAGCGTCCAGACGTTTTCCAAAGTAAGATGCTCTCCAAGGGCGGGCCCTCCAGGATACCTGGTCGTGCAGTGGTGGGAGCTTTTCCTGATGGGCTCAGTGTCGAGGACATTTTAAATCTTTTAGGGATGGAGAATGCAGCAAATCAGAAATCCCCATATTTCCCCAATCAATACAGCCGAGACAAGGCTCTGCTGAGGCTCCCTTATGGTCCTGGGAAATCTAGAGCCAACCAGCTTCCCAAAGCTGCCTGGATGCCAGATACTGAAACTAGACAAGCGCCCTATGAAAACCCGAATGACAAAGAACAAGAATTGGGAGAGTACTTGGCCAGGATGCTAGTTAAATACCCCGAGCTCATGAATTCAAACCAGATGAAGAGAGTGCCCAGCCCTGGATCCTCAGAAGATGAACCGCAGGAAGAGGAGCAGCTTGAGCAAGCCATGAAAGAGCATCTGGGTCAAGGCGGTTCCCAGGAAACTGACAAAGTGGTCGCCGTGAACAAAAGGTTCCCTGTGGGGTCCCTGAAGAATGAGGATAACCCAAACAGACAGTATGTGGATGAAGATCTGCTCATGAAAGTGCTGGAGTACCTCAACCAGGAAAAGGCAGAAAAAGGGAGGGAGCACCTCACTAAGCGAGCCATGGAAAATATGTAATGGGCTTTAATCATTGCCCCATTTCCACTCCCTTGACCCCAAGTGTACCCCTACATTTCTCTTTAGTGTGTTGACTTTTATCCTGTTAACACTGTAATATCTTTACATGCTATTCGAGCAGATGACTCCAGCTCGTTTGGAGGGTCTGCTTCACTTACTCTGAGCTGTTATCTTGTGTATGGATATGTGTAAATGTAATGATTCCTGGATTAAAAATTATGTTCTCTATTCAAGAAAGATATCTATGATAGTGTCTAATCATATATCTAATGGCTGTGGCATTGTCAATGCTCACATACGATAGAGTGAACTATAATTCTCTTGGAAGTTTTTAACATTTATTGAATTATTTTGTTACTGTCTGTAGTGTTCTGTGGAGTACTGAGCAACACACAATAAAGCATTATAAATATATAGTTTTACTTAGAAGGCCTTTTCTATTGTGTCTTTTATTGTTTACTATTAAATATTATTTCTGGGTACCTTTGGACTCCTCACTTTGGAAAACCAGAGACAAAGATGTGGAGCAAGCAGTATGGAGCCGAAAGAGAAGATGATTATAGGGAATCCAGGTAAGAAACAATGAACTTCATATGTGAACATGCTTTCGACCTGTAGGATGCTGTGAACATTCTCCAGCAGCCCTTGACTTAAGACTTTTCATGCTTTACCACATACTGATTTCCAGAATAAGCCTTTGGTGATAACACCTTTATCTTTATCCTAATTTATATAGCTGCAAGACATTAAAGCTCTGATACCTTCAAATATTAAAATGAAACAAAAGGGGCTGGAGAGATAGCCTAGCACTTAAGAGCGCCTCTTGCAGAGGACCCGGGTTCGATCCCCAGTACCCACGTGGTGGCCAAGAACCGTCTGTAACTCCAATTCCAGGAGAACTCCAGTTCTAGGGGAATCCGACACCCTCTTCTGACCTCCGCGACATTGGACGACAAGGGTGCACAGACCTACATGCAGACAGTACATTCACACACATAAAAAATAAATAAATAAAAATTAAAAAATATTAAAAAAATGAAACAAAAGAAGGGAGGGGGAGGCAGGCGGGAGGAAGGAAGGGAGAGAGGAGAGAGAAGGAGGGAAGGAGGGAGTAAAGATGGGGAGGAAGACAGGAAAGAAGGGGGAGGGAGGGAGGAAGGAGAGTTAGTTTCTGCATACACGACAATCAAAAATGACTACAGGTTTAGAGGCAACTGGCCTATTCCCAGGTCACCTTGGCTGCTTGCAAAGTCAGTGAATTTGCAAAGGCACTGGAACAGGCCATGTGCTCTGTCTTCTACCTTGGTGGGCCAGGTCCTGGTGCAGCACTGTAACAAGTAACATCACCACAGTGGCATGACATCAGCATGCTAACATACCAACACAAATCAGCAATAACAGTAAGAACAACAGCTGCAGGGAGACCCTGTCTTGAAAAGACCAAAAAAAAAAAATAAATAAATAAATAAATAAAGAACAACGGCTGCAAGAAAATATAGTGAGCAACAAAGTAACAGTGGTTCTAAAAGGAGTCAGTCAGCAGTAGTCATAGATCAAGTGCTTGAAGCATGCTAGGCACTATACCAAACGCTTTACATCTCTTAGCTCATTTGATCTACACAGTATCACTAGCCAAGTTGGGCTTCAGTCATCTACTTTTTATATGGGAAAACAAAGCACAGAAAAGTTAAATAATGCTCCTGAAGTCATCCAGCAGTATGAGTTGTGAAAACCAGCAATTCTGGCTACTTCCTTACACTGACTCTCCTAGGTGTGCCCTTCTAGTGAGGGATAGGGCATTGGGGATGGAATGGTGACAGGCCCATGAAATTTCACTATGGATTACTTCCAAAGGAGGGCACACATGGGTGCATATACATGAATGTGTATGCATGTGTCTATGGGTGTACATAGGTGTGTGTACGCATGTGTGTGCATGCATATGTGTGCCCTTCTCTGTGCGTTTGTGTCTCAGTGAATCCTGAGCTGTCAAAAGGTTATGGGAATATCTGGAAAAAAACACATAATATAGGTTTTTCTGCTTTTCCTCAGATTCTTTTCTTTTAAATTATCATATAATTTCATGAAACTGTGGATTCTATAGGTAGATGTAAACTTAGAGGTGATTATCATTAGAGACATTCTAAACGTTATTTTCAAGATAAGGAGTTCCCATGTCAGAAGACAGTATCATGAACTGGGGAATGAATCTTTAACCCATCGTTAACCACAACTCTCATGAATATGCCTGTCCTTGTGTGTCTGAGGCTTTACCACATCTGGAGTCAGATGTAAGGAGACATCCAGGAACAAACTGGGGCTCCTTCAAGTAGGGAAGGAGTTCCAGGATATTTATATGGTCTAAAATATCCAGAACATTTTATAAGCCACAGACCCTGACTGCACCCTTTATGCTCTCCAACTTTATATATCACAAAATAAGTTGTTCCTTGTATCCTGAGTTAACAGATTGACTATTTTCTTGCAAGTCGTAAGGAGACAAGAATGTGGCACCCACATCTCAATTCAGTATGGTCTTGCCTTTTCTCTGTTCACATAGCCTATTTAGAGGTTAGTCAATGAGAACAGGCTGGCAGACACAGGCAGGGAGGTTCCAGGCTAGGTTTATACACAGATGGGCAGGCTGCAGATGCTCTTCTCACTGTAGTGCTGCTTTTTTCATAAAGCCTCACTTGGGCTTGAAATTCCCTGACTCTCTGATGGAGACATTGCAGACATCAGGATTGGCAGTTGGAGACATATTTCAATTTGGAACATATATTCTTTGCCTGATTTCCCTTGCATATCAGTTAGCAAGCATCTTTGCCTGTTTGTAATACTATCATACTCCCAGCTATTGACTCACAAGACATGTTTCTGACTCTTTTTTTTTCCATGAGTACTTCAGTATGTTGCTCTTTGGCATCAGAAATGGAGCTTTAAGTCCTATTAAAAGATGTGGATAATAAATTAATAGAAATTAAGGCAATGCTGTCCCTATCTCTATCAGAACCCTCCTACATCAGAAAACAAGGATAGCTCCAGCTCTCCAACATTTGTGCTCTGAAGGTTAACACTGGGAATAAAAACTGCCCCCCCCATCCTTTGCAGTCATGTGTGTCTCCACAAGTGGAAATAAGATGGGGGCAGCTCTCTCTCTGCTCTCAGTAGGACTTCCACAACCTGCTTTCCCTACTTCCATTGTTCATGGTCTGTCCACTTAGGTGCCTTGGGGATGTTGGCATGAACCTGATTTTGTGCTCCTTGTTACAAGACTTCCAAGTTGTTTGTATTTCACTTTTCTGAAGCCTAATTCCTCATATTCTCCAACCCTCATTCTACACTTTTTGGTACTCAAAGTCAATCCTAAGCAAAATACTCTGCACCAACAACTTCTGTGAATAATCTTTCAACTTCTTACTCCAAGAGAACACAGCTCACCCCTTGAAGTTCCTGCTTCCCTTGCAGCTCTCCTCCTTATTTTTCTTCATTGTTTAGAGTGCATTGTTTTTTCTCGCTGTGAATGCCATATAAGCACACATTATCCCTTACTATTGTGGTCATCTGCTGCCCCAGGTCACTTCCCCTCATTCATAAACAATAGCGGTGATGGTTAGTTTCAACTGTCAGCTTGGCACTGAGGGCACTGCTGCGGAGGAAGGCTGCTGGCCTGTGGCTTCTCCCTGGAAAACTGTTAGTTTCCATAGCTACCACGCATCTATAAAATTGGTTGTTCCATAGCCAACTTGCTGTAAGATTGATTACCCCACAGCCAAATATCTCTGGCCTAAGAGTTGCTCACTCCTCGAGGTCCCATTGCTACATAGCCCACCACCAGCTGAGGGGTTGATTACCTCACAGCTAAATATCCAGCCAATGAGTAGGTCACTCCTCATGGCTGATCAGCTAGTTTAATATCCAACTGCAGGTCTACTAGACCTACGGCTACCCAAGCAAAAGGCAAATGCTCATGAATGAACGGACCCAGGATCAGGTTAGATGGTATAAATCATAAAGAATCTGTTTATTCTTATGCAACAAGTCACCTATATAGGCAGAGTGACATCACCTGCCAGCAGCTAATCCCAGATCCCCTACATCAGGCGTTGTTCTCATCCATGGGGTGGGGTCAGAAAAGGACATGTGGGTCGGCATGTAAGCTAATAGCAGCGGACATGTGTAGCCTGCATTTGCCCACATGGGACAACTTAGAATTACCTGCAGAGAGAGCCTTAGTGAGGGACGTTCTAGATCATGTTGATCTGTGGGCACTCCTAGGAAGGATGTTTTTTTCTTTATGAGATGGGAAGGTATCATTGTGGGTGGTACTGTTTTCTGGGTTGAGGTCCTGGTCTGTGTAAGATTGAAAAACGAGCTGAGCTAGTAGCCATGCATATATTCCTTCTCCATCTGCTCTTGATTGTGGATTTGACTGGCTACTTCAAGTCCATGCTTTGATGTCCCTGCAATGATGACTTGTAATCTGTACTTGTAAGCTAAATAAAACTCTTCTCCCTTGACTAACTTTATGTTAGAATATGTTATCATAGCAACATAAACAATACTAGGACACTGGTTTTGCTCAATTGGTTTTGAGCACTGCTTCTGTCTGAACACATTTTACTTTCAATATCTATGTAGACAATTATTTTCAGTTCTCAAAGCTCCTTCCTTTATTGGCTTTTCATTTGCACTGGTAGGCCCTTGACCTTTTCCTTATTAATGATTACAACTTATTAACATTCAATTTATACATTTCCAATGTTCTTCCTCTCAATTCCAAAAATCTTTCTACTACCCCTCTCAATATAATCCATTTATCATGTTTCTAGTCCCTCCTTTCCTCATTGTTCTGTATCAGTCACCTTGTCAAGCATACGTCTCATGGTTAGTCATCCTAATCACTCCATTGCAAACACTCTTAACCATCTTCTGTCTCTGACACATCACTGTAATTTCTTTGATAAACAACTTTAGATAAATCCAATTATCTACCCACTCACGCCCTCTTATAGATGAACATAACATAGCCACGCTGTTGTCTTTAATTTTAAATGAATGCTCACAGCCCTCAAGTGATCCACAACGTTCTCTTGTAATGCTTGTATACCTCTAATCCATTCACTCTACCACTCAGACAATATTATACTTTACTTTCTGTCTGAGAATACCAAGCACTGTGTCCACAGTGTACGCTGTTAGATAGTTGTCATCTTCTGACTTCCTACTCACTAAGAGGAATAGACAGAAAGAGAAGGTCTATGGGCTCCATTTTCACCTGCTTTCTAATATTCTACTTTGTTATTTCAGATGAGTAGTCTGCGTTCCTCTCTTTGTCAACTTCCCCACTTGCACACTGGATCTGTCCTCTTCCTCACTGGAGAAAATTGATTTAACAATTCTTCCTGTCTTTGTTGCATCTGCTTAATCATGGTTCCTAGTAGACAAATAGACTGCTGTCTGTCATCTGCAAATACAACCTCCTGACCTGCTTCCCTGTGCCCACTGAACCTCTTCTTCCCCTTGCTGGAAAATACTTGCATGCACTTATCAAAGTGTGAAGGGATTCTCAAATCTCCTCTGGTTAGGCTTTTGCTACCATTTCTCCACAATAGTAGCTTTTGTCAAAATACACAGTGACCCCCCTCCCCCTGCCAAAATTACAAGCAGTGGTGTCAGTTCCATGTCCTCGCGGTATTAGAATGAATGGTTGTGATCTGATTGCCAATTTGATTGAATTGATAAACAATTAGGGTATTAATGAGGTACATCTTTGGGGATGTCATGAAGTTATTTCTAGAGATGTTTATCTGAGGAGTGAAGATTCACCCTGAACGTGGGCAATACCCACAGGGGTTCTTCTTCTTCTGAGAAGGCTAGTTGAGCACTGACATTTCCCCTTTGTTTCCTGGTTGATGCCACGAGTCCATCGGATTGCACCATCATCCCTTCCTTAATGTAATATATCCCTTGAACTAAGAGTGAAATTAACCTTTCTTTCTTAAGTTACTTCTTGTCCAGTATTTGATCACAGCAAAAAGAGAAGCAATCAGTACAGAAAACTGGTACTGAGATGTGGAATTGCTGTTGCAGTAAACCTGACCCTGTGGTGTGTAGGGTTTGGGAGCAATTTTTCAGGAACATTGTGGAAGAGTTTAGAGGTGTGGCTATCTGAAAGAGAATCTGATACATTCTGTTCATTTTCTGAGAACTTGAGTGAGGCTAAAATAACAAGTAATGAACTAATTAGTTTGCTAGAAAAAGTTTGAAGAGAGCCTGACATTTGGGCTGTGGCCTGGTTACTGTTTATTTCTCTTAACCAGGTCTGCAGTGAGAGACAGCAGCAAGCAGAGCAGAGCAGAGCAGAGCAGAGCAAAGTTATTAAAAATGTGCATTTTGGTGAGAAAGGGAGGATGAATGAGTTTAAAGTTTCGGACAATGAGTCAATACAGTAGTGTTTGAAAATGTTACTTCTTTATCCTTTGCTTGTCCTTTTTCACATTTTAAAATGTTACACACCTTTGTTGTTTGGTAACCAGAACACCGAAAGAACATGGTTCTTCCCTACCTTCCTGGATACTCTTTCTCTGTCACTTTTGCTATTCATCTTTTCTCCCTGGGCTCTAATCATTGAAGATCAGTTTAGACCTTAGAACCCTTCTCTTTACAAACTATACTTCTTTGTTAGATTATTTTATTCAAACATCTTGGATTCACCACTATCTATTGGCTAACATTTTTTAAATCTGTGTGCCTGGTTCACAATGTTTCCATGAGCTCACAAATTCAATAGTCTAGGTGTCATGTGCATTAGGGATCTTAAATGTAGCATGATTATAGAACATTTTTGGCTACTACTATTTAAGAAAACTAACTTCTTTCATTGAGTTTTCTATCTCAGACTAAAACTTACTTTTTGCCATTTATTAATGTTATACTTCTCCTTTGGTTTTAAAGCTTTCACTTGTTTTCATTTTATGTGTATGAATGTATTGCTTGCATATATGTAAGTGTGTTTGTGTCATGCAGTTCCCATGGAGGTTAGAAAAGGGTTTCGTTGCCTGTGGAGCTGGAGTTATGGATGATTGTTGCTTGTCACATGCTAGCACCTGAACCCTGGTCTTCTGCAAAACAGCCTGTGATTAACAGCTGAGCCATCTCTCCAGCCCCTGCTTTTGGTTTTATAATTTACTCATGAACTGGCAGCAAATCTTGTCTTTATTCCAAAATATATCCATATTTTATCACTGCTTCCACTGGTACCAACACACCATGAACTACATCTTCACTCTGTCAGATCTCCTCCTTCTTTTTCCCCTTCTTATTCTCTCACCTGTTTTAAAAATTATTATAGGAAGGATATAAAGTAATGGGGTTATGAGATTTCTATGCATTCGTATCTTGATTCTACACCATTTTAAATGTAGCAATGCATGTGATCCAATGACAAACTATGTCAGATCATATATAAATAATATATAATATGTAAATGATATATTATATAATTTAATTATATATAATTATGTAATTATAAGCATACATTTTTACATATTTTATATAATTATAAATAGATAAATTCATATATATTTATAAATATATAACTTAATATAAATATATAAATTTCTATAAATAAAAATAAATATAAATTTATATAAATATATTTATATAAATATATGTATTTATATATTTATATAAATATATTTATAAAAATTTGCATTTATTTATATAAATATATTTATATAAATTTTTATTTATATAAATTTATATAATTTATATATTTATAATTGTATGATTATATAATTATATGATTATAAATATATAAATGTATATACATTTATATACAAATATATACATTTATATATTTATAATTATATAAATTACATAATAATATATAAATTATACTAAAGAGCCAAATATATTGAGCTGATATACAATAGCCAGTTTCTTTCTCTGTGCCCCGGTAGTTGTTGAAGATGTGCACGCTCAGATCTCTGCGATAGCCCTCTTCTGCCGCCTTGCCTTCTCCACCATGTTGCTCTCATATCTCTGGAACTGTAAGCCTAAAAAACCTTGTATAAGTTCCTTGTATAAGTTGATGTCCTGGGTCATGGTGGTTTATTTATCACAGCAACAGAAAGTAACTAATACAGTATGCGAATCTTGGATAATATGGGTCATTTTAAGGACATGGAACATGCATGGAGAACTATGGTTCATGCTGTATATTTTGACTTCATTTTTATATGCTTAACATGTTATTTCCATTATTGTCTGTTCATACCACCAGATCTTACTTTGAGGACTTTCCTATTCCATTCCATGTACTTGTTTTGGGGTAGGCAAAATTGGCACCTCCCTTCCTGCAGCCTCTGAGGCAGATGGAGCCCCTAATTGGGTCAATAACAGCATTCCGAATTTTTATCTGTTGTGAAGGTTCTGGGATGGGTATGTTGCCTAGGCTGGACTGATCAGCATTCTTTCCTAAGAATTTATATCTGGATTGTCTTAGTTACTTTTCCTGTTGTTGTGATAAAGTACCCTGATAAAAGCACCTTGAAGATTATTTTGGTTCATAGTTCAAGCATAGTCCATCCTGGTAGGGAAGCGTTGCTGATAGGAGCTTGGGGCACCTGGTCACATTGCATCAGCACTCATCAAGCAGACAGGGTCAATGGCTTGTGTCAACTAGCTTTTAGGCAATCCAGGACCCCAGCCCACAGAATGGTGTCACCCAATTTTAGGGTGGATTTTCCCATGGCAACGAACTTAATCAAGATCATCTCTCCCAAGTGTATCTGGAGGTTTGTCTTCTAGGTGATTCCATATTCTGTCAAGTTGGCAATCAACACTAATCATCATATGCCATGGATGTAATGAAAAAGAATTTTCAGACTTTGAATATTTTGTGTGCCTGGATATATCTACTGCCTTGTTGGCACGTTTGAGACATGCTTGAGACAATGAGAGCAGCAGCCAAATAGAGGGAGGTACCCAGGGAAACTCCGATGACACTCCATCTGTCTGAAGCCACTAGCAAGCTGGGAAGAAGCAGACTATGAGTGAGGCCAGGTGACAACTTCAGCAGGAACAGACACTGGCATGTTTTGGTTGGACTAGAGACACTAGGGAAGAAATACTTCCTGGAGAGTAGACGCCCTGAAATAAAGGAAAAGTGGGGAGGAAGCAGGATTGGGAGGGACATTGTGAGACTGAGATACCCGTACAAGGGGACGGCCCAGTGCGAAGCTCATTGGGAGTGGACAGAAGTGGTCAGGGCCCCACAACACGTCACTTGGACTTTGGTACACAGCCAGCACTAGGAAAATGTGACCAGGTTCTACTCCTGCTTGACTCAGACATGGATCAAGGCTTCCGGGCCAGAGTGTGAGCCCAGCTTGAAGGCTGAGGCTGCCCTCAAGAAAGCGGCCAGCTGGAGGCTCCAGAACAACTTCTGTAGTTGAGGATCTCTTGCTGAGGACTTGTTGGCTCATGAGGACCTGAGAGAAGGGCCCATAGTCTGCAAACCCAAAGACTAGAGTAAGCTCCTTATGACATCAGAAGATCCCAGCTCCTTCCTGGGCCTCTCATTACACACAGTGCTCCCTTGTGCCTCTTACCCTACAAGCAGGGGCCATTTAAAGAGAAGCAGAGATTAAGTAACCTTGTATTTAAAAAAAAAAAGAGCTCATTTATTAATTTTTATTTTATGGGTATGAGTGTATTGCTTGCATGTATGTAAGCACACCTGTTTCATGCAATGCCTGAGGAGGTCAGAAGAGGCTGTTTGTTCCCCCTAGAACTGGAGTTACAGACACTTGTTAACTGCCATATGGGTGCTGGGAACCAAACCTGGCTCCTTTGCAAGGCAGCCAGTACCCTTAACCACTGGGCTATCTCTCCAGCCCCCATATTTTTAACAAATGGAAGGCTTTTTCCTAGAGTCTGTTTATGTTTTTTTATTGGCTATTAGGTCAATTTGTTTCTCCCCTAATCTGATGATTAGGACTTAAGAGAAAGACTAGGCTAGTTAGAGGTAGAGTGAAGATATCATATTTACTTTTAATGTATAAATAGCAGTTGCACTTTGACCCTGTCCTGTCTATTATTATTATTATTATTATTATTATGAGATTCATAATGTAGTATTTGCAAGTGGCTACAGAGAAGAGTTTTATTGTGTTTTGCTTGTGTAAAGTACTTGTGTAAAGTTTGTGTAAAGTACTTCCAAGAGATAGCGATTTTAAAAATTTTATGTATTTTACAACGTTTTTCATTTTTGGTGTTGGACAGAGAAAAAACAATGTCTCCTTCATCTAGCTTTCCTCTGATAATTTTTCCCTTGCATTTATGCTATTTTTCAGGGAGGTAAAAAAAAATTGGGTTCTTGCAGTGAAAGTGGATTGGGTGCTGAATCATACCTAAGTATTCCAAAGAGATGTTAGTTATTGATTGTATGTTACAGTCAAGAATATTCATGTATTCTTACTGCATTCCAGGACCCAGAATCACTCAGGCAGTCTGGCTGACTTCTTTATAATGGATGAAATGACTCAAAGCCCATTTTGTCATGTGACTAGGACAGGCTACAAGAAAAATAACAGCATGTTGGAGCCTAAGCCAAGAAGGAAAGACCTTAGCTTTCTACTGAATTCGTTCCTCTACTCACCCATTCATCTTCATTTTGTTAATGAATCATTTATGATGCTCACTAAATTTAGGGTACTGATGGTTAATATGGCAAAGATAAATAAAATGGAATTTTGCCCAACAGGTTCCTCACAGCCTAGTTAGAGAAACTGCCTTTTTAAAAAGTGTGTATTTGGCAAAAGCTATAAAAACAAAGTTATATATGTTATAAAGTAGCACAGTGAGATATCTAGGGATGGTCTGCAGAGAAGCTTTGATTTGCCCATTCTGCATCAGCAAATAGATACCAGAAACAGACAAAACACACAATGCCAAATTAACAGGAGCAACACCCAAAGCTGAACTAGGTTGTAAGTTTATCTGTAAATCCATACTAAAATATATATTTTATTCAAACTGCCCAGGCAGTTTGGTGGTCCCTCCCCTCTAGCTATAATATCATCATGTTCCCTTTATCTTCTTGAGGATGTTAGAGCTATGGAAAAAGGCCTGGAAAAGGGGTCACCCCAGAAGTCGGTTGCATTTTTTTTTTATTTTTGATATTTTTGAGAAAGGGTCTCCCTTTAGTCCCAGCTGGCTCGGAGCTTACTCTGTAGACCAGACTGGCCTTGAATTCACAGACATCTGCCTGCCTCTGCCTCCAGAGTGCTGGGATTAAGGGCGTGAGCCACCATGCCTAGCTGGTTGCAATTTCTACAGGCAAGGACAGGCTTAAATGCTCTTGCCTGGGCCTTACCTGTGACCTAGCCCTTTGCTGCATATACTTTAGGGAAGATCAAAGCCACTGGGAGGAGGATCTTGTTAATTAAAAAAATGTGAATAATTACCTTTTTCTTTATGGTGTTCAGTATTGAACCAAGGATCTTGAGCATAGACAAATATTCAGGTACTGACCTACATGCTGTTCACAGGGATCACATAAGAATACATGCTGTGTTTTGAGAGGTGATGGAATGTGATATTCTTGGTGTAGCTGTTGAGGCTGGACTGTTGTAGACTTTGAGGAGCAACATTTCTGGGCAGAACGTTTTAGGGCGGAGGCCACAGAGATGGATCCTGCAGCTTGGTTGCTTGTGTGGACATTGTAGTTATTCTGGTGAGACTGAAATGGAATTGTTTGGCATCAATGGATTTTTTTTACATTTTCTCTCCCTGGAACTACTTTCTGGCTTCTGTTGGTCCCCAGTTCCCTTCTTTTTTTTTTTTTTTAATTTATTTTTTATTGATGCTTTGTGCATTTCATACATTTTTTCCAATTCAATTCAGGCTTATTTCCCTTTCCCTCCCCCCCACCCCCACCCCATCCCAGATCATGCATTCTGCCATAACTGTCCTGCATCTTTCTCTCAGTTTTTTTTTTTTCATTTTTAGCTATAAGTGATAATCCAGTTCCCTTCTATACCCACCTTTATCTTCTTTCTTAAGGAACCACGGGTAAAGAATCAAAAGAGCTGGGTCCTGGCCGCAACAAACAATATCTGCTGAGTAGTTTCCCTTTGTTCTAGCCTCCATTTCCATAGTTCTGGGGCCTACCCACATCAGCACTTGCATTTTGGGCTGAGAATGCTTTGTCCATGAAGCAACCATTGTCACTTTATATTGTGGGATGGATTCCTCTACAGGAGGATTGCATTGGATTTGTACTTATCTCTTGTGGTGGAAGGAGTTTAGATCTTTGATAATAGCCTAACCTATGTAACAAATAGGTAGTATGTAAGGAAACATATCCTTTCCGAGGTCCTGGCACTTTAGATATAAAACTGATTCTTCCCCCAAAGGGTGCAACTTTTGTTTTGTTTTAAATAGGGCTGAGGACAGAGGGCATGTTTCACTGTTCACTGAGAAATAGCCTCATTCACCCATCCTCCCTTTCAGCATTGGGAAGGTCATGGGTGAGAAGGAGAAAAGAAGCTGAGCACAGTCAGGTACCTGGAGCCACATCCTGGCCTTGTGAGCACATCTATTAATTGCAAAGGAAGAACTGGTGACTCATGAAATCTCCAATAGGTCACTGCGTAGCAGGAAGTACAATATTTTCTGTTATAAGGTTAATGGAATTGATTTATCTAATCGCAAACTCTGTGTGCTGAACATGTTCTGTCTCTAGTCTTCAGTTTCTGCTTTTGATGAGCAACTTCCCCAGATCGCTAAGAACAAATAATTCTCCCAGAAATGAGAAAAGTGAGAAGAACCCAGGGCTATCCAGTTTGAAGAGACATTAATATAAAAGGGAAGCAAACAAGTCTAACTTTTTCTATTCAGTTCCTTCTTTGTGTGTACATCTTGCTGACATAAGACTGAGAGCTGGTTGCCTCTAGTGAGCACTTTAAGGCCTAATTTTATATGGAAGGAAATATTATTTGGCATATTTGATGTTGAGGGCTCATTCCTTATGTCATTAAGGTGCTGTAGCTTGATGGTAGCTGTATCTGCTGGGATATGGGGCCCACGTCTGAAGGCCAACCATGATTCTTCTCTCTAAGCCTTCATGTAACGTATGCCTGGTTCCATTCCTGCTCCCAAGGTCTTCATCCTTGGCTTGTGCTAATTGATTGAGACCCATGGATTGTCCATAGAAGGGGCTCAAAAAGAAGATCCCACATTTCAGCTTGCCAAAAGCAGACCATGTTTGAGCTTATTGCTGGGGTGTTCCATCTGTTTAACATTTTCCTTAAAGCTTTCATTTTTGGATGAAATATGAAAGTCAATCAGAAGTTACCTTTAGGTAAGTTGGGAGGGGTTTTATAAACATCATCAATTACTTCTGACTTCTGTCATGGTTACAGTTTTGGAATCCTTACACAGAAGGGAGGGTTCTTATCTTTTAACACATGATTGAATATGGAAGACAGAAAAAGTAACTGACTTCTCTTTCTTCGACCCTTTTGAGATTGTGGCAACAGTTTCCTTTCAAAGACAGTGGAGAAGACAAAGCACCCTTGGACATGAGAAGTCATGAGAAACTAACTTTTCTTAGTTCCAGACCACAGTGGAGGGGTGGAAGTTGCTTTAGCTTCAGTTATGGTACCCACGTGTGCTAACACATTTTTTATGACCTATGAGGCTCAAAACATCACCACGATGCCAGTTGGTGGGGACCAGAGTTGAGTAGGAAAGTTCAGAAATTATAGGCTAGGTGGCCTATATGTAGAGGTAGAGACCAAGCTGTTCTGTTGCAGAGTTTTATTTATTGGAACATTTTTGCTAAGGTGGACTTATAATTTTTGTTGTATGATGCAAGTGGAGAAATAGTTATTTTGTTGGCTCATAATTTTTAAAATTTCACAATGTATTTGAAATGAGCTCAGAAGTTGGAACAGTATTTGTCTAATAAACACTAAATCAAGTGCTAAACTGCTGATAAGAAAGTTGATAAGGAACTTGTAATGTGTTCATGTTTCACACATTTATCACCCACAAGAGGAACTCTAGTAGTAAAACTGACCATAAGAAAACTAGGGTATCCAAGTTTTCTAAAGGGGCATCAGCAGCTGTATTGAAAGTCAGTATTTTGGGAAAATGGTATCCAAAGGCAAAGTTCGCCTACATGAATGCAAAAGATTTAGTTATGTAGCATGACGTTTCACTTAGATCAAACTGCCATATTTCTAAGGCAATTTGACTCATTTCCAATTCCAAGTAATGGCAGTTAATAGTGTGTTGCCTTCATGAGCTGATACATCTGACAAAGGATTATTAATTTCCAGAATATATAAACTACACTGAAAACAAAGAAGAAAACAAATGAATCACTCAAAAGATGGAGGAAAGAGCTGAACATAGACTTCACAAGTGAGGAATTAGAGATGGCTGGGAAACATCTTAAAAAGTGTTCAGTGTTGCTAATAATTAAGGAAATGAAAATTAAACCACTGTAACATATCATCTCACTCTGATAAGACTGGCTAGGATCAAGAAAACAAATGATACCAAATGCTGGAGAGGTTGTGGGGAAAGGGGAACACTCATCCACTGTTGGTGGGAATGTAAACTCGTACAACCACTATGGAAAGCAGAGTGGAGAACCCTTAAAAGACTCAAAATGAGCTTGCCACCTGACCCAGTCATACCACTCCTGGATATATACCCAGAAGACTCATCCTACTGCAGAGATACATGCACAGCCATGTTTATCGAAGCTCTCTTTGCAATAGTGGAGCTGGAACCAACCTAAGTGCCTCTCAATTGATGAGTGGATAGAGAAAATGTGGTACATCTACACAGTGGAGTTCTATGCAGCAGTAAAGAAAGATGACATCGGCCATATTCTGGTCCTGAGCAGGGCAGGGGGGTAAGGACCAGCCCACCACTGGTCCAGGAAGGTAAACTTGGGGCATTGACCCACGGGTGCAGGACAATTGATTTGCTGAGTTGTGGCAGAGGAGGCCAGTGACTGGCGGACCGCCAGGGCGTGCTTGACCGGCTGGGTGGCCATGCCCCCCCCCCAGTCACAAGTGGGAGGGGATCCTGGGTTTGGAGTCAGGCGCAGACCCCATATTCTGGTCCTGAGCAGGGCAGGGGGGTCAGGACCAGCCCACCACTGGTCCAGGAAGGTATAACAGGAAGGCATTGGAAGGAGGCAAGCAAAATAAAACAAGCTCTCAGCCTTCAACAAACTGAAAAGGCATTTGAGATTTGAATCACATGCCAGGGAGCCGACGAAGAGACAACATGGGAAAGGTGCAGGATAATTCCGCACCAAGCTCTACCAACCAGGTAGGAGACAGCTACAATCGGATCCCCCTGGAGGTGACCCCAGAAACAGACCTTAGAGGACTAATTGCAGACCTATGCAGAGAAATTAAAGAATATAAAGAAGAATTCAGAGAAGTAAAGAGAGAGAATGAAAAACTCAAAAAGGACCTAGAGGGATACAATGACAAACTAAAGGAAGAATTCAGAGAAGTAAAGAGAGAGAATGAAAAACTCAAAAAGGACCTAGAGGGATACAATGACAAACTAAAGGAAGAACTCAGAGAAGTAAAGAGAGAGAATGAAAAACTCAAAAAGGACCTAGAGGGATACAATGACAAACTTCAGAAAGAACTAAAGGAACAGATTGACAAACTCCGGAAAGAACTAGAGGGAGAAAAAAATAAAGAATATAGAGAACTAAAGAGAGAGAATGAAAAACTCAAAAAGGACCTAGAGGGATACAATGACAAACTTCAGAAAGAACTAAAGGAACAGACCAACAAACTCCAGAAAGAACTAGAGGGAGAAAAAAACAAACTCCGAAAGGAAGTAGAAACACTGAAAAAGGAAGCCAACCAACGAAGTAAGGAGCACCAAGAAGAGATTGAGAAGCACCAAGAAGAGATTGAGGAGCTCAAAAAGGAAATGGAAGTACTAAAAAAAACACAGGATGAAATGAAAAAGGAATTAGAACACACATTCAATCAAGAAGAAAGGAAAGGAAAAAGCCTCAGAAGTAGAATGGAGGAAGCAGAACAAAGAATATCAGATCTGGAAGATAACACAGAGCAATTAAAAAGCTCAAATAAAGACTATGAAAAATTTAAAAATACACAAACGTGGAACAACCAGGAAATATGGGACACTATGAAAAGGTCAAACGTCCGTATCATAGGAATAGAGGAAGGAGAAGAATCTCAAGAGAATAGTATTGATCAGATCTTCAACAGAATAATAGATGAAAACTTCCCCAAACTAAAAATAGACAAACCCATACAAATACAAGAAGCACATAGGACCCCAAACAGACAAGATCAGAAAAGAAACACCCCACGCCATATTATAGTTAAAATGCTAGATGCCCAAAATAAAGACAAAATTCTGAGGGCTACAAAAGAAAAACAAGTCACATACAAAGGGAAACCCATCAGAATTACAACTGACTTCTCGCCTCAAACCATGAAAGCAAGAAGAACATGGAGCAAAGCATTCCCAGTGTTAAGGGACTACGGATGCCAACCCAGAATACTTTACCCAGCAAAAATGTCGACTATACTTGAAGGAGAGAGAAAAATCTTCCATGACATAAACAAGATGATGGAATACATGTCTGGAAAACCAACTCTTCATAAAATACTTGAAGCAATTCAAAGGGCAGAAGAGAGGAGCAACAATCCTCAAACACCTAGGAAAAGAAACTAACAAAAACATAACCATAGGAGCAAAATCAAAGGCTAGAAGTCCAAATGGATAATAAAGTGAAAGGAAGCAACATCCATCTTTCAATTGTAACCTTAAATATTAATGGGCTAAACTCCCCAATCAAAAGGCATAGACTGGGAGAATGGATTAGGAAACAAAACCCATCTATATGCTGTCTACAAGAAACCCATCTCAATTTCAAGGATAGGCACCAACTTAAGGTGAAGGGATGGAAGAAAGTATTCCAAGCAAATGGTACCAAAAAGAAAGCGGGTGTGGCTATTCTAATATCAGACAAAATAGACTTCAAAGCAAAAGAAATCAAAAGAGACAAAGAGGGCCATTACATCCTTATTAAAGGAACAATTGACGATGAAGATTTCACAATCATAAATATATATGCACCAAACATCAGTGCACCAAACTTTATAAAGACAATTCTTCAGGATCTCAAGGCACAGATTAACCCCAGCACACTAATACTAGGGGACTTCAATACCCCATTAAGTCCTCTAGACAGATCAACAGGACAAAGGATAAACAGAGAGACATCTGAACTAAATGACACAATACACCAAATGGACCTCACAGACATCTATCGAATATTTCACCCAAACACCAGAGAATACACTTTCTACTCAGCACCTCATGGAACATTCTCCAAAATAGACCATATACTGGGACACAGGGAAAAACTCAACAAATATAAAAAGATTGAAATAATCTCATGCATTCTATCAGACCACAGTGCAATAAAACTCAATATCAACACCAGAATAAACCCTACAACCTACAGGAACACATGGAGACTAAACAACACTCTCCTGAATAATGAGTGGGTCAAGGAAGAAATAAAAAAAGAAATAAAAACATTCCTGGAACTGAATGACAATGATAAAACAACACAGCAAAATCTATGGGACACTCTTAAAGCAATCCTAAGAGGGAAGTTTATAGCTCTAAGTGCCCACATTAAAAAAACAGAAAGAGCACAAGTGAACGATCTAACACTCCAGCTAAAAGTACTTGAGAGACAACAACAAATGAACCCTAAACGCAGCAGACAAGAAGAAATAACAAAAATCAGAGCAGAGATCAATGAAATAGAAACAAAGAAAACCATACAAAAAATCAATGAATCCAAAAGCTGGTTCTTTGAGAGAATAAACAAGATAGACAGACCTCTAGCCCAGTTAACCAAAAGAAAGAAGGAACAACTCCAAATCAATAGAATCTGTGATGAAAGGGGAAATATCACAACAGATAATGAAAAGATCCAGACAATCATACGGAATTACTTTAAAAACCTATACTCTACCAAGTTTGAAAACCTAGAAGAAATGGATGAATATCTGAAATCTTGGGAATCACCAAAGCTCAACCAAGAAGAGATCGACAGCTTAAACAGACCAATAATATGTGAAGAAATTGAAGATGTAATAAGCAGCCTCCCAACCAAAAAATGCCCAGGCCCAGATGGTTTCACAGCAGAATTCTATAAAATATTTCAAAAAGACTTACAACCATTAATATTCAAGTTGTTTAGAAGGATACAAACGGAGGGAGTTCTCCCAGATTCCTTCTATGAAGCCAGCATCACTCTAATACCAAAACCAGGCAAAGATGCAACTAAAAAGGAGAACTATAGACCCATCTCCCTAATGAACACAGATGCCAAAATTCTAAATAGGATACTGGCAAATCGCATACAGACCCACATCAAGAAGATCATCCACCATGACCAAGTTGGATTCATACCAGAGATGCAGGGATGGTTCAACATACGAAAATCAATAAATATCATCAAGCATATAAACGGACTGAAAGACAAAAACCACACCATCATCTCAATTGACGCGGAAAAAGCCTTTGACAAAATCCAGCATCCGTTCATGTTTAAAGTCCTAGAGGGAATTGGATTGGAGGGATCATACCTTAATGTAATCAAAGCCATATACAGGAAACCCACAGCCAATATCATCCTAAATGGGGAAACGACAGAAGCATTCCCCTTAAGGGTAGGAACTCGGCAAGGTTGTCCCCTGTCACCACTCCTTTTCAACATAGTGCTTGAATCCCTTGCTAGGGCAATAAGGCAAGAAAAGGAAATTAAAGGAGTTCTAATAGGAAAAGAGGAAGTCAAGCTATCCCTTTTTGCTGATGATATGATTGTCTACTTAAGGGATGCTAAGAACTCCACCAGGAAACTCCTAGAAACGATTAGGAGCTTCAGTAAGGTGGCAGGATACAAAATAAACCTAGAAAAATCAGTAGCCTTTCTCTACACCAACAGTAGGCAGCTGAAGAAGGAATACAAGGAGACCTTCCCACTCACAATAGCCTCAAAAACAATAAAATACCTAGGAACAAACCTAACCAAAGATACCAAGGACCTCTACAACAAAAATTTTAAACCTCTGAAGAAGGAAATTGAAGAAGACATCAGGAGATGGACAAACCTCCCATGCTCATGGATTGGGAAAATAAATATAGTAAAAATGTCCATTCTACCTAAACTTGTATACAGATTTAATGCAATCCCAATCAAAATCCCCAAGAGCTTCTTCACATGTTTGGAAAAAAGAATCCTCAATTTCATTTGGAAAAACAAAAGACCCCGAATAGCCAAAGCAACTCTGGGCGAAAAGAGCAATACAGGGGGGATCGCTATACCAGACATCAAACTATACTACAGGGCTATAGTCATAAAAACAGCTTGGTACTGGCACAAAAACAGACCAGTTGACCAATGGAACAAAATTGAAGATCCAAACCTGAGCACATACAATTTCAGCCATCTCATATTTGATAAGGAGGCCAAGAAGACACATTGGAGGAAAGACAGCATCTTCAACAAGTGGTGTTGGCAAAACTGGATCACCACCTGTAGAAGAATGAAATTAAACCCCTACCTCTCACCCTGTACAAAAGTCAATTCCAAATGGATCAAAGACCTCAACGTGAAATCCAAAACTCTGGAGGTGATAGAAGAGAAACTTGGCAGCAGACTACAAGACGTAGGTGTAGGAAAAGACTTCTTAAATCAGACAGCAGCTGCACAAGAAATAAGGTCGTCAATTGACAAATGGGACCTCATTAAACTCAAAAGCTTCTGTACATCAAAGGAAACAATAAAGGAAGTGAAGAGAAAACCCACAGAATGGGAGGAAACCTTCACAGCAGATACATCTGACAAAGCATTAATCTCCAGAGTATACAAGCTACTCAAAAAACAAAGAAGAAAGAAAACAAATGAATCACTCAGAAGATGGAGCAAAGATCTGAACAGAGACTTCACAGAGGAGGAATTAGAGATGGCTGAGAAACACCTTAAGAAGTGTTCAACATCACTAATAATTAAGGAAATGCAAATTAAAACCACCTTAAGATACCATCTTACTCCAGTAAGACTGGCTAGGATCAAGAAAACAAATGATGCCAAGTGCTGGAGAGGGTGTGGGGAAAGGGGAACACTCATCCATTGCTGGTGGGAATGTAAACTTGTGCAGCCACTATGGAAAACAGTGTGGAGAACCCTTAGAAGACTCAAAATGATCCTGCCATTTGACCCAGTCATACCACTCCTGGGTATATACCCACAAGACTCATCTTACTGCAGAGATACATGCACAGCTATATTTATTGCCGCTCTGTTCACAATAGCAAAAAACTGGAATCAACCCAAATGCCCCTCAACTGACGAGTGGATAGAGAAAATGTGGTACATGTACACAATGGAATTCTATGCAGCGGTAAAGAAAGACAACATCATGAACTTTGCAGGTAAATGGATGGAGCTAGAAGACATCATGTTAAGTGAAGTAACACAGTCCCAGAAAAACAAACGACAAATGGTATCTCTCATATGTGGATGCTAGTACCAATAACCCAGTTATAAATATTTCTTGTGGAGAGGGATGCATATTAAAAGAACAACAACAGAAAGATTGCATCAGAAAACTGACTGAAATGGTGACTCGGGAAGGGTGGGAGGGGTGGGAGAGGGACACGGGTGTATATTCGATTGGTGCATATTTAATTGACGTGAGTTCAACAAGTATCCAGTTTTGCCCAGACTCTGTCTACAGGATACATGGTGTTTTAGGACTTAGTAAAAGTAAATATGTGTATATTAAACAACATTGGTTTAAAGGCTGATAAAAACGGTAATGCATCTGAGTTAATTGGTGATATAAATTGCTGTTGTCCACATTAGCTTTAATTAAAAACTGTATAACAATTACTTTGGGATTGGTATAAACAAATGTTCTCTATAATTTTGCTGTCATATAGTATCACCTGGTAGCAATCTCTTTCACCTATAGGATGATTTAATTTAAAAATAAACTTTGTTTCCCAAGTTAATCACATACAGTAACCCAAAACAGCATGGGTGAACTTGATGAAATCTGTGCCTTGATTCCACCCTATAGGTATGTATAATACAACTGCTTTTTTGAGACTCATGGGTCAAAAATAAAAACCTTAAATAAAAAAGGGGGATATAGATAGATATGAAAACTTTTTGTCAAAAAACCTTGCAACCCAAATCTTAAAACTAACTATGGGAAAGGATTTGTATGTTCCAACAGGCCAGAGTATCACCAACTTAATGGCTGAGAAAGAAAATGCAGCTTTGCAGTGAGTAGGATGTACCAGAAAGTGCCAGCAGAAGGATTGACTCCTCTGGGCATTGAAGGGAAGAAATGCCTCAGATTGCTGCAGACATCAGGCCCCTCTCTGGATCCTACTAGTAACAATGATTTTTAATGAATCCTAATGAAGCTTATCTTCTAGGTGCTGCAAAGGTTTTAATACAAGAGACTTTCTTAACCCCCCCCCATAGAATAAGGAGAAATATGATGATGATGAGGTCGTTCTCCAGCTGTAGATTGGAGCCAGCTGTTATAGAGGTATTCTCTTGTAAAATCGGTAAAACTGCCTTCTTTAATTGACTAATGGACATAGAAACTGTGAAAAGGATTATTCTCTATTCAGAACCAAATATAATGCTAAAGTCTCCTTAAGCTATGCACTTAAGCAAAATATATTAATACAGGAGCTCTGACATCAACAATGGATTATTCTACCAAGGAGATGTTGGCCAGGGGATCCAAGCCCCCACAAAAGGTAAAGGCTCCTTGCCTCCAAACTGGGATATCTGCAGGAAGAGAGGCGATAAGGCCCTGCTGTTGAAGACCTGATATAAACATGGGAAAGATGTATGGAGACCACACTTGCAAGTGTACAGATGGTCTCTGGAATGCCAGAGAGTGTTACCAAAGGCCACTAAACCAATAAAGCAAATATTGGTCTCCTTGAGTCAAGCAAGACTCCTCCGTCAGCACCAGCTACACCTCACCTGCCTGGAAATACTGTGCAGCAGTGGCAGCCATATGCCTGTATATCCCAAATCTAATTGGCTAGTAACCCTCTCCGTGGAGAAATAATTCATGGCTGATGCCACAAGCTTACATCCTCTAGTGGTTAGGAGATGTTATAAACCACAGTAAGACCTTGTCATTTTTACAGAAAAAAAAACAAACATAATTCATGGATTAGCATACCATCCAAACATCTGTGTCTATACCAAAGTAACCTACCATAATAATTAGTACCGTTTAAATACCTATATATCTAATTGCTTGTGCTTCATTAGTAGGATTGAAAGGTTATTCCTGGACAAACTGTCAACCCATGAAAGGAAACAGCTTGAACAGATCAGAGTCCAAAATGACATCTCCAGAGAAAGTAGACTGTTTTGCTTCTCGTCCACCTGTGCTCCTTTTCTAAGCCTAGGGAACAATCTGCAGAAGAGGGGATGTGGTAGAATGTAAGGGCTGCAATTGGGGTGAATGGTGAAACTACAGCAATATAGACTAGACACTTATTTGATAGACATGATTGTACATACAAGCCCCTCCAGCTGGATGGTGGGAGACTTGGGCTGTGTGGGTTTGGGCATAGCTGCTTGCAAATTGGTTTTACATGAAGGACGCTTGTACTCATAACTTATTACTTATTGTTAAAAAAAGAAATAAAAAAGAATGAAAGAAAAAAAAACTAATAAAAACTATCATCTGGATTTGCTATCATTTTATCATGTGTGAACCATAATTACTATATAAATAAATACTATCAGTACACCTAAAAGCCCCCATTTGATTCTCATTTTCTTTTATGTAATCATTCATTCATTCACTTGGCTTAAAGAGAAGTGAGTACCTACTATCTTTTTTTTTTTTCTTCTTTTTGGTATTTTCAAGACAGGGTTTCCCTGTAGCCCCAGCTGTCCTAGAACTTGCTCTGTAGAGCAGATTGACCTTGAACTCACAAAGATACGCCTGCCTCTACCTCCAGAGTGCTAGGATTAAAGGTGTGCGTCACCACACCCAGCCCTACTATCTTCTAGACAATACTTAGGTCAAGGGAATAGCTATAAATAAGTCCTTCTCTCATGGAAAATCAGTAGTTTCAGATTATAAGCTCCATTTTTGAGTTATCATGTAGGAATTTACACATTTATAAAATATATACATTAATAACTTATACTGTTATATGTGACATGATCTAAAAGTTGCATATTTTATTAACATATAAATTACCTTGAATGATACATAAATGATATACTGCCAAAGTATCTCTAAAATTGTTTTTCCTCATAATTGTGCCTAATTATTTTCTTTCTCCATTCTATTGAGTTCACTCATTTTATATTTCACTTTATGCTTCAGCAAAGGTAATTTATTTCTATACTAGTGGATTGTGAGAATTTTCACTGTTTTGGGCCTACACAGAGTGCACAAACATTTTGGCGAGGCATATTTGTTTATATTAACGTATATCTTGGACACCTACATAGATGCAGGCTTGATCAAAGAACATGAATAACTTCAGTTTGTAGTATTTGCTTTAAAAAATGTTTGGACTAGTTTACACTTTTATTGCCTTCACCTACATCAGCACCAGTAACATTCCAGTGATTTTTTTTTTATCTCCAGTATTATGCATAATTTCATAATATTTTCCATATTAGCCACATGATTTTTACTTCTGAGATTTTTTGTTTATATTTTTGTCAAATTTTCTAATGGAGTTATTTGTTTTTTTTTCACATTGATTTATAAGAATAATTTTCTACAGAGTGAGTTTCAGGACAGCCAGAGCTACTGGGAGACCCTGTCTTAAAAAAAAAAAAAGAATAATTTTCATTTCCTCATTTTATCTTATTGCATATATTTAAGTGTGCATAATTTAATGTGTAAATATATTACAAAGTAATCACCACAATTAATTGTATGTATATTTCTTTACATGCTTTTGTTTTGGGGTGGGCAATGAGAAAAACGCAGACCTAATTTCTTAGCTTTAACTATTCAGTAAAATGTTGTCATTAGACTCACAATGTTATGGATTGGCTTTTTTTAGACTTACTTATCTAGCATAACTGAAATGTTATACTTTTTGACCAAAACATCTTCATATCATCCTCCTGTGGTCACTTAAAAACTACCATTTTATCCCTGGCATCTATGAGATGGCTATTTAGGTCCCATGTGTGAGTTAGATCATTGGCCTCTTACTCTAAAATATACTGCTTTCCAAGTTCATCCAAGTCAATGCCAGTGATAAGATTTCCTTCCTTTTTGAGCTGAAAACCACTTCATAGGTTTCTTATTCTGTGTATCCAGTGATTGTCCTGCAGTTTTTCCCGTTATCTTAGCTGATGTGAATAATGCCTCCATAGACACCAGACCTCCTTCTTTGAGATGGTGATCTTAGCAACTTTGATTAGATACCGGCTCATAGCACAGTTACATAGACCAGGCTGGCCTTGAATTCACAAAGATCGGCCTGCCTCTGCCTCCCAAGTGCTAGGATTAAAGGCATGCACCACCATGCCTGGCAGCTTTTTTTTTTAATTGCAAAATGTTATATTATTATTATTTTTTTTAGATTTAAAAAATTTTTAATTTATTTTTGTATGTGTATGAATGTACCGTCTGCATGTAGGTTTGTGCACCCGTGTCCTGCAATGCCGCGGAGGTCAGAAGAGGGTGTCAGATTCCCGATCCCCTGGATTCCCCTGGAACTGGAGTTCTAAGCCACCATGTGGGTGCTGGGGATCGAACCCGGGTCCTCTGTTAACTATTAACCGCTAGGCCATCTCTCCAGCCCAGCAAAAAAGTTTTATTAAGGCCGGGCAGACTGTCCCCTATGCTAGAGTAGAGGCAGCCACATGACCTTGGGATTTGGGGAATATATATATATATATATATATATATATAATATATATAATATTATAGATATATTTACAAGGGTGATGTTTAACCAGTCTTAAACAAGCATTTTACAGAGCAGAAGTATTTGATTAACATATCAAGTATTTTACAGAAAGCAGAAGTATGGTTAGTTAGCTAATCTTACTACACTTTAAGACTTTTTTTCTTAAGAATCGGTGTTTTGGAATTAACCTATAGTTTATTTTCAGGCCATTTTTTAGTTTTTAAAAGACATACATAGAGTTTGTGCAGTACCAGACTGAGAGGATACTTCTGCACATAGTCATACTCTGGTGTGGTGCTGTGGTGTGACCCCACACTGTGTGCTACTCCACTGTGACTCCACACAGGGCTGGAGCTCTGTCTTGAGCTTCTGATCATGTAGTTCTTTGGACAGTGTTGTAGCCTATGTATATTTTTGTTGTTTTCATAACTGTGGCAATTTACATTCCCACATAATGATTTACTTTTTCTCTACTTCCTTGACTATATTCACTTTTATTTATTTTATTAAAAGTGTTTTTTTATTAACTTGAGAATTTTCTACAGTGTATTTTGATCATGTTCAGATCACCTCCTCCACCTTACTAACCCCCCCCTTGAATTTACATCCTCTATTTTTTATGTTTTATTTGTTTTTATTTTATGTGTATGAGTGTGCTATCTGGAGGTATATAAGTGCACCTGTGTTGTGCAATGTCCCTTGGAGGTCAGAAGAGCGTGTTGGATCTCCTGCAATGGAGTTACAGATAGTTGTTAGCTGCCATGTAGGTACTGGGAATTTAACCTGAGTCCTCTGCAAGAGCAGTCAGTGCTCTTAACCACTGAGCCATCTCCTGTGCCCCTCTTTATTATTATTTTTTTTAAATAATGCTTTTATTGATATTTTGTGTATTTCAGATGTCATTTCTCAGTTCGGTTTAGACATATTCCCCTTTCCCTTCCCCCCACCCCACTCCAGATCATGCATTCTGCCATAACTGTCCTGCATCTTTTAGTCTTTTTTTATGTTTAGGAAATTTTAAGACCTATCAAGTTTAATTTATGTTACCAACTGCTTTTGAGTGTGGTCCATTCCCTACAACCTGGTCAGTCGATATGTCTGGAGTCATACCCTTTTGAGTGTGGTCCATTCCCTACAACCTGGTCAGTCAATATGTCTGGAATCATACCCTTAGTGAAACTAACTCTCAATCTCCTAGTGACTACCAACTACTAATAGTTCCTCATTGAGGACTGGGACTTTTTTTTTTTAAACAGCTCTCCTCCTAAGAGTGAGATGTTATCTTACTGTGGTTTGATGAGCATTTCTCAGGTGATCAGTGATTCTGAGCAGCTTTCCATGTACTTGATGGTCATTTTTTGTGTTGTGTTTGGACAATATCTGTGTGGAAATTTTCCTCACTTTGAAAGTGGGTATTTTCTTTTGCTATTGAGTTGTATGAGCTCCTTCGCTATTTTGGATACAGACCTTTTATCAGATGAAGAAATGAATTAACAATATGAAAATAATCTGGCCACTGGGTTTACCTATTTTGAGGCTCTCTAATATGTTCCATTGATCTAAGTGACTATCCGTATACCAATACCACCCTATTTGATTACCATAATTTTGTCATATAATTTGAAAAACAGATAGTGTGATACCTTCCACATTGACTTTGAATTTATGCCCTTTATTTTGTTCAGGTACATTTCTTCCATTTTTTTTTTTCTTAGTTGAATTTTTCTGTATGCTTTTTTTCTGTGTCTGTTGATGTGATCACATGATATTTTTATACTTCTTTCAGTTAACTTCGTGTATTCATTTAGCTATGTTCAGAAATCTCTGCATTCATGGATACATTCCCCTTAGTCATTGTGAGCAACTCTTTTTTTTTTTTATTGATGCTTTGTGTATTTCATACATTATTTTCCAATTCAGTTCAGGCATATTCCCTTTCCCTTCCCCCCACTCCACCCCACCCCACCCCATCCCAGGTCATGCATTCTGCCATAACTGTCCTGCATCTTTCTCTCAGTTATTTTTTTTTCATTTTTCACTTATTGTTAAAAAATGAAAAAAAAAAAAACTGTGAGCAACTGTTTTTTTCCTGGGTGTCTCTGTACGCTTTGGTATTAGGCTAATATATTGGCCTCATGAAATAAGTTTGGAAGCTTGGCAATGCTGGTGTACTCTTGTGATCCCAGGTCTTGAGAGGCAGATGCAGAAGGATTAGTATGTCAGCGTCCTTCTGGGCTACCCAGGGAGGTCAAGGCCAGGGTGGACTACAGGAAACCTTATCTCACAAAATGAAACAAATCCATTTAGAAATGTTTCCTTGCCTTTAATCTTGGAAGAGTTTGTGTAGGATTGGCAGTGATTCTTTGTTAAGTGTTCGGTAGAATTGACTAGTAAAGCTATCTGGTTCTTCTTTGTTGAAAGGTTTTCCTTAATTGATTCATTATCTTTAGGGATTGTTGGCCTACTCAGGTTTCCTGTTTCTTTATTATTAGCCTTCGAAATTATATCATTCCAAAGTATCTTCTTTTAATTATTAGTGTTGAATTCTCCTTTTGTCTTACCTTGTACTTAAGCCTCCTCATTTTAAAATACTTTTAGTTTTTTCATTACAGTTTGTGCAGCTTCTTCTTATATGATATATCATATTCCATCTTTTTTATTGAACTTTTGCACATTTCATACATTTGTTAATAAAATTTATACCCATTCCCCCTTCCCCGCCCCCCAACCCCTCCCGAGCTCATGCATTCTGCCATACATGTTTTGCATCTTCTTTTCAGGCTTTTTAAAAATTTTTTGATGCAGAAGTTTACTGTTTCAATCAGTTCTTTGAACAAGTCTTTTTTATTTTTGTTGTTCCCTTTTATTTTATATTGCTCCAAAGTATGCATGTATATACTCCACACATATACCCAAATTAAGATGTCTGAAAATAAACTATAGGTTAAGTATAAAACATGTTTAGGGATTCACTTTTTTTTTTTTTTTTTGGTCTTTTCGAGACAGGGTCTCCCTGTAGTCCTAGCTGTCCTGGAACTTACTCTGTAGACCAGGCTGGCCTTGAACTCACAAAGATCTGCCTGCCTCTGCCTCCCAAGTGCTAGGATTAAAGGCGTGCGCCACCATGCCTGGCAGGGATTCACTTTTTAACAGTAAAGTTGCATGTAAGTAAAAAGAAATATTACTTTACATTCCTAAATTATACAGCAAGTTGATGTATGTTTTAATGTACTCTTTTTTGTAGTGGCATCAGGTATTATATTTACTAAAAAAAAGAAGAAAAAATTACTCAGTTTGCCTTACAAATAAGGATTTGGTGCTAGGATCCACAAATGAGGGACACCATACATCGTTTGTCTTTCTGGGACTGTGTTACTTCACTTAAGATAATGGCTTCTAGTTCCATCCATTTACCTGCAAATTTCATGTCATCTTTCTTTACTGCTGCATAGAACTCATTGTATAGATGTACCACATTTCTTTATCCACTCATCAGCTGAGGGACACTTGGGTTACTTCCAGCTCTTAGCTATTGTGAAGAGTTGCAATAAACATGGTTCTGCACATATCTCTGCAAAAAGATGAGTCTTGTGGGTATATACCCAGGAGTGGTATGACTGTGCCAGGTGGTAGGCTCATTTTGATTCTTTTAAGAGTTCAAATTCATATGGAAAAACAAAAAATGCCGAATAGCTAAAGCAACCCTGAGTGAAATGTGTAATACAGGAGGGATTACCTTACCAGACTTCAAGCTATAGTACAGGGTTATAGTCATAAAGACAGCATGGTACTGGCACAAAAACAGACCTGTTGATCAATGGAACAAAATTGAATATCAAAACTTGAGCTCATATAATTTCAGCCACCTCATATTCGACAAAGGGGCCCAAAAGTTCAATGGAGGAAAGATAGCATTTTCAGCAAAAGGTGTTGGCAAAACTAGATCACCACTTGTAGAACAAAATTAAGCCCTACATCTCACCCTGTACAAAAATAAACTCCAAGTGGATCAAAAATCTCAACCAAAAACCTGAAACCCTGAAGGTAATAGAAGAAAAAGTTGGCAGCAACCTACAAGATATAAGTGTAGGAAAAGACTTTCTAAACCAAACAGCAGCTGCCCAGGAAATAAGGTCAACAGCAGACAAATGGGACCTCATCAAACTCAAACGCTTCTGTACAGCTAAAGAAACAATCAAGGAAGTGAACAGAAAACCCACAGAGTGGGAGGAAACCTTCACCTCTGATACCTCTGACAGAACATTAACATCCAAAATATATGCAAGAAAACAAATGACCCAAGCAAAAGATGGAGCAAAGAGGTGAACAGAGACTTCACAAATGAAGTAAAGATGGCTGAGAAACATCTTAAAAAGTTTTCATCACTAATAACTAAGGAAATGCAAATTAAAAATCATATTTCATCTTAATCATAAAACTTATATTTTCATTCCAAAGTTTAACTTTTTTCATTTACACTTATATTTTCAGTTTATTGAATTATTTTAAATGGTATGCAATCAAGCAGGGATATAGTACTTTCCACATATAGTCATCTACTTATTCCATCATCTTCTTCCTTCTTTTTATACAATGGCACATTGAATTCCCTAGCTTTTCCGTCCCAGTCAGTGACTCAGGTCTTGATGGATCGATAGGCAGATCGTCATGTTTGTATGCACGCTGACTTGGTTCTTTTTGTTCATTAAGACTTGCTAGGTTGAAATCCTCAGTGGTCTTAACTTAGGTGAAGTCTTTGTCCTCTTGATTTTTTTCTATTTTACAGACTACTTGGGTACTTTTCTTTTTTTAAATTTATTTATTTATTTATTTATTTTTTAATCAAATCTAGACCCGTGTCCCCTCCCCATTCCCCCACCCCACCAGAGCTCATGCATTCTGCCAAACATGCTTTTCATCTCTTTCTCGGGTACTTTTCTTATGTCAGATTGGTACACCATTTCATTCCCAAGCTCTCTCCATTATCTTGGTATTTTTTTCTTGCTGGGTTGACAGGTTGAATAGAGATATCATGACATTTGTGTACACCATCTTGTCTCCATAGGGTGGGCCCATTAATTCTTTTATGTTGGTACACTGAAAAATTATCTGAGAGCATCTGGTCTGAACTTGGGAGGTGCAGCTGTGAGACACAGAGGCCAGGGGTCTCTTTCTTCTTAGCAGGCTCTCTTTGAATTCTGATAAAAAATATTTTTTTCCTAGAGAAACCTCATTAACAGGTATAACATACTAATCAAACTATGCTTTTTAAAAATGTTGTTAATTTGTACCTGTAGAAAAATTATGTTTCAATTCAGAACAGTGGTTAATCCACTACAAATTTAGTAGGTTAAGGCAATAGCTAATTTTTACATCGCTGCTTTCATGATGGGCACCCTGGTGCGGCTTACCTGGTGTCCTTGCTTAGGGTCATGGGCAGATATGAAGATATCAGTACTAGCAAGGCTGTCATCTAGAGCACGGGTTGTTCTTCTCATGTGCTTCAGGTTCTCAACAGAATTCATTTATTTTTAGTTGTAGAACCAAAATCCTAAGGGCTGGGAGACAGCACAGAGTGCTTACTTTGTATGCTTGAGGTTCTGGGTTTGAGCCCCAGCACCACACTAATGTCCCTCTTTCCTTGTTGATTGCTGGCCTGGGATTGCTTTCTCAGACACTGACCGTGGGTTCAAGCTGTGTTGGCCCCTCCAGAGGCAATTAAACCATGTATGTAGGATTACTTCCAGGCCAGCAACAGCACATTCCTTCAAAATTCCATTTTTTGTTTTGAAAGTGCACCTTACAAGTTAGAACCAATCAGGACAAAGTTCTTTTTGTTTCACTTAAGTGAATTTACTAGGAACCTAATCATGGGAAGAGATCTTATAAAGTTGTGTCCATTCAAAATGGGCTTATTTTCTAGTTGCACTCAACTTTCCTTTGATTTGAATACTTGAGTAAACTTTACTCTTTCTGATGATGATATTGAGGATATTCCAATGAGTAGAAATATGAATTCCTGAATGTATTAAAAAGTTGAGAAATTAAGCACAGGAGGCAGCTTAAAAGAAACAAAGTATCACCTTTTGTACTAATAACTAATGATGAAGACTAACCGAGTGACAGCACCAGATGGGCATGGGATCTTTCTCTTTACCTGATTTAGAGCCCTAGACTGTATGTTCAGAGGCAAGTTTAAATTTGAAAAGAAGCTGATACTTCAACATGGTCCATGGAAGTGGAAGAGAAAGAGAAGAAATGTTACAGCGGGGCCTCTGATGGGTATTGCTCCCAAGTAATCTGATCTGCTCCCAGACTTGTGTTTCAGAAAGAGGCTCAGAGGGCTTAAGGATACATCTTCTTAATGAAAATCAGAAAGTAAGGTGAGAAGTACCTGTCTACTAATCATTAATGCTTTAAGACTGTCTCTCAGAATCAGATTTTCCCAAACTATTTTATTATTATTATTATTATTATTATTATTACTATTATTACTATTATTTCTAATCAAGAAAGGCAAAGTCACCTGGAAAATGTCTACTTCAAAAGACCCAAAATTCTCATGGCAGGGAAGCATAGTGCCCAAGCAGAAAGCTGAGTACTCACATCTTTAAGCAGGCACAGACAACATAGAGAGATAGTGGAAATAGGAATGAGTGATCTGCAGATTTAGTGATGTCTTTCTGGGACACATTGCAGCCTGGTAGAATTGCTGAGACTGGGGAGCACATGTTTTTCTTTTCTTTTTTTTTTTATTACTTCTTTATTTTTTTTCATTTTTTAACAATAAGTAATAATTTATGAGTACAAGCATCCTTTATGCAAAACCAATTTGCAAGCAGTTGTGCCCAAACACACACAGCCCAAGGGTCCCACCAGCCAGCTGGGGAGGCTTGTATGTTCAATCAAGTTGATCAGATGAGTGTCCAGACAATATTGCTGTAGTTTCACCATTCACCCCAATCGCAGCCCTTACATGCTATCATGCCCCCTCTTCTGCAGATTGTTCTCTAGGCTTAGAAAAGGGGCACAGGTGGACGAGAAGAAAAACAGTCTACTTTCTCTGGAGCTGTTGTCTTGGTCTCTGGTCAATTCTGGCTGTTTCCTTTCATGGGCTGACAGTTTGTCCAGGAATAACCTTTCAATCCTACTAATGAAGCACAAGCAATTAGATATATAGGTATTTAAATAGTACTAATTGTTATGGTAGGTTACTTTGGTATAGACACAAATGTTTGGATGGTATGTTAATCCATGAATTACGTTTTTTCTGTAAAATACGACAGGGTCTTACTGTGGCTTATAACATCTCCTAACCACTAGAGGATGTAAGCTTGCGGCATCAGCTGTGGGTTATTCCTCCAAGGAGAGAGCTAATAGCCAATTAGATTTGTGATATACAGGCATATGGCTGCCACTGCTGCACAGTATTTCCAGGCAGGTGAGGTGTAGCTGGTGCTGATGGAGGAGTCTTGCTTGACTCAAGGAGACCTATATTTGCTTTATTGGTTTAGTGGCCTTTGGTAACACTCTCTGGTATTCCAGAGACCAACTGTACACTTGCAAGTGTGGTCTCAATACATCTTTCCCATGCTTACATCAGGTCTTCGACAGCAGGGCCTTATCGCCTCTCTTCTTGCAGGTATCCCAGTTTAGAGGCAAGAAGCCTTTACCTTTTGTGGGGGCTTGGATCCCCTGGCCAACATCTCCTTGGTAGAATAATCCATTGTTGATGTCAGAGCTCCTGTATTAATATATTTTGCTTAAGTGCATAGCTTAAGGAGACTTTAGTATTATATTTGGTTCTGAATAGAGAATAATCCTTTTCACAGTTCCTATGTCTATTAGTCAATTAAAGAAGGCAGTTTTACCGGTTTTATAAGAGATTACCTCTATAATAGTTGTCTCCAATTTACAGTTGGAGAACGACCTCATCATCATCATATTTCTCCTTGTTCTATGGGGGGGAGGTAAGAAAGTCTCTCGTATTAAAACCTTTGCGGCACCTAGAAGGTAAGTTTCGTTAGGACTCATTATAAATAGTTGTTACAAGTAGGATCCACAGAGGGGTTTGATGTTTGTAGCAATCTGAGGCTTTTCTTCCTTTCAATGTTCAGACGGGCCAACCTTTCTGTTGGCACTTTCTGGTACATCCTACTCAATGCAAAGCTGTATCTTTTCTTTCTCAGCCATTAAGTTGGTGACATTTTGACCTGTTGGAACATACAAATCTTTTCCCGTAGTTAGTTTTAAGATTTGAATTGCAAGGTTTTTGACAAAAAGGTTTCATATCTATCTGTATCCCCCCCTTTTTTTAGGTTTTTGTTTTTTGACCCATGAGTCTCCAGAAGGCAGTTGTATTATACATACCTATAGGGTGGAATCAAGGCACAGATTTCATCAAATTCACCCATGCTGTTTTGGGTGACTGTATGTGATTAACTTGGGAAGCAAACTTAATTTTTACGTTAAATCATCTTATAGGTGAAAGAGAATGCTACAAGGTGATACTGTACAACAGAAAAATTATAGAGAACATTTGTATGTGCCAATCCCAAAGTTATTGTTATACAGATTTTATGTAAAACAAATGTGGACAACAGCAATTTATATCTCCATTTAACTCAGATGCATTACCGTTTTTATCAGAGCCTGTAAACCAATGTTGTTTAATATACACATATTTACTTTTACTAAGTCCTAAAACACCATGTAACCTGTAGACAGTGTCTGGGCAAAACTGGATACTTGTTGAACTCACGTCAATTAAATATGCATTAATCGAATATACACCCGTGTCCCTCTCCCACCCCTCCCCCCTTCCCAATTCACCATTTCAGTCCGTTTTCTGATGCAGTCTTTCTGTTGTTGTTCTTTTACTATGCATCCCTCTCCATGAGAAATATTTATATCTGGGTTATTGGTACTAGCATCCACATATGAGGGACACCATTTGTCGTTTGTTTTTCTGGGACTGTGTTACTTCACTTAACATAATGTCTTCCAGCTCCATCCATTTACCTGCAAAGTTCATGATGTTGTCCCTCTTTACTGCTGCATAGAACTCCATTGTATACATGTACCACATTTTCTCTATCCACTCGTCAGTTGAGGGGCACCTGGGCTGGTTCCAGCTTTTTGCTATTGTGAACAGAGCTGCAATAAACATAGCTGTGCATGTATCTTTGCAGTAAGTTGTGTCTTGTGGGTATATACCCAGGAGTGGTATGACTGGGTCAAATGGAAGGCTCATTTTGAGTCTTCTAAGGGTTCTCCACACTGCTTTCCATAGTGGCTGTACAAGTTTACATTCCCACCAGCAATGGATGAGTGTTCCCCTTTCCCCACAACCTCTCCAGCACTTGGTATCATTCGTGTTCCTGATCCTAGCCAGTCTTATTGGAGTAAGGTGATATCTCAGAGTGGTTTTAATTTGCATTTCCTTAATTATCAGAGATGTTGAACACTTCTTAAGATGTTTCTCGGCCATCTCTAACTCCTCCTCTGTGAAGTCTCTATTCAGATCTTTGCTCCATCTTTTGAATGATTCATTTGTTTTCTTTCTTCTTTGTTTTTTGAGTAGCTTGTATACTCTGGAAATTAATGCTTTGTCAGATGTATCTGCTGTGAAGGTTTCCTCCCACTCTGTGGGTCTTCTCCTCACTTCCTTTATTGCTTCCTTTGATGTACAGAAGCTTTTGAGTTTAATGAGGTCCCATTTGTCAATTGTCGATCTTATTTCTTGTGCAGCTGCTGTCTGATTTAGGAAGTCTTTTCCTACACCTATGTCTTGTAGTCTGCTGCCAAGCTTCTCTTCTATCACCTCCAGAGTTTGGGGTTTCACGTTGAGGTCTTTGGTCCATCTGGAGTTGACCTTTGTACAAGGTGAGAGGTAGGGGTTTAATTTCATTCTTCTACAAGTGGTGATCCAGTTTTGCCAGCACCACTTGCTGAAGATGCTGTCTTTCTTCCATTGTGTCTTCTTGGCCCCCTTGTCAAATATGAGGTGGCTGAAATTGTATGAGCTCAGGTTTGGATCTTCAGTTTTATTCCATTGGTCAACTGGTCTGTTTTTGTGCCAGTACCAGGCTGTCTTTATGACTATAGCCCTGTAGTATAGTTTGATGTCTGGTATAGCGATCCCCCCTGTATTGCTCTTTTCACTCAGGGTTGCTTTGGCTATTCGGGGTCTTTTGTTTTTCCAAATGAAATTGAGGATTTTTTTTTCCAGGCCTGTGAAGAAACTCTTGGGGATTCTGATTGGGATCGCATTAAATCTGTACACTAGTTTGGGTAAGATGGACATTTTTACTATATTTATTTTCCCAATCCATGAGCATGGGAGGTTTGTCCATCTTCTGATGTCTTCCTTAATTTCCTTCTTCAGGGGTTTAAAATTTTTGTTGTAGAGATCCTTGTGTCTTTGGTTAGGTTCGTTCCTAGGTATTTCATTGTTTTTGAGGCTATTGTGAGTGGGAAGGTCTCCTTGTAGTCCTTCTTCAGTTGCTTGTTGCTGGTGTAAAGGGGAGCACATGCTTTTCTGGGCTCACATAGGGCCCCTGAAATGATTTCAGCTCAGTGCAGAGTATTTGAGGTAAAGCAATCCATCACTTCATTCTCTTCATTCTCCCATCTCTGAGCAAGAGAAATGATTATTCTATCTCCATAGAAATTCAATTCCCTTCAGCAAAATGATTTCAGCTTGTCACCAAACTGAATTAAAATGATGCTGGCAAAATGTGATGTGTATTGCTCTCTACCATGCTCTTTTAAAAATATTTTATTATAGCCAGGTGTGGTGGTGCATGCCTGTAATCCCAGCACCTGGAGGCAGAAGCAGGCATATCCGTGTGAGTTCAAGGCCAGCCTGGTCTGCAGAGTAAGTTCCAGGACAGCTGGGGCTACAGGGAAACCCTGTCTCAAAAAGACCCCCCAAATTATTTTTTTTATTGTATACAAATGAGTGTATTGCCTATATGTAAGTAGGTGCAACCATGTTTTGCAGTGCCCACAGAAGTCAGAAGAGAGTGTCAGATCCCGTGGAACTGGAGTTATAGACTGTTGTTAGCTGCCACATGGGTGCTGGGAATCAAACCCAGGCTCTCTGCAAAAGCAGCCAGTGCTCTTAACCACTGAGCCACATCCACAGCAACTCTACACACTCTTTTAAAATTTTCTTTATTTAAAAGAGAAAAGTGTGTTGCCTCCACGTATGTAAGTGCACTCATGTTGTGCAGTGCCTGCGGAAGCCAGAAGAGGGCATCAGGTTCCCTGGAATTGGAATTCAGGGACAGTTGTTAGCCACCATGTGGGTTCTGGGATTCAAACCCCAGTCCCCCAGTCCTCTGCATCAGCATCCAGTGCTCTTAACTGCCCAGCCACCTTTCCAGCCCCTGCACCACGCTCTTCACCAGGACTGGAAAGGAAAGCACTTGGCATGGCTTGGGCCCACCCAGGTCATCTTCTTGCCTGTTCTATTTTTTAACCCATGGAATGGAAAAATATTCTTCATGGAGTGCATTGGAATGATGGAATTAATATTCAAAACCTGCTAAAAATGGTCACAGTGCCATAGTTTGCTATCCATGATAACTCATGTGTTGGAAATCCATCTTGCTGCATTCTTTCATAAGAGGCAGGAATTTGAAGGACAGATCAGTCCTATGAAAGATTGGTTTAGATGCTTCAAAATTTCTCCTTGATGAGGTTTAAAGGTATTTTCTCCCTGAACTTTTCAATGGGTTAAAATGATGCGTGTGTGTGTGTGTGTGTGTGTGTGTGTGTGTGTGTGTATTCTAGCTGCACTATAATGTGCACTTTTGCATTTTTTTTTATGATTTATTTCCTTCAGTTCAGTGCATAACACAGGTACCTGTTGTGGTACTTTGAATGAGAAGGTTCCCCCATAGGCTCCAGATATTTGAACATTTAGCTCCAGTCTGTGGCACTGAGTTGGGATGGTCAAGGAATCCATAGGAGGTATGCCATTGCTGGGGGAGGCCCACCAGTCACTGGAATTGGGCTTCAGGAGTTCATAGCCATATCTCATTTCCGGTATGTCTCTCTGTTTCCTGGGCTTGCTTAAAGATGTGAGCTCTCAGCTTTCTGTTTTAGCATCATGCCTTCCTGCTCTGACAAACTGTTATCCCTCTGGAACTGTAAGCCAAAGAAACACTTCCTTCTATAAATTGCCTTGGTCATAATGTTTTAGTCAGAGCAGCCTCCCTACCATAGTCTTCTAAATTTGAGAGGTAAAAAATTTTTGATTCTATTACATTAGATATCAAGCAACAGAGCAGTAAAGACAACATGTACCTGAGGCACACAGAAGACGCATGGTTACTGGGTAAGTGAGGAAATCTATTTGTGGTTCTCCCACTGATATTAATTCACTGTCTTCTCTGTAGTTTAGATGAAGTATTTATCACTCTGTTCCTCTATCAAATTTTAAAAATTGGATTCAGATTCCTTAAAGGATGATTTACTCGGATGACTGCCTCCACTTTGACATCATTTGAACCCTTGAGTCATAACTCTGGTTATTTCCGGAATGTCAACAGAGTTCAATAATCTTTGATTAGAATAATATTTCCTGAGCATTTCAGAAAACCAAGGATAGGTCAGAAATACTATTTGTACAGCAAACTCTCTGGGAGTATTTACAGAAGAGCCTCACAAAGAAAGAAGAGCAAAATGGAATTCGGGGCTTCATGAGTCCTCCTAGCCTTGAAACGCCAAGGAAATAAGTCGGCATGCCTCTACTCAGACTAGATGAGACCAGAGGCCTATGTGTGCTCTCTGCCTACCTCATGAAAGAGCAGCCGAGAGGGAAAACAATCAACTGAGGACCAAGGAAAGTAATTAAGACACTATCTGTTTCCTTATAACACATAAAACATGTATAATACAAAAAAAACAGAAATAATTTTAGAAAATCACACTAAACTGGATAACCTAAATAAGGTGTGTGAAGCAAGTCTACGAATGCCTGCCTGAGCAATCATTTCCAAAGTGAGGCTTAGAAATCCCTCCTTGCTCAGCTTGTCTATCAATGAAGATTTTATGGATGTTTGCTAATTTGATTAACATTGTGATTTTCCTAAACAAGAGTGATCGTATGCACCTCTCTACCCAGCTAGCATTTATTAAGTACCTGATACTGCATTCAAGACTGATGATTTGCAAGTGAAGATGTACAGGACTCTTTGCAAGCGGTTTCTATAGCAGGCACAATACTGCCTTGTCAACAATGTACTTTGCAGTTGTGTAGAGAACTGCCATTCTGTTTTTAGTTCAAAGTTTGTTGTTGTTGTTGTTGTTGTTGTTGTTGTTTTGAGACAGGATCATCCTTTGTAACCTGGACTGGCTAGAACTTTCCTTTTTGTCTCTCAGTATTCCTGATGGTAGGATTACAGTTATGCACAGTCATACTGGACCTAGGACATATTTTAGGGGATAAAGCATGTCAGAATGAGCAACTTCCTAAAGCAGGATACCAGGGATGAGAGAGTAGCTATTAAAGGTTCTCTAACCATGAGATTTTTTTTTTTAGCAGAGATTGAGAGTGAGTCATCAAAGGTAGGTCATCCACTCCTTCCTTTACCTAACAAATTCCAATGGAAGGTGAGACTTTCCCAGTCGTTATTGGATTTTGATTCCCAGGGGTACCTGTGAAACAGACACAATGTCCTCAAGCAACTCAAATAAATGAGCACTGTCTGCAAAGTCCTAATGCAGTGGGACACAGAGAGGACAAAGACTACTATGGAGGTGTACAGAAGGGACCTTGAGCACAAGGTGGAAATCTCATAGTGAACCTCCCAAATGGGAAACCTTTAGGTTGGCAGTCATGTAACCCAGGTGGTAGGGAAGAACATCACTGTGGGAAAGAATGGTATGTGCAAAATTCCTGGGAGTGTGACCCATGTTAGACTTTGTGAGAAACCCCGTATGTTTGGAATAGTGTTGGAGAGGTGGGTGTGGGCAGAGGAGAGAGATGAAGCTGATGAGTCCATACAGTGGGAGGAAAACCACTTTGGAGTCAAGCAAATGGGTTTAATGTTTATGTTAAGAGGACAGGGGAGTCATACTCTGTAAACAGGATTTGTTTACTCGTTTCATAATCAGCACCTTCTGGGCATTGCAGAAAGTTGTAAGTAAGTAGAGGAGCTGTTCTGTGGCCTCTTAGTGGTTAGCCGTGATGATGATCAAAGTCATTTAGAAGTAATTGGTCGAGTGGTTCTAACATGAGGAGTGGTTTATGAATGAAAGCTGAAGAGACAGAGGTCAAGGGAGCTGAGTGAGGACTCCTCTGTGCAGAGAGATGCACCCTGATTGGTTTCCACATTAGTTACTATTGTTTACTTTTCTTCAAACCAGTCTGAGGACTAAGTTGCCTCCACGTTTCTAGTCTGTGTAGAGAACTCAAACTGAACCTACTAGCTCTGGCCTGCTCTTATTGAAGTGGTTGCTTGCCCCAGATGACATTGAGTTTCCAAAGGTCTGTCACTTCTTAGTTTTTATAAGAATTGTTCTGGGTTGAGTTGTTATCCCAGGAGTCAGGATGAAAGACAAGACTTTGGGTGACCCCACATCAAGAAGGTGGCTGCTGAGAGCTTTGTTATCACCATCTGCTTTCCCTTCCCCCTTATTCACCACATTTCAATACTATTTTTAAACCTTTGGTTCAAAAGAAGCTCTTTTCTGATTAAACTAGCCCTCATTCCTCACTATGTAACTACCTAATAAAAGATAATCAAGGAACGTCATTAATCCAAGCCACAGTGGGGAAACTGGAATGGCCCAGCCGTGGTAGATGCATAGAGGCAGTCCTGCAGGGAGGATTGCGTGGACGATGTGTGCTCTTACCTGCTTACATTATTCTGTGCTCTTCGGTAAGAACCACAAAATTGCTTTCTTTGCAATTACTCTGAAAATTTTGTTCCATTACAGGACATTCCCTTAGCTTTGATTCAACAATTTTCTTTCTTTTTAGTCTATTATTTTTGAGGAGGACCTGAGATATGAATGAGTTTCCTTTAAAAGCCTCTCTAAGGTTTTCATCTGACCTCCAGTGAGTACTTCTGCTTCATCTGTAGGAGCATTTACTCAGTATCTATCTATCTATCTATCTATCTATCTATCTATCTATCTATCATCTAACTATCTATCTAGCTAGCTATCTAGCTATCTATCATCTATCTAGCTGTCTACAAACATATACACACACACATATATAAACACACTTGTGTGCATGCACACACACACCACACACATACACACACACATTGTCCTAGTTTTCTTTCTATTGCTTTGATAAGACACTGACTAAAAGCACTGTAGGGAAGAAAGGGTTTAATTGGCTTACAGGTTGTCATCCATCATCCAGGATAGGAGCTCATGCAGGAACCTGGAGTGAGACCTTTAAACAGAGACCACAGAGATATGCTTCCTACTGGCTTACTCTCCTGGCTTGCTCAGCTACTTTTCTTACATAGCCCAGGACTACCTGCCCAGCTATAGCACTGCCCACAGTTGGTTGGCCCTCTTACATTAACTACCAATCAGTAAAATGCCCCATAGACATGCCCACAGGCCAGTATGATAGAGGAAATTACTCAGTTGAGGTTACCCCTTCCCAGATGATTCTAGTTTCTATCAAGTTGACAAAGACTATCACATATACTATCCCCCTAAGAAACATCAGTGTCTAATCTGATTAGATCCAAGTAAATAGTTTACCTTCACATGTTTTGCTAATAGTCTGAAATTAGTAGAGTCACAGTAATGACAACTATGATTTGTGAAGAGACCAGGTTCCTCCAGGCCTTCCACTCAAATACATCCAGATAAGCGAAGCACAGACCACTTGATTCACTCCTGTATTTATCGGAAAAGAAGTTAGAGGGGGTAGGAGAGAGAAGGGAAAGGAGAAGAAGGGGAAGAAAAGGAGAGAGAGAGAGAGAGAGAGAGAGAGAGAGAGAGAGAGAGAGAGAGAGAGAGAGAGAACACACCAGGAATATGGTAAGATGGACAACCTATTCATTTGTCCTGGATTATCTAGATTCTCAGAACTATCAGATGAGTCACTCCTCTTCCCGAACATGGAGAGCAGGAAGTCAAGAATAAATAAAGATGACGGATTGCTCCATCCAACATGCCACCTGAAGGGAAGATGGAGGAGCCTACTGGAACAACAACAACAACAAAATCCCTTAAGAAAAAGTTGGTCTGGTCAAGAGAATAAAACTCTATGGCCTGGGTGGAGCCTTAATTTGCCATTTTTTCCATGTAAGTCATCTGATCACAGGACCACTCCTAGAAAGGTGAGTTCTCTCCCTAAAGAGATGGGCAGAATAGCCAACGAGTTAATGAGATGGTGGGTTTTCCTGCCTGGAATCCCTGCTCCCTAGTGTAGTGCTTATGGACCAGGCCAAAGACATGCAGTTTTCCAAGTAATTCTGCACACTTTCCTGGATTCTTCAGAAAAGCATAACCTCTTCTTTTCTTCTTTACCTCTCTTTTCCAACCATGCTTTCTCCAATGCTTTGCTTGGCCCCACATTTTGTATTTCTTTACTATATTAGTCAGGGTTCTCTAAAGAAACAATCAATAGAATGAATATATAGCTATATACAAATTTATTGATTTGCTCACGTGACAGAGCTCAAGGAGTCCAACAGTAGCCGTGCCACACTGGACAGGCTGAGAATCCAGGGAACTGCTCAGTCTGCAAGGCTGGGTGTCTCAGTAGTCCCAATCTGGTGCAGAAGGCCCGATGGATTCCAGGAGATCTGCCAGTCTCAGTACACACTGGGATCCAAAGGGTTGATCACAGCAGCAAGACAAACTCACCAGTGAGAGACAGAGGCAAGCTGCAGGAAAAAGGAACTAGCTCCCTCTGCCATGGCCTTTGATACTGCCTGCCAGCAGAAGGTAAAGTCCACATTTGGGGTGGGCCATCGGCTTGAGGTAGTCCAATCCGGAGATCCTTTTTCTCTTATTTGTTCATCCCTAGTCCAGTCAAGTTGACACCCAGGATTAACCATCACATTTCCTTTTTCTCCGTAGCTTCCTTCCTCTCCCCCTACACAGCTGCTGGTCTGCCCCACATGTGACATCCATGCTGCCTCTTTGGCTTTTTCCCTTTCCCTTCATTCTTCCCTTCAGGATAGCTGCTGAGATTTGTATAAAAATCCAGGAGATTTTTTTCCTTAAATTCTAATAAAATTGTCCTTAAGCTTCCCTTTTAAATTCTTCTATGAATGAGAATAAGAACCCTTAGGCTGGTCCTGTTTCCCATCTATGAGCTCCACCACCATTTAGTCGAGAGGTCTAACTCATCATGGTAGGAGATAAAGGAATCAATTCTATCCTTGGAGAGGTTGCAGGTTTTTCTTTGTTTTTATTTCTTTTTTTGGATATTTTTGAGACAGGGTCTCCCTTTAGTCCCAGCTGGCCTGGAGCTTTCTCTGTACACCAGGCTGGCCTTGAACTCATAGAGATCCTCCTGCCTCTGCCTCCCAAGTGCTAGGATCAAAGGCATGCACTGCCTGGCCTTTTTTTTTTTTTTTTGGCAGGTTTTTCTTTGTAACACCATGGTGTTACAAAGAAAAGACAGTCCCCACCCTCTCACTGCATTAGGAAACAGATGCTTGATATCTAAAAGTGTTTGCAGAAAACCAGTGCCAGATATATTCCCAAGGTGGTTTTATCAGACTTCATTTTGAGTTCGGTTTGAACAGAATGTAATTCCTTGTTCTCTAACAGGCTCAATCTGAATGTGATGATTCCCAGAATTCTCCAAGTTTGTCTCTCCTGTAGCTCTGACCTAAGGTAGAAATCCCAGAAAGGAAGAATTGATAATAATTTAGGGAAAAATGGAACAAGTCTTGACAAAGTTGTGATAGCATTAACTGTAGAAAAAGGTGATCATCATAAAAAAAAAAAAGAAAGAAAAAGGTGATCATTTTAAATTGCGGTTGAATTAACATCTGGGTTTGGACTCAACCACAGGAAGCATAGGCTCTGCCTGGTAACATGATTTTATGACTTTGCAGAAATCCCATGTTCCCTAAATACCATCACCGGCTCACTGACATTGTATCAGTAACAAAAAGAACAGCAGGCACTTAAGTGCTTGCTTCATGTCAGGCACTATCCTAATAGCACACATACTCCTTGTTAGATCTACTTAAGGACCATACCTGATACTGCAGATGTTATTGTTATTCTTATTCTATATGTGACAAATGAGGCTCAAAGAGGGTTCCACTCACCTGTGGTTCTATAGGTAGCAAGAAGATCTAAAGTTTAAATCTGTAAGCCTGGGGCATGGTGTTTCTTGCTACCTTGCCATACTTGCAATGGAAATTTCCTCAGCAAGCTCACTGCTGCAGATTCACAATAAGAGGTGACTCACCCTCACAAGAATCTTCCTAAGAAAGAGACATGGATGCAAATGAGATAGAGCCCTTAGACATTATAGTTCAGTCTCTGGTATCTTGTGTTCTGATTTCTTCACAAATAACAGGTTATATAGAAATTAGCTTTAAAATCTATACGTTATGATTTTTTTTACAGGCTGAGGAGAAGTTGCAGTTGGGTAAAACACTTGCTGCATAAACACAAGGACCCGAGTCCAGACACCCAGCACCCATGTAAATGGCAAGTGGGAATGGCGGCTCACCTGTGTTACCTGTGTATAAGGCAGAGATAGTGGATCTCTGGCCAGTTAGACTAGTTGAGTTGGTGGACTCTGGGTTCAAGTGAGAGGTCCTCTCTCCACTGATGGGTGGAGTGTGATCAAGAAAGACATCATGTGTACACACACATATGTGCACTCTCACACACCTGTCACTCCCCCTCATGAGGACACACATGCTACACACACATACACATGCAACCCCCTATTTTACATTGGTTTTAAAGGTATACTTCAAACTCGATTGTCATGGGGGTGGGAACGCACTTTTATACACCATTGGAACTTGAGTTGTGGCCTAATGCATGATTGATTTTATGCTCTTCTCTTTGGGTGCAGTGTTCCATGCATCTCCATTACATCAAGCTTGTCAGTTGTGCCATGATAATCAGTTGGATAGATAGCACATACATATTAATGCTGATAATTTTGGGATATATGCTAAATAGTTTTTTTTCCTGCTAGCCATAGGAGTTTTGGAGTTTGCTTCTCTCATGCTTAAAGCTACAATATCATGATGATATGGTAGAATCATATGGAAGGAGCAGGCATGAATGATTTTTGTCATAATAATTATTTTTATTTATCCTGATTCAGACCGGATGTACTATGAAGCTGGTGATTCATTTTTCCCATAAATTCCACACAAATCAATGTTCTTACTATAGAACTCAGCACTGAATATGACATGTCTTCCTGGGTAAAAATTTTGAGTGAAAGTCTAAGAAAATATGATTTTATTCATTTCAATGTATGTGTACATGTTGTATACATATATGTACATATGTGTGCTAATCTGTGTGCAGGTATGTGCCCCTGTGGAGGCCAGAGGTTGGTGTTGAGAGACTTTCTCTCACTTTCCACTTTATTTTCTGACTGATTTATTATTTGATGTGTATGAGTGTTTGGTCTGTGTGTATGTAAATGCACCCATGTCATATAATCCCCATCGTGGCCAGAGGAGGCATTTGGATCCCCTGGACCTGGAGTTAAAGATGGTTGTTAGCCACCATGTTGGTGCTGGGAACCAAACCCCAGAGATCCTCCTACATCCTGTTCCCCAGTCCTCCACAAATGCCACACTTGCATATAACACGTCCAGTTACTCTCTCCCCACTCTGTTATCTCCCTCCCACCCCTTCTAGTACCCTCTTATCCTCACAAACCTCTTTCCAATAATTCATGACTTTTTGTTTTGTGTCTCACAGTGTTTAAACTAGGAGCATCTATGTGACTTTGGCTTGGGACTGTCTTTAGAGCCTGGTAGGCTCACAGGTGACAACATAACTGGGTATTATGCCTCCCTTTCTCTCAGAATCCATTAATTGACAATAGGTCAACAGCGTTTTTTGTTTTTTTTTTTTTATTTCTGTATGTGTATGAATGTACTGGCTGCATGCAAGTCTGTGTACCCGTGTCGTGCAATGCCGCGGAGGTCAGAAGAGGGTCTCGGATTCCCCTGGAACTGGAGTTCTCCTGGAATTGGAGTTTCAGAAGGTTCTCGGCCACCATGTGGGTGCTGGGGATCGAACCCGGGTCCTCTGCAAGAGCGGTTGGCACTCTTAACTGCTAGGCTATCTCTCCAGCCCGTCAACAGCATTTTATAGGCCCCATGTGCCCTTTTCCCAGCCATGACTGATTGTTGGGCAGACTCAACTCGTGTACACCTGGTGCCAGTAGGCACAGCTGCTGTGAGCTCATGCTAGCCAGGGCTGTCATGCCTAGATGACAGTATTTTGCAGCCCTTCTCTCTCTCATCTTCCCACTCTACCATGCTTTCTCCTCTGGGTTGGTCCCTGAGCCTTAAGGGAGTGGTGTAAATGTCTTGTTTAGGGCTGACCCTCAACTGGCCTTCCTTCTCAGTATCTGCTGCAGCTGTGGGTCTCTGCAGTCATCCCTAGTCACTGCAAATAGAAGCTACTCTGATTAAGGTGAGAGTAACCTTTGTGGGCATAAGCAGAAGTATTTAGAAGGTGATTTGGTGCTCTGCCAACTTAGCTAAGCAGCACTGGCTGGAGGTCTGATCTCAGATCCCCATTCCTGTGCAGCAATGGTTTATCCACTGACCAATCTCCCTACCTGTTTCTAAAACAAACATAGAAACTGGGCCTGGTGTCTCAGGTCTGTAATTGTCAGTGGTCTGTAGGGCTAAGGCAGGGAGGTCATAAGTTGAAGGACTGCCTGGATAATTTATCAAGCTCTTATCTCAGAATCAGAGGCAAAAAGAGGGCTGGGGATGTAGCTCAGTGGTAGAGTGCTTATCTAAAATATGTGAAACCCAAGATTCAATTCTCAGTATGACCATACAAAAACAACCACAGATATAAATGGCAGAATAGGGGCTGGAGAGATGGCCTAGCGGTTAAGAGCGCCGACTGCTCTTGCAGAGGACCCGGGTTCGATCCCCAGCACCCACATGGCGGCTGAGAACCGTCTGAAACTCCAATTCCAGGAGAACGCCAGTTCCAGGGGAATCCGACAACCCTCTTCTGACCTCCGCGGCATTGCACGACACGGATGCACAGACCTGCATGCAGACAGTACATTCATACACATACAGAAATAAATAAAATTAAAAAAAAATTAAAAAAAAATAAAATAAATGGCAGAATAAAGAAACTGCAGACAAACAAAAGACATTCAAGGAAACTCATTACTGTTTGATTTTTCTCATTGTGCATGATCTCTCTCTCAGGGCTCCTGTTGTCTCTGCCCTTAAAATGTCCTTTCTTATGGCATGGATTGGTTTTCACAGAGAACGATCAGTGTGTCTGTGGGCCTGCAGTTATTTTCTTTATGACCAAGCCCAGCAGAGGCCATTTCCACTTCAACTCTGAAATCTCTGGCCTACACGGCATTATCACTCCCTTGTTTTCTGTGTGCCTTTTGGCCATGCATCATTGACATTTTATGTCATGCCATTTCAATTAATGGAACAACTGATATTCTCATTTGGCAACTTGGGGCCGACTTTAAATCAAACAGCTCAGACAGGCAGTGTAGTGTGACAGCTTCCTTCCCCAGGGAGGCCGTTCTCTCATGCCTGTTGTATAACACTGGGTAAACGACTAATGAAGGAAGTTCACTGAAATGCTGCTAGGATTCATGTTGCTTAAAGCTTTAAACAGGGCTGTGTGGTAGGCTAGATGGTAGAGTACAAACAGGCTAGATGGAGCAGGTAAGTCAAGTTCGAATCAGGCTCCTTCCCTAAGTGGTGCCAGTCCTCAGGGAAATTAATTATGTAAACTAACTGTGGGGGTTTGAATGAGACGTGTCCCCAGTAGGCTTATCTGCTTGAAAACTTGGCCGCAGTCAGTGGCACTGTTTGGAGAGGGTCAGGGAAACTTTAGGAGGCGTGACTTGCTACTTCCAGCTTGCTCTCTCCACAGAGGCAGGTGGATCTTTGTGAGTTCAAGGCCAGCCTGGTCTACAGAGTGAGTTCCAGGCCAGCTGAGGCTACAGGGAGACCCCGTCTCGAAAAGACAAAAACAAAACAAAACAAAACAAAAAAAAAGCTATTGGCATCCCTTTGTCAAAGAGTTGTACTGCCCCAACCAAAATATTATCCAAGCATATGTGTCTGTGCCCATAGAGTAACTTGTTATAATCTTTAATATTTGTTACTATTTCTGTTTTACTACTAGAATTAAAAGATTCCTAAATGACCCACCAGTCCATTACAAACAGAGCTTGGATATTNTTACCATGCTCCACCTACCACGAAGAGCTCTTATCCCCCTGAAACCATTTAAACCAAAGACCTTACCCAGTCATACCACTCCTGGGTATGTACCCACAAGACTCATCTTACCACAGAGATATATGCACATCCATGTTTATAGCACAGCTCTCTTCACAATAGCAAAGAGCTGGAATCAATCCAAATGCCCCTCAACTGAGGAGTAGATAGAGAAAATGTGGTACATCTACACAATGGAGTACTATTCAGTGGTAAAGAAAGATGACATCATGAACTTTGCAAAGAAAGATGACATCATGAACTTTGCAGGTAAATGGATGGAGCTAGAAGCCATTATGCTAAGTGAAGTAACACAGTCCCAGAAAAACAAAAGGTGAATGGTTTCACTCATTTGTGGATGCTAACACCAAATCCTCAGATGAAAGGCAAGCTGAACAACATTATTGTTATATTTCTGTTTATCTGAAAGCAACTATGTTGCTATAATGTAAATCTCAGGCTCTAGAATAGATCCACCACTTACTTTAAAAAAAAAAACCCTTCCTTCTATAAATTGTCTTGGTCATGATGTTTTGCCATAAAACGGAAAAGTAAATAATACACAAACTAAACTTAACTGTTCTCCTTTGATTTTTTCTTCTCTCTTTTTTTTTTTTTTGGTAGGGTCTCCCATTAGAGTCCTCACAGAACTAGAAAACAATGCTAAAGATTCATATGGAATTACAAAAGACTCTGGATAACCAAAGCAATCTTGAGCAAAAATGCTGAGGGATCACCATACTATATCTCAAACTATATTACAGAGATATAATCATAAAAGCAGCATGGTACTGCCACAGAAATAGACACATAGATCAATGGAATATAATACAAGACACAAACATGAGTGCATGTTTGTAATTTCATGTAATTTTAGCCACCTGATATTTAACAAAGGTGCCAAGAACACACACTGAAAGAAAGAGCATCTTCAACAAATTTGCTGGCAAAACTGAATCTCCACTTGTAGAAGAATGAAATTAGAACTTTTATCTTTCTTTTATTTTTACTGGATATTGATTCTTTTTATTTTTATTTCATGTGTATGCATGTACTGTCTGCATGTATGCAAGTGGACCCATGTCATGCAGTGCCCACGGAGGACAGAAGAGGGTATTGGATCCACTAGAACTGGAGTTATGGATAGTTGTTAGCTGCCATGTGGGTGATAGGACTCAAACCTGGGTCTTTTGCAAGAGCAGCCAGTGCTCTTAACCACTGAACCATCTCTACAGTGCCTGGATTGTTCTTCTCTTTTTTTAATTTTTAAATTTTTTTACATAAATTTATTTTTATTTTTTTAACAAATCTAGACCCGTGCCCCCTCATCCCCCCACCCCACCAGAGCTCATGCATTCTGCCAAACATGCTTTTCATCTCTTTCTCAGTCTTTCTCAATATTCTCCATGAGGAAGTTGACTGTTTTGAGCAGAAGTTCACCGTTTCAGTCAGTTCTTTGATGCAGTCTTTTCTGTTGTTGTTGTTTCCAATATGCATCACTCCCAACTGCTTTGGACAAAAGCTCAGGGGGCCATCACAAGAAATACTTACAACTAGGTAATTGGCACTAGCATCCACAGATGAGGGATACCATTCATTGTTTGTTTTTCTGGGACTGTGTTACTTCACTCAGCATGATGTCCTCTAGCTCCAGCCATTTTCCTGCAAAGCTCATGATGTCATCTTTCTTTACTGCTGCATAGAACTCCATTGTGTAGATGTACCACATTTTCTCTATCCACTCATCAGTTGAGGAGCATTTAGGTTGGTTCCAGCTCCTTGCTATTGTGAAGAGAGCTGAAATAAACATGGCCGTGCATGTATCTCTGTGGTGGGGTGAGTCTTGAGGGTACGTCTGGGTCGGGTGGCAAGTTCATTCCAGGTCTTCCAAGGGTTCTCCACACTGCTTTCCATAGTGGCTGTACAAGTTTACATTCCCACCAGCAGTGGATGAGTGTTCCCCTTTCCCCACAACCTCTCCAGCACTTGGTGTCATTTGTTTTCTTGATCCTAGCCAGTCTTATTGGAGTAAGATGATATCTTAAAGTGGTTTTGATTTGCATTTCCTTAATGATTAGTGATGTTGAACACTTCTTAAGGTGTTTCTCAGCCATCTCTAATTCCTCACTTGTGAAGTCTCTGTTCAGTTCTTTGCTCCATCTATTGAGTGGGTCATTTGTTTTCTTTTTTCTTTGTTTTTTGAGTAGTTTATATATTCTGGAAATCAATGCTTTGTCAGATGTATCTGCAGTGAAGGTTTCCTCCCACTCTGTGGGATTTCTCTTCACTTCCTTGATTGTTTCTTTTGATGTACAGAAGCTTTTGAGTTTAATGAGGTCCCATTTGTCAATTGTTGACCTTAATTCTTGTGCAGCTACTGTCTGATTTAGGAAGTCTTTTCCTACGCCTATGTCTTGTAGTCTGCTGCCAACTTTTTCTTCTATTGCCTTCAGAGTTTGGGGTTTCACATTGAGGTCTTTGATCCATTTGGAGTTAACTTTTGTACAGGGTGAGAGGTAAGGGTTAAATTTCATTCTTCTACAAGTGATGATCCAGTTTTGCCAACACCACTTGCTGAAGATGCTGTCTTTTCTCCATTGTGGCTTCTTGGCCCCCTTGTCAAATATAAGATGGCTGAAATTGTATGTGGTCAGGTTTGGATCTTCGGTTTTGTTCCATTGGTCAACAGGTCTGTTTTTGTGCCAGTACCAAGCCGTTTTTATGACTATAGCCCTGTAGTAGTTTGAAATCTGGTATAGAGATCCCTCCTGTGTAGCTCTTTTCACTCAGGGTTGTTTTGGCTATTCGGGGTCTTTTGTTTTTCCAAATGAATTTAAGGACTTTTGTTTCTGAGAACTTTTATCTTTCATCTTGCACAAAAGTCAACTCTAAATGAATCAAAGACCTCAGTGTGAAACCTAAGACTCTGAAACTGTTAGAAGAAAAGATAGGCAGTACTCTATAAGATATAGGGGTGGAAAAGGACTTATCAGTTATTCAGGAATTAAGGTCAACAATTGACAAGTGGCATCTCATTAAGCTAAAATGCTTCTGTACAGAAAAAATTACACTCTCAATGAAGTGAAGAGGAAACCCACAGAGTGGGAGAAAAAACTTCAGCAGCTACACATCCAAGGGATTAATATACAGAATATACAAAGAATGCAAAAAACCCTCAGGAACATAAATGATCCAATAAAAAGATGAGCCAAGTACCTAAACAGAGAGTTCTCAAATGAAGAAATAAAGATGTATATGAAACACCTTAAAAAGTTTTTAATGAACTCAGTGATTGGGGAAATGCAAATCATAACCATCTTAAGATTTTTAGCTTACCCCAGTTGAGTGGCTAAGATCAAGAGAAGAAATGACAGCAAATGGTGGCAAGGATGTGGAGGAAGGGAAATGTTCATTCACTGTGGGGAACTGTAAGCTCGTGCAAACACCATGGAAAGTGGTGTGGAGAATACTAAGAATAAATTGACCATATTATCTTGTTATAGCACTACTCAGCCTATACCCCAAAGACCCATTCTACTGTAGAGATACTTTTACATTCATGTTTGTTGCTGCCCTTTTCACAATAACTAATAAATGAAAACAACCTAAATGTCCCCCAACTGATGAATGGGAAATGAAAATGTGGTACATTTACACAATGGAGTTCTACTCAGCAGTAAAGAAAGAAGAAATCATGACATTTGCAGGTAAATGGACAGAACTAGAAACTATTGTACTAAGTGAAGTAACACAGACTCAGAAAAACAAGCAGCATATGTTTTCTCTCATTTGTGGATCTCAGCACCAAATCCTTATATGTGAGTATATATCCTGATGTCACTGCAGGAGCCAGGAAAATGGAAAGGAAACATGGAGGTAAAGGGAAGGAAAGAGCCTGAGAGAGGGGAAAGTAGGAAACAGATGTTATCAAGGGGAAATTAGAGTATTCAACTGGGAAGGGAAGAGGGAAGGATATACAAGGACCCACAGGGATAGAGGGAAAGGAGCTCAAGAGAGAGGGGGATAATAGCAGAGAGGTATCAAGGGGGAAATGGGAAAGTGGAGATTCTTTAATGGAGTAAAGGAGGAGGGAGGTTAGGGAGAAAGAGAAGAGAACTAAATAATGCTTAGCTGGCACAAAAAAACAGAGACTGAAAAAAATACATACAATATCTGAACATGATTATACCTGAAGGCTATATAACAAGAGAAACAGTGCCAGGCAGGAGAAACCTCCCTTTGAGGTCTTGGTCAGGGTAGTCCAAGACACTCCAAAAATCACAGGCCATTGCCATGGCCTTTATTACCGCTGAGAACTTGCATAGCTTGCATCCAGGTAACCACCGCTGCTATGGTGTCAGGAATGTGCTAGCCATGTCATGTCCAGGAAACAGACAGCATTTCACAGCACTCCTCCTCGCTCTTCAGATCTTACGTTCTTTCTTCCTTCTCTTCCAAGATGATACCTGAGCCTTGGTGGTCGTTTGGATAATGTACATGTCCCATTTCGGGCTGAGCACTGAGTCTCTTATTCTCGGCATTTTGCCTAGTTATGCACCTTTCTACTGACTGCTATCCACTTCAAAAAGAAGCTTCTCTGACTATGGGTGATTACAGCCCAAGTCTATGGGGTTAGGCATAAAGTTTTAGAAGGCAGTTTTCAGGGTGACCATTTAGCAAGCTCCCAGGTTCTCCCCTGGGAGCTATGACTTCCCCAGCTAAGAACTTTTGGCCAGGACTATGGTAAGGAGCATGTAAATCCCACGTGTGGAATAGTCCTTCAATTCAACCAGAGAGTGGTTGGTTATTCATTGTTTTAATTTGCATTTACCTGGTTAAGCATATTCTAAGAGTTCTTTTCATGTTGTTAAAGTTTTCGAGTCTACTCTTTATGTCAGCCATTTTTCTTTCAGCCTTTATTTGATTATTGAATTTGCTTATGCTTTGTTATTGCGAATAACTTAAGGGTTATTACACAGTCCATGGTTCTCAGCCTTTTCTCATGTGAAACTACAGATGATCTCTTTCATAGGTCTTTTTATCTCCACAATTTTAAATGTGTTTTCTGAAAATTTCTTCTAGTATGTGGTGCTCATTTTTAGTTTGATAGTTGGTGGTCTAATCTATCTAGAAATTCTTGTTGTGTGTAATGTGATGGGAAGTCTCTTTTCTATGTTTCCACATGCCATCTGTATCTATATCCATAAATTTACATGTGTACTCATGTGCATGTGTATACATGCATTCATAAACACAAACTTCTACACATAGTTAATCGCTATAGTACTACTTAGTATAGAGGAGTCTCTTCACTCTGTAACTTGAATTGTCACTATTTATAACTTATCTGTTTATGTAGGTTTATTTCTGGGTTCCCTCTATTTTGTAAGCATTATTTATTTACTTCGGAGACCCAAGTGTATGTTAAAAATTGCCGCTGCCTTAGAATTTGCTTTGGTATTTGTTAGAGTATGCAATCCCATGGTCTTCTATTTGTTTATTTCCCTTCACCCTCCCTGCGCACATTTTTTCTTCCAGATGTGTCAGAGATAAGCCCTCTTAATAAATTTTAAAACCCAGAATACCACAACCATGGCCACTATGTCATGCAGATCTACATCACACAGAAGTGTTCATCTACAGAGAATGGAACTTTGTATGCACTGAACAGCATCTCCCATGCTGCCCTTCCTCTACACAGTTACTCTTGTACTCTTTGCTTCTGTGGATTTGACTGTATCATATGCTAGTGCTGTTCTTAGTCTTTGTTATAGTCTTCATTTTCTTTTTAGAGTTTCTTGGATCTTCTAGTTTGTAAAGCAGTGAGCTTCTGATTTCATTGTTTCCAAAATGAACACATACCTTCACATCTTTTCCATCTTTTCTTGGGGGAGGGGTAGCTAAGAACAATGGTGGTGATGAGCTTCTTTACTACCTTGTTGAGATGAGCGTGTTTCAAATAACTTTAGAAATATTTTCTTTGTGTGTGTGTGTGTGTGTGTGTGTGTGTGTGTGATGATGTGAGTACACATATAGTCTGGAGTGGGATGTCTCCCTCTGACCCTCTCTATTTTTGTTGATACCAGGTCTCCTCATTGGACCTGAAGCTCACCACTTTGGCTAGGCTGGATGGCCATTGAGCTCTTGTGGTCATCCTGGTTCAGCCTCCCACAGCACTGAGGTTCTGCACACTCAAGACGCCATACAGCATCCTAAGCACCCAGGTCTCAGTCCCAGTGCCTTTACAATTACAAGAGAAATACAAAAATACAGACGCTGCTATTCCAACAAGGTAAAGAAATTGTCAGAAGATGGAAAATTGATCTTCGGCTTTCAGTGACCAACACATATTAAGGAGAGCACTCTCCATGCCAGGCGGGTGGAAATCTCTGCCATTAACTGTTCAGCATTCTTGAAGGAGAAAGCTCCCATACTCACAGAGTGGATAATGTTCGAGGAAATTTGTATAAGAAAAAAGAAAGAAAAGAAAAAAAAAAATGAATGACCAGGAAAGAGAAGTTTCCTCAGTAAATTCACAGAAGAACGTAAGGTTGTGCAGAATCTCACTGCAAACACAAGAGACTTTCCCTAAATTACAAGAAAATGCTCTGCACAGATATAGGTTAAAACACTTTTTAAAATATATGTGTAAAAGGAGCTTCTCTCAGGAAACATTAAAAATGTATATTAAGTTCAAGATGCTAGGAAACGTGGATGCATAGATAATGCTGCAGCATGCAAAAGGCTGCTCGTGTGACTCAAGAATTTTTTTAATTTATTATTTAATGTGTATGAATGTAGTGTCTGCATGTAGGTTGGTGCACCCGTGTCATGCAATGCTGCGGAGGTCAGAATAGGGCATCAGATTCCCTTGGAACTGGAGTTAAAGACAGTTCTCAGCTGCCATGTGGGTGCTGGGAATCAAACCCAGGTCCTCTGTAAGAGCAGACGGTGCTATTAACTACTGAGCCATCTCTCCAGCCCTGACTCTTAAGAATTTTAAAGGAATCGGACAATTAACATCATTGGCTTATTTTTCCAATTCTTTATAGAATATATTACATACATTATATAAATTTATGTATAATATTCCACAGCGATTAAAAATGGTATTGTCCTAGCTTTGGCTACCAGCTACCAAGATGACCGCAACCTAGAGTTGCCTGCCGTATTGGTTACTCTTCTGTTGCCATGATAAATCTCTGACCAAGGCAACTTATAGAAGGAAGAATTTATTTATGTTCCAGAGGTATGAGAGTCCTTCATGGTGTGGAGGCATGGTGGCAGGAGGGGGCTGGGGCAGAAAGCCAAGGGCTCCTGCATGTGCTTGTTATTTGTATTTTAGATCCCTAGGTGTCAAAGTAATCTGTGCTGGATAGATTTAGTTGTCAACTTGACACAGCTGGGTAGAGGGAACCTCAGTTGGGGAATTTCCTCCACTGGACTGGCCTGTGGCCATGTCTGTGGCACATTTTCTTGATTGTTGAGTGATGTGGGTGGGCCCAGCCCACTGCGGGTACTGCCCCTCTAGGCAGATCATCCTGTATTGTACAAAAAAGCAGCCGAGCATAGGCCAGGGTAGAAAGCCAGTAAGCAGCATTCCTCCATGGCTTGTGCTCCAGCTCCTGCCTCCAGGTTCCTGCCCCGAGTTCCTACCTTGGGCTCCCTAAATGATGAATCGTGTCCCAGGAGATGTGAGCCAAATAAACCCTTTCCTCCCCAAGTTGGTATATTGGTCAGAGTGTTTTGCCACAGGAATTGAAGGCAAACTAGAACAAATCCCAACTCTTTCCCAGTTTGTCTTCCCATCTAAAGCCAGGAAGCTGAGTATCAAGGCTACTGGCTTCCTATGAATATTGAGGATAGAAACTGCTACTTTAGAGCAGTGAATTGGTGGAGGACTGGAGTCAACACTGTGAACTCAGCTGCAAGAGGGTGGAACTGTCCCTCTCTCAGGACATTCACAATGTGCCGCCCATGTCTGCCCTGAGCTTGGGAGGATGCTTAGAAATAAAGAATAATCTCACAAAAGAATGAAGGATAAAGGTGGGAGCAGTCACTGTTGCTCAGTGGCTCTATCTGCTGTGGCTGTCCCATATCCAGTCACTGGGAAGGAACATCAGACACAGGCATGCCTCCTTAGGGGTCCAGCATAGTGTAGAAATTCAATCAAATACTATAGCTCCCGTGCTCAAATGAACAATGCAGTCTTGCAGCTCTTGGAATGGGTAGTCAAAGCAAAATGAAATGGGGTGGAGGTCACGGACACCTGAAGGAAATCAAGGAAAAGAGGACAGACAGAATCCAGGTGGTACAGGAGCAATGTGAGAAAAACCAGGCCAGCCAGGCACAATCCAAAACACTAGCAGCAGAGGCTTTCTTTGGAAGCAGTGGGGTATAGTTTGGAGTCGCCTCAGTGGAGGTCTAGAAAGGAGGGTAGAAAAGTAGGTAAGTGGACCGACCGGCAGCGTACCCCAAGGAGCCCAGTGCTCCCACCTCTCTGAATTAATGTACAGCTTAAAATCCATCACAGTGGAAGGCTGACCAGACTCAATGGTAAATGTCCTAAGTCTGGGCTCTCCTAACCCAGAGATAATTGTTAAACTTTTACAGCACACCTCTTTATGGGAATGTGAAGGCAGGTTAGAGTCAATGAGATGTGTGAAAACTAAAGCAAAGAGAGAGGGACCCAGTCAGTGCTGATCCCTAACTAGGTGAGGGGAAACATGTTCACATGACCCCAGAAGAAGGCATGTGGTCCCCTTATTGAAGGCTGAGTTGACCCCTCGTCTCACTCTCATCACTCTTGATCATAAGATCTGGGCTAGGGACAACCAAAGAGGCATAGCCACATTGAGTCCCGATAACCTGCTTCCAAAGCTCCCAAAGTACTGTGAGCACACAGGCTGGATTCCAGGTCTATTCTTTTCCAGAGGAAATCAGGCTCTGTGGAGAAAGTTTGATTTAAAATTATTGGTTCTTTGAAGACACACTAAATGGTGATATGCTATTGAGGGTTTTATTTGGACCTTTCCAGGCTGTCCATCAGCACTGATGAGCTTTCTTCTTTGTGGCAAAGACAATCTGATAAACAGAACTTGAAGAAAAAGATCAGTTGAGAGAATTTCACTTGAGAAAAGAACAAAACAGAAACAAATGCCAGCAGTTAAAATCTTTGGGTTTTCTTTTTGAAGGAACTTTGGAAGCTCATCGCTCTAGTGGGAAACTATTACATGCATCATCTACGTGGACTATTCACAGTTCACTTGAAATTCCCCATGTATACACTCTTCACTAACCATCAATGCATAGGAGTACCTAAGCGCTTGGTCAGCCATGTTGGTGGCTCTCATGAATTCACGGCTCTAGTGTGGCCTTGTCCCTCCGTGCCTGGTTCACTGCTGGGTCCTGGGCTCTAGGCACAGTAGTGATTTGCAGAGTAGACACTTAAAAGAATAGGTGCTAAATGAACAAACATTAGGCATCTTTTCACACTGGAGTTAGACAGGGTTGTGGATGGCTCCTAACTGCAGGGGACTGTCTACCCTTGGCTGAGCTTCTCTAGAATGAAGGTGGCACACCAGAGGATCCCTGTAAGGGCCTCACAGAAGAGTTAACAGGACAGCAGTTGCAAAACACATTTCCCCAAGTCAGATTCTAGTGTTCTAACTTTTTTTCTCCTTCCTGATGAAAAGTTTAAAAGTGGTTGACCTTGAACCTTTAATTACGAATTATACTATTGTGGTCTCTTTGGAACTGAGTGTCTTCGTGCTTCACTTTACAGTGACATAGAAAGAGTGTCTGGACACACACTAAATGGCATCTTATGAATTTGACTTGCACTCCTCTCACAAGAGTCAACCTAGGGCTTGAAAACCGTGGTCACCCTTCTGGGTTTGCATGCCTGTGGGGCGAGGATTTTCTTTTCCTGCCTCATGTTAAATTTTGTGTTGTTTGACCTTTACTTATTGATTCATAAAAATTCTTTGTATATTAAAGAATAAGCTCTTGGTTTTGTGCCTGGGAGGCAGAAGGACTGTATTCTATTCATGTGCTCTGAAGCATATAGGTGTTTCATAAGAAAATGAATAAACTAATCTGTATTGCAAATAATTTTGACAGGAAGCTTTTGGGATGTAATTTTCTCCTCTACTGACATCATGAAAGTTAGGATCACACAGCTTCTGGCAATATGAAAAAGGAGATAAAGCTTGTGTGTACACTTGAGTAAACAACCATTTTCAATAACATACAAGGCAAGCATGGACCTTCTGTTTACTGACAATATCAATAAAAAGAAATCCAATTGACCTATAAACATCTAGAGTCCCTTCTCATCTGGCTTAGTCTGAAGAGCTCTGAGAAGGAAATCTTGTCTGTGAATAAATGTGGGTGTTATCTTTTGATACTAGTTGGCATGAACCGAGAGCATGGTTTGAGCCAAGTACAGTGCAAATACTCTGCATAAATACTTAAGACACTTTACTATGGAATTTCCCTGAAGAGCAGATTGTCTCTCTTTCTTATTGCCACTCATCTTCCTGGCTCCAGAGAGGTAGGCAAATTGTCTGTGAATAGGAGGATCCAATAATAATATGCTTCCCAGACAAAGAAAAAAGACAATGAATGTTTAGATATTTATTTATGAACCAAAATTCCAAGGCAGCCCCAATGGGAACAGAATTATACTGGATGAGATATGCTAGAAACAATGGCTTTGATCCTGTTCCCCCACTGAAACTTGAAATGGGATACATTAAAGCAGCCGGTCCCAATGTTCAGGACAGCGACAGCATCCGCATAACAGGAGAGTACAGTGCATCTAGACATGAGGCTTTTGACACGTACTGAGGGCAAGCTGTGTACACAAGGACTCACAAGTTTCTATTTATCTGTGCTGGAGATTGAAAGGAGGGGGGCTTTCTTTGAGTTCCTTGAGGACAGAATAGCTAAGGACCTGGAAAAGCTGCAGTCATAGCTGGGTGCCACGGCAAACTTGCACAGTCGAGCAGGCCCCATCGAGCAAGCCAAGCCCTCATTGAACCAAATGAATGGATGTGGTTGTGTAATTGCAGAACTGAGGGTGGGCAGGAATGGAATGACCATGCCCACTGGAGGTCCCTGTCACTTGTACCTCCACAAAGGCCACATCTACTCTGCAAGAGAGCCCAGGGAGCACCAGAGGTGCCACCTGCTACTGCCCCCCTCTTCCCTAATCATCCAGCCTGTGGAAAGGGACAAGAGTGGGAAGATGTGGGAAGACCCAACTACCGGAGTGCTTTTTATTAATACACCATGTTACCCCAAATGACCCTTAGACAGGAGCAGGGAGCTCCCAAGTGCTCTGCTTTGGTGTTTTGTCATGTGATTGTTTATTTTCCCAGTCATTCATGCTGGGTGGAGTTAATCAGTTATAGAATTAAGAGATAAGTTTCTATTTTTTCTTGCATATGTGCATGTGTTTGTCTGGGTGTGTATTTGTGTATAATTCTCCTGGGACTGGAGTTGAGGACAGTTATTGGCTACCATGTGGGTGCTGGGAATTAAACCTGGGTCCTCTGCAAGAGCTGAGCCTTCTCTCCAGCCCCTCCACTTTATCTTTTAAGACAAGGTCTCTCACTGAATGTGGAGCTCAGCATTTTGGTTCTTCTGACTGGCCCATCCTCTTGTCTTTGTCTCTTCAGGCATGGTCTACCATGATTTTTTTAAATTTATTCTTGTATGTGTATGAATGTACCGTCTGCATGTAGGTTTGTGCACCCATGTAGTGCAGTGCCGTGGAGGTCAGAAGAGGGTGTCAGATTCCCCTGGAACTGGAGTTAAAGATGGTTCTCAGCCGCCAAGTGGGTGCTGGGGATCGAACCCAGGTCCTCTGCAAGAGAAGTCGGCGCTCTGAACAGCTAGGCCCTCTCTCCAGCCCCCATGCTGGGTTTTTTAATGTGGGCACTGAGGATCAAATATAGGTCCTTATGCTTGAATGGCAAGCCTTTCACTGACTGAGTTATGTCCCCAGCCATAAGAGCTAACGTTTCTAAACAGATTGAACAATGAGGCCAGTATGCATATTTGCAACCACACTTTAATTATGTCATGGGTATTTTACAAATGTATTAAAATGTAGAATAACTAATTTGCCGGGCGTGGTGGCTCACGCCTTTAATCCTAGCACTTGGGAGGCAGAGGCAGGCTGATCTTTGTGAGTTCAAGGCCAGCCTGGTCTACAGAGTGAGTTCCAGGCCAGCTGGAGGTACGGGGAGACCCTGTTTCAAAAAGACCAAAAAAAAAAAAAAAAAGAAAAAAAAAAAAAAAGAACAACTAATTTTACTGTGGCTACTCAACAAACCAAATGGCAAAATCTACTTTCAAACAAAAATTGGTCCTTAGAAAATTAATCCTTATAAGGTTCTGTTAGTAAAACCGAAGCACTGAAGCAGTATAGGATCTCCATGTTAGGTATGGGGTGCTTTCAGGGTTAGCTAGATGAGGACAAAGAACTGGAAATACTCTGTTCATCGTAGGGGGAGCTCTGGCCTTGAGCTGTGTTGTTGCTAGTGCAACACTACTCTGTGGAGATAGGAATTACTTCTGCTTGGGCGTCCAGAGAAGAAATGCATGGAAATGCATGGAGGATTGGCCAGGATTTTGCTGTGGCAAATGCAGATGATCCTAATGAGGATAAAATACCTAGTAGAGAGATGTTGGATAGCTTAATGGTGTCTGCTCACTGGTGAGTCAGCCTGGGATCACTGAAACCCAAGTTTGCTGCTACAACCTCAGGGGCTTGGTATGTGAGTCAGATGATGGAACTGATGCTCAAGTCGGCCTTGTTTCCTGAAATTTTAGAAAATGAGTAAATTTTTGAACTTTGTGATTGAAATCACTTTGGAAGAAAACTGGATAAAATAAAACGAACACTAACTAACTCATGATTTCTATTTCTTTTTTTAAAAATTTTATTTATTTTCGTATGTGTACGAATGTACTGTCTGCATGCAGGTTTGTGCACCCATGTCGTGCAATGCTGCGGAGGTCAGAAGAGGGCGTCGGATTCCCCTGGAACTGGAGTTAAAGATGGTTTTCAGCCACCATGTGGGTGCTGGGGATGGAACCTGGGTCCTCTGCAAGAGCAGTTGGCACTCTTAATCTCTAGGCCATCTCTCCAGCCCCATGATTTCTATTTCTTATGACTAATATTGTGCAGTCTGAAGGTAACTGGATTGAAGGGCTAGTTATAATGTAACTGGTTATTAGTTTTTGTGAAAGTAAATAGATTGGTTTAATTTAAAGTTCAGCACACGTTTTAATGAAACAGAAAGCCAGTGGTGTCTTCCAGTCTGTGGGTAACTGCATAGGTCAGAGATTGAGGACTATTGTATGTGGGGGGGAGAGTGGAGTGGGGTGCTGAATTCTGCCTGGTGAAATCTTGTTTAATGTGAAGCTTTTCATTCTCTTTAGTTTATGGTTTTGAACATGTAACTCGCATACATGGTCAAAAGCCATCTGAAAAGGTGCACTCATGTTACTCTTAGTTTAAGCCTAGTTCGTGCCTCTTCCCAATCATCCCTGTAGCCAGTCATTATTATTTATATTATCAGTGTTTAAAACAAACATGAAAAAGGCATTTTGTCCTCCACACACTGTCATGCACCCTTTAACTTTACAATGTACACTGTCATTCACAAAGCTCCAAATTTCATCACGGCTTGACTGCAGCATAGTTTATTGAACGGGTCTTCCGTTGTTTAATACTTGACTTGTGTGTTAGCTTTCTGTCACTATGACAAAACACACAAGCCCAAGAAACTAGGGAGAGGTTTATCTTAGCTTAGTTTTTAAGGTTTCAGTGCATTACTAATTGGCTTCAATGCTTTCGAATTGGTGCTGAGGCAATATTTCGTGGACCCCAAAGAGAATGAGAAGGGATCTTGTCCTTCAAAGGCACATACCCAGTGAATAAAAGCCTCTCCTTTGGCACTAACTCTTAAAGAATCCACTTCTTCCAGACAACAGCAGCTTTTAATATATGGACCTTTGGGAGAAATTTGAGAAACAAACCATTATAAATGCTTTTCACACTCTTACAACTATAAATGGTGCTTCAATGCAAACACATTTCCACCTTGGTCCTAGAAGTGGCCTGCTAGCTCATAGGGTAAATGTATATAAGACACTGCCTCTTGTCCACTTAAGTTTGTACTGTCTCTACACTCACCAAGAACGAAGACCATGGGAATCTGTTACTTCTGGCTACTGTCAGAGTACACTCTGAAACTTTTGTTCTTAGCCAATCTGTTAGATAAGATATGGTATCTCATTGTTGCATTATGCATTCATTTTACTATAATCAAATTGGGCATTTTCCCTGTTTTCTTGCTTACATGTTTATTGGTGTGTCTTTTTTACAAAACATGTGTTTTTATACATTTTGTCCTTTCTTAGTTGAAATATGCAACTGATTTTTATTTTCTTTTTTATGAATTAAATGTATCTAAACAGGTACAACATAAACATTATACATATTAACAATGTAACAAGTGATTTTCAGTACATATATACATTATGTAATCTTTAAACTAAGTTAAGTATACCTATTTCTCCAGTTATTATTTCTTTATGGGAACAACTTCTAAAATGCCCTTTAACATGCAAAATAGATTTACTGAGGTACTTAGCATATATTTAATATATACAGTTTGATGAGTTTGGATGTGAGCAAATCTCTGAGACCATCACCACAGTTAAAACAACCAACATGAAAAGACCAAAAAAAAAAAAAAAAAGAAAAGCCAGGCGTGGTGGCACACGCCTTTAATCCTAGCACTTGGGAGGCAGAGGCAGGAGGATCTTTGTGAGTTCAAGGCCAGCCTGGTCTACAGAGTGAGTTCCAGGACAGCTGGGACTACAGGGAGACCCTGTCTCAAAAAGACCAAAAAAAAAACAAAAAAAAAAACAACCAACATATCCAATCCCAAAGTTTCCTTATGCCTTCTTATTTTCATTATTATTTTTTTTTTGTTTTACTTTGTCTTATGATATGACGACACTTAATATGAGACCTACTGTCCGAACAAACTCTGAGGCACAGGACAGCACACTGTTAATGTTGGGCAGTATGTTGTATAACAACTCTCCAAGCTCATTCAATTTGCACAACTGAGACCGTCAGAAACGTCTCCTGGTTTCCCTGGGGGGTAATCATCATTCTAGATGCTTCTATGCTCAATCATGCTTCCATAAATTTGACTATTATGGGTAACTCACTTGATGGCAACTTCTGCTCCACTTATTTCTCAGTTATTTTCTCTTAGCAAGATGCACACCATGTTGAAAACGCCAGAATTTCCTCATTCTTTTATTCTGTATAGACCACAATTTCCTTTTCCATCATGGCTCATGGACACCCATGTCCTTAGGTGTCTTAGTTCCTGTGAATATTAGTGTTGTTAAAAGGGGAGGCTGGTATATTGTTGAGGCACAAGTGGTATTTTCTTTAGATACACACAGAAATGAGATTGCTGGACCATATGGAAAAATTCTATTTTTAATTTTTTGAGAAATCAGACACATTTCACACTGTGAGTGAGAATGGGACGTGGTGCGGCAGCTGCAGGAAGCTGTGTGGAGGAGGCTCCCGTCTCTCAGCATTTGAATTGGCTTTTGGTATTTATTTGTTTGGTTTTTTTATGAAAAAGTGTTTTCCTGTAGCCCCAGCCAGCCTGGAAGTCACTATGTAGAACAGGCTGGTCTTGATCTCCCAGAAACCTGCCTGCCTCTACCTACTGAGTGCTGGGATTAAGGACTGGCCACTACACCAGCCCTCCTTTCTTATTTTTAAGGAATTATGAATAAGTTGACAAAATTAATTTTTTGTCTTTTTCTTTTCTGAGATTTTTTTTTCCCATACAAAATTTCTACTTCAAATTTCTGTAGTTGAGTTTGTCACATTGTCTGTTTTTGGACTGCTCCCCTTCTGGGCTCCCACGGGGCTCTGCTTAGACAGCCCTGTGCTGTCTCTATACTGAGCGTCTGGCCAATGTGTCCCCTCCCAGTCTTCTTCAAATTTTCCCAGGTTTTCTTAAGTAGTGAACTTCAGAGTTGATTTCTGTAGCTTAAGAAAAAGTCTACTCCATAGGCTTAAAGAAGGTCTCATTAAATTTATGCATTATGTTGTGGAGATCCAACAGGTTTATGGTGTTGAATTATTTTGTTAATGAACAAGGGTGTCTTTCCACTAATTTCGACTTTTCAGGGGCATATTTTAAGGTCTTCTTCATTTACATTTCCAAATTTCTCATTCAGAGTCTTTTTTTTTTTTTGAAATGGCAAATATGGTTTGTTCCTTCATTATATTTCCTAGTTGGTTATTGTTTGTATATAAGAAAGTTATTAATTTTATTTATTTATTTTTATTTTATATATACACGAGTGTTTGCCTGCATGTGTGTAAGTGTACCCATGTCATGTAAAGCCCCCAAAAGCCAGAAGAGGGTGATATATTCACCTGGAACTGGAGTTACAGACAGTTGTTAGCCTCCATATAAGTGCTGGAAATTGAACCTGGGTCTTCTGCAAGAGCAGCCAGTGCTCTTAACTGCTGAGCATCTCTTCAGAAAGTTTTTAATTTTTAAATGCTGTATTTGCATATTTCTAGCCTATTGCATTCTTTACTGATTATTATTATTATCATCATCATTATTATTATTATTGTTTGCTTTACCATTTATTCTCTTTTCTTATTTTCCAGGACACTATTTTATCATCTGCAGTAAAAGAGACAGTGTTACTTCTTCTTTCTCAGTTTCTGAGCCTCTGATTGTCTACAGAAATATTTTTTTGTTTGAATAGCTTTCCAGAATGAGGAATGTGCTTCCAGTCTCCCTCGGCTGCTCCCAGACAGCTTCCTTCCTAAGAGGCTTGCCAGGTTCCTGCAGGCTTTGTAATTCCTGTCCTAGTCCAAGGTTAACAACCTTGACACAACCTTAACAGCCTCCCTCTGCCCTCCCATCACTGAGCTTATTCCTTCTCACAGAGGGCTCTGCAGTTCAGGGTTGTGTGAGGGGTCATATTGTAAATCCAATTAAGCTTGGGGAAGCCAATTAGTTACTGTGCCCTTTTGGAGTGGAATCTCCAGAAAAGCAGAGACGGAAGCCTGAATGGAAAGTAGGGAGGTTAACTCTAAATGTTGAATCTAAATGAACAAGGACAAGATAATAAATGGGACATCAAGAGTAAGACACAGGACAGGATCGATACAGCAACAGTGTGCAGGTTTCATTATTCATAGACAAGTGACTGTGGTTTACTTTTATGAGCCATTGGGCGTCTGGATGTGTGGGCTTATGAGGCTGATTAAAAGTCTCAGGATCAAAATGGGTAATAGTCACCATTGTAAGCTTTTAGTAATAAGTAATAAATGGATTCTAGACTATTTTTTTCTAAGAAGATAAAAGGTTAGCAGCTGTCTTTTTAATCAGCCCTATCTGCAACATTCTTTAATGAAGGGGATGTTTTATAATCTCTGTTACCCATTAAGGTGGCCACTAGTCACAAGTCCCTACTGAAATAGGTTAAGTTCAGTTGAAGAAGTAAACTCTTAAGTGCATCTAATTTATTTTAAAACTTTTGTTAATTATTATTATGTTAATCATATATATGTGTGGGGGGGGCATAATGGAATGATTCATGGAACCTCTATTAATTTAAAGTTAAGCCAGTTTTGTGACTAGTAGTTGCATTATTGGATAGTACATCTCTTAAATTTTGTAATCTAAAAGCAGGCATATGTGAGTTCAGAAGCACGTATTGCACACAGCATAAACAGACCTCTCACTTATAATAGATTTGTAGTCAGATACGATCAAACGACAGTTTCTAATGAAATGTAATAGTTGGCCTTAATAAAGCCCTCTTATAGTTTATGCTCTAGTGATATGTGAACAATAACCTATATCCATTAGTAAAGGATATAGATTAAAAAATAATGAAATAACTTATCTAAAGTCATGGCCATTATTAATTCCAAATGTGCCAGTGGTGATGCTTAGTGCATTATCCTTAAAGGGCAGAACTGGCCACAGATCTTGGTTCAAACAGATACAACCAAATCAGAAGCCAGAAAAGCAGGGTCTGACTCTAGGGTGCTCTCTGGCTTAATCACTACTGGAACCTCAACCCCTAGCCTATAACCTGGCACTGGCTGGTCCTCATTATAGTAATCACTTTACTATGTAAATTAATCCAGTGTATTGTGGACACCTTAAATTATTGAAAGAAAGAATGAATTGCCCTGCAACTGGGACAAACTGAATTTGTTTTCATGGGTTATCATGCTAGAAGCTTGCAGGACTGCATGGGAAGAGACAGACAAGCTCCCTTGATTCAAGTTTTGGCTGGTACATAATCCCAGGTTGAGGTGAGCATCTTAGGACTGGCCTCTTGTGTCTGGCTTTCTGTGTTGAAAGTGGAATGTGATAGTAGGGCTGGGGCCATATTTGATTCCACTGTGCTCCTGTTTATGTGACTAGCACACTCAACCCTCGGGCATTTCACACAGGAATGTTGCTCGTCTAGGGACCTGGGGTGTTTTGCAGAGATGCTTCTGTCCTTTCAAATGTTTGCTTTTCCTGCTGGTGATCATCCCTGTTGCTAAGACAGTTTCTATGGCAAAGGCCCACTAGCTAAGTGAGGATTACATACAGTAAATATTTCAAACAGATGAACTTGACACAGGAACAGCTGCTTTCCATCAGGCAGGAGGGTATAGGGATGGGGTCAGCAACTTCAGCAGCATTTTAAGCCTTTGCTATTGGAGTGTGATGGCAAGCTACTGACATTAGCATTTGAGATGAGAAGATGGAAAGGCCATCTGTAGTGTGCATGTGCTAAAGAATATTTTTATATGTCAAATGATATAGAAGTCATTTTATTCAATTAAAAGGGACCAGACATGTGGCAATAAAAGGATAGTTTTGGAATCAGTTAGAACCCTGATACTGATTATTTAAATCCTGTTAGATTTTATATGCTAAAGAACCCAAAAACTGTTAAAGGAAGAAATGTAGGCTGGGTGCTTTATCAAGCAGACTAAAAGTTTAGCTCTTTCTACCTGCAGCAGGAAAACAAAAGCTTTTTTATTTCCCCAACAGTTCTGCTCATCATTGTGTCTCTATAGGGCCACACAAATGTGAGCTTATTTCTCTCTATGAGATACAAATTGTAATCTTCACCTTCTAATTTCATATATTTCATTAATCAACTCTAGAAAGCATGTAGCTAGCTAGCTATCCACCAGGTATCGTTCTTTGTCCATAAAGAGAAGCTGCTCCCCATTAATTGTGAAGCTTAGAATGTGATGATATTCAAGCACCCAGTCTTCGTAGGCATTGATGATAGCCCCAGTGATGGTTTGCTCATACCAAACTAGCTCTAATCACTTCAGTTTTTCTCATTTTTCTTTTTTTTGGAGACAGGGTCTCCTGTAACCCAGAGTGGCTTTAAACTTGCTCTATAAAGACAAGTCTGTCCTTGAACTCCTAATTTTTCTCTTTCTATTTTCCAAATGTCAGGAGCATAGGAGGTCTCCACCGTGTCTAGCTCAACTTTTTTTTCTTTACTGTATTGAGCAAGGAGTTGTGATTTAATTCATTTTGGAATTTTGTTCTAGCAATTTCTGGGACCTCCTGGCATCCTTTTTTTTTTTTTTATCTTCATTCAAAAAACCATTTATTTTACATAATAGTTTACCAAAGGGACACCAAAAACTCCACAAGAAAACTTCTAGAAACCATCAACAGTTTCAGTAAAGTGGCAGGATACAAAGATAACTTAGAAAAATTGGTAGCCTTTCTTTATGCCAATAACAAGCACTTGGAGAAGGAATACAAGGAAACTTTCCCACTCACAATAGCCTCCAAAAAAAGTAAGTTATCTAGGAACAAACCTGTCCAAACACACCAAAAATCTCTACAAAGAAAATTTTAAATCCCTCAAGAAGGAGATTGAGGAAGATACTAGAAGATGGAAAAACCTCCCATGGTCATGGATTGGATGAATCAATATAGTAAAAATGATCATCCTATCCAAGTAATATACAGATTCAATGCAATCCCACTTAGAATCCCCCGGAGCTTCTTCACAGACCTAGGAAAAAACATCCTAAATTTAATATGGAGAAATAAAAGACCCCAGATGGCCAAAGCAACCCTGAGCAAAAAGAGCAATACAGGGGGGGTTGCCATACCAGACTTCAAACTATATTACAGGGCTACAGTCATAAAACAGGCTGGTATTGGCACAAAAACAGGCCTGCAGGTCAATGGAACAAAACTGAGGATTCAAACCTGAGCACATCCAATTTCAGCCACCTCATATTTGACAAAGGGGCCAAGAAGACTCAATGGAGGAAAGATAGCATCTTCAGCAACTGGTGTTGGCATAACTGGATCACCACTTGTAGAAGAATAAAACTAACTCCCTACCTCTCACCATGTACAAAAATCAACTCCAAATGGATCAAAGACCTCAATGTGAAACCCCAAACTGAAAATTATAGAAGAAAATGTTGGTAGTAACTTACAAGACATAGGTGTAGGAAAAGACTTTCTAAATCAGACAGCAGCTGTGCAAACAATAAGGTCAACAAATGACAAATGGGACCTTATTAAACTCCAGAGCCTATGTACAGCAAAGGAAACAATCAAAGAAGTGAGGAGAAAACCCACAGAGTGGGAGGAAACCTTCACCAGTGATACATCTGATAGAGCGTTAACATCCAAAGTGTATAAACTATTCAAAAAAACAAAGGAGGAAGAAAACAAGTGACCTACTCAAAAGATGGAATAAAGAGCTGAACAGAGACTTCACAAATGAAGAAGTAAAGATGTCTTTAAAAGTGTTCAACATTGCTAATAATTAAGGCAATGCAAATTAAAGTCACCTTAAGATTTCAGGGGCTGGAGAGATAGCCTAGCGGTTAAGAGCACCGACTGCTCTTGCAGAGGACCCGGGTTCGATCCCCAGCACCCACATGGTGGCTAAGAACTGTCTGTAACTCCAATTCCAGGAGAACTCCAGCTCCAGGGGAATCTGAGACCCTCTTCTGGCCTCCACAGCATTGCACGACACGGGTGCACAGACTTACATGCAGACAGTACATTCATACACATACAAAAATAAATAAAATTAAAAAAAAAGATTTCATCTTACTCCAATAAGACTAGCTATTATCTAGAAAAGAAAGGATACCAAATGCTGGAGAGGTATGGGGAAAAGGGAACACTCATCCACTGCTGGTGGGAATGCAAACTCCTGCAACCCTTATGGAAAGCAATGTGGAGAACTCTCAAGAAACTGAAAATGAGCCTGACCCAGTCATACCACTCCTGGGTAAAGACCCACAAGACTCATCCTATCGCAGAGATTCATGCACATCTATGTTTATTGCAGTTCTCTTCATAATAGTGAAGAGCTGGAAGCAACTCACATGTCCTTCAACTGACGAGTGGATAGAGAAAATGTGGTACATCTACACAATGGGGTTCTAAGCAGTGGTAAAGAAAAATGACATCATGAACTTTGCAGGTAAATGGATGGAACTAGAAGATATTACACCAAGTGAGGTAACGCAGTCCCAGAAAAACAAGCAAGGGATAGTATCCCTCATTTGTGGATGCTAGCACCAAAACCATAGTTGAAAGGCAAGCTGAGAAAAGTTAATGTTATATTTCTTTTTATCTGAAGGCAGCAATGCTGTGAATTTCTTGATGGGTTCTAGAATTAACTGACCACTTATTTTCAGACTTTGTAATTGTGGCATATGTATGGAAGGTATGTATTAATATATTAGAGTAGTATAAAATTAAAGGGAAAAATGTGAACTTCTAAACATATTTTGAAATTAGCATACAGTTTATTTTCAAAGGTCATAATTTTGGTATATATGTGACATATATATATATATATATATATATATATATATATATATGCATGTTTTGGAACAATACAAATGGGAGGGAACAAAAATGACAATAAGACTGGATCAAAGAACTGACTGCCCGAACAATAAGCCTCTGCAGAGAAAACCTTTAAAAAGACAGAAAAAGATGCAATATATGTATGAACTGGGGTGGGGTGGGGGGCATGGAAAAGGGAGTGTGTCTAAATTGGACTGAGAAATGATGTATGAAACACACAAAACACCAATAAAATATTTTATTAAAAATAACCAGAAAAAGAATCATCTGTTTTAATTCCAGCTCTATAATTGTTAAAAGAATGATCACTTAAATCCAGAGTTCTTCAGCTCTGTACTACAGCAAGGACTCTGTGATAATGTACTGTGTGGAGAGCAACAGTGGCAGGGATTTCAGCAGAGAGAGGTTCTATGAAGGCTTGTTGCAAACTCATGGCCCAGTGAAGTTGGAGAAATACTACAAGCATTTACTTCATAATTCTAGCATTTTCATAGCTTCCTAGGTTCTCTGCAGACTTTTCTAGTACAACATAAGGATTAAATGTGCGTGACTGTGTGTGTGGGTATTGAACTACATCCAGGCAAGGATCAAAAAGAACTTGGTATCACAGCTTTACCCATTCACACTTATGCCTTTCTATGGTGCTAAATAGTGTGCAGTATGGCCACACCATAAAATACAACATAGGTATAGAAGGAATATGAATGCATATTTAATAACACAAAAATTATATGTTTTACCATTGACTGAAATACAGCCAATTACGAAATGTTTTCTCAGGGTGTTTCATTTCTTAAACTGAATACATACATGAATATATGAACATCTGCATGTTTATGCATGTACGTTCATGTTTACTATAATAATAATGATATGGAAGATTCTAGTTAAACGGCTAATGGTGAGTGTTGCAGATATACAGACTCAGGGAAGATTAAGATTTTCCTTGGCTTTTACCCCTAAGATTTATTTTTCCTTTTTGTTTTAGTTTTTGAGATAGGCTGTCACTGTTTAGCTTAGGCTGATCTGTGACTTGTCATGCAACCCAGGCTGATCTCAAACTTACAAGCTCAGCCTTAGCCTTCTGAGTTCTGGGATTACAGGCGACTTCCTAAGAACTTTCCCTAATAAGCTTTTCTGTGTGATAGAGACACAAGCAAGAAAGACAGCTAATGACATGGAGGCGTTCAGGACTGTAAGAGAGAGTCAGCAAGAATATTCTCATATTCATCTCTGAGTCCTTCCTGGGAACTTTACCCTGGAGGAAGTACATAGACTAGTATTTTGAAAGCTGGTTTTCTTCAGTGATTCAGTAACATATTCAGTCTTTCCTTTCCTCTTTAGCTGACTTAAAATTTTAGTTAATTAATTAATTAACTAAATTAATAACTAATTAATTAATTAATTAATTAATTTTTGTGTTGGGTGGGTCTGCATGGCTGAGTCTGTTCTTCCCTTCCACCATATGGGGCCCAGGAATCAAATTCAGATGGTCCAGCTTGTCAGCAAATGCCTTTACTTGCTGAGCCATCTTGCTGGCCGTAAAACGAATTTTTAAATTCAGAGGATATCCACCATTCTTTCATAGTGAAATATGTGCAGTAAACAACAACAATAGCAATACGCCCACAAAACGAAATGACAATATAAAAACCCAGTAGACCGTGAAGCAGATAAGAAAAAGAAATATTGCTAAGGCTCTTCACAAAGTTTGGATGAGAGAGAAAGTACTATCTGCAGTCCTCTGCTTGCGCGCAGCTGAGTGCACTGTTCCAGGAAACAACAACATTTATTCTGTTTCTTTGCAGCACTCCCAGTTGGCTAAAAGGCTCTCTCTGGTCAAAAAGATGCTTGGTCATAGCTGCAGCACTGGTATTGGGAGCTTCAAGGTTGACCCCCCACAAGATGATATTCTCAGGCTTGCGCACATTTGTGTTTCTTGGTGAAACATGGTCTCTAAATGTCACCTTACTTCTGTCTAGTGTGGCCTGTGCTCTGACTGGCCAGGGGCTTCCAGGAACCTCCAGCAAATGGATGGCTCAATGCTCCTTCATTATCTTTCACTCTAAATTCCCTTTATGAGTAATCTCTTGTGCCCTGGATGCAGAGCTTGTGTGTGTGTGTGTGTGTGTGTGTGTGTGTGTGTGTGTGTTATAAAATAAAAATCTCAGATAACGCGTGAGTTAATTTCCTTCTTCTCTGCTCACCCCCTGATCCCTACAATGTGACCTCAGAGGTAATAGCACATTTAATTAGCAAAGCTTAATTTAAATGGCCTTGGCTGGTGAAGAATGGAGACTAAAAGGTATTAGTACATTTAAACAAAGAGAATGGCGAGAAGAAAGGGGGAAATTATGTGAGATTTGTGGTGCCAGGAAAATTCTCTCTCAAAAAGAAAGGACACATTTCTGACTTGTAAAAGATTGCTGTAATCAGCCCTTTTTTGAAAGTTTCTTATTTTCTCTCATCCTTTTTCCCCCTAAGATTATTTCAGAATCAAAAATATGTAGTAATAATTCTTTTTTCTAGAACAGCTACTACTTAAATTTAAGCAGGCAAAAGAAAAGAGCTGCTGAATATAGATTTAAATTTATGCATGTGTATACATACATACACATGTACATATGACATGCAGTATGTATGAAATTATGAAAGAAAAATTTAATTAATAAAAAAGTCAAAGGTGCTTAATCATTAAACAAATGTACGAAGGAAATGAAAAAGTTGTTAAAGTTATTTCATAGATTTAATTCTATTTCTTATTAATAAATATTGCATCATGTATCTGATATCTATCTATCCATCTATCTATAAATCTGGAGCTGGAACTATCTTGGAGGAGAGGGAAAAAAGGGACCAGGAGGGGAGGTGGGCAGAGGAGAGGACAGTGGGAAGAAACAAATAAGAATGAAGCATAATGTTATATGAAAATGTCACAATGAAAGCAATTTCCTAATTATGCTAACCAAAATCTAGTTAAAGGATTAGGAAGATTGTCCTCTAGTTAACAATTTAAAAATCTCAAGCTCATATTAACCCTTTTTCCTGTGAACTGAATCCTGCTTTACAGTTGCTTACAAAAGACTGTGTATCCAAAATCCCTGGGCTCCTCTGTTATTGTTAGGGTCTCATCTATCCTCATCCCTCTGCTAGGATGGTACGAGTCAAGAGCAAATGTGTCCTACTGGGCCTTGACTGGAAGGGAGAGCGCACCAGCACAAAGAAAGGAATTGCAACCCAGGGTCAGCAAGCTCAGGATGCTTTGGTTGTCTCCTTTTGTTTGGGGGTGTCGTACCTCTCTCCCAAGGGCTGGAGCTCTGAGAATGCCTGGAACTGGATGAACCAAGTGTGATGCTTCTGTAGAATGAAATACTACTCAGTGATAAATGGATTAAAATAGTAGTATATGCCACAATACAAGATGGAAGAATCAACGTTACTGAAAGAAACCAGATGCAAAAGACCATTTGTATGATTCCATTTATATGAAACATCCAGAAAGGATTACTCTGTAGAGACAGAACTTAGAGTAGTGTTCACTATGGTAACAGGAGGAGTGGGGGTGACTCAAAACGGTGAAAGTGATCTTTGGAGGCTGATGGAAATATTCAAACACCAAATTGTAACAATGGTTGTATGAGTCTGTAGGTTTACTAAAAAACATTGGATTCACACTGAAAATTAATGAATTGTATAGAATATAGACTATTCATAGAAGGAATTTGGGAGAACTCCCTCCGTTTGTATCCTTCTAAACAACTTGAGTATTAATGGTTGTAAGTCTTTTTGAAATATTTTATAGAATTCTGCCATGAAACCATCTGGGCCTGGGCATTTTTTGGTTGGGAGGCTACTTATTACATCTTCAATTTTTTCATGTATTACTGGTCTATTTAGGCTGTCGATCTCTTCTTGGTTGAGCTTTGGTGATTCCCAGGATTTCAGATATTCGTCCATTTCTTCTAGGTTTTCAAACTTAGTAGAATATAAGTTTTTGAAGTAGTCCCATATGATTGTCTGGATCTTTTCATTGTCTGTTGTGATATTTCCCCTTTCATCACAGATTCTATTGATTTGGAGTTGTTCCCTCTTTCTTTTGGTTAACTGGGCTAGAGGTCTGTCTATCTTGTTTATTCTCTCAAAGAACCAACTTTTGGATTCATTGATTTTTTTTGTTATAGTTTTCTTTGTTTCTATTTCATTGATCTCTGCTCTGATTTTGTTATTTCTTCTTGTCTGCCCGTTAGGGTTCATTTCTTTGTGTCCTGCGATATTTTTGCTGCAGTGTAGATCATTCACTTGGTTCTTTCTGTTTTTTTTTTTTTTTTTTATGTCGGCACTTAGAGCTAATACTTCCCTCTTAGGACTGCTTTTAAGTGTCTATAGTTTGTGTGTGTTTATCATTGTCATTCAGTTCCCGATGTTTTTTTCTTTCTTTTTGTTTGGTGCATATATATTTATGATGTGAAATCTTCATCGTCATTGTTCCTTTAATAAACATGTATGGCCCTCTTTGTCTCTTTTGATTTCTTTTGCTTTGAGTCTATTTGTCTGATTAGAATAGCCACACCTGCTTTCTTTTTGGTACCATTTGGTTGGATACTTTCTCTTCCATCCTTCACCTTGAGTTGGTGCCTATCCTTGAAATTGAGATGGGTTTATTGTAGACAGCATATAGATGGGTTTTTTTCTAATCCATTCTCCCAGTCTTGCCTTTTGATTGGGGAGTTTAGCCACCTTAATATTAAGGTTATAATTGAAAGATGGGATGTTGTTTCCTTTCACTTTATTGTCCATTATGGGCTTCTAGCCTCTGATTTTTGCTCCTATGGTTATGTTTTATTAGTTTCTTTTCTGGTGTTTGAGGATTGTTGCTCCTCTCTTCGCCCTTTGAATTGCTTCAAGTATTTTATGAAGAGGTTGTTTTTTCCAGACATGTTATTCCATTAGCTTGTTTATGTCTGGAAGATCTTTCTCTTCCTTCAATATAGTCGATATTTTTGCTGGGTAAAGTATTCTGGGTTGGCATCCATAGTCCCTAACACTGGGAATGCTTTGCTCATTGTTCTTCTTGCTTTCAATGGTTTGAGGCGAGAACGTCATTTGTAATTCTGATGGGTTTCCCTTTGTATGTGACTTGTTTTTCTCTTTGTAGCCCTCAGAATTTTGTCTTTTGTTTTGGGCATGTAGCATTTTAACTATGATATGGTGGGGTGTTTCTTTTCTGATCTTGTTATTTGGGGTCCTATGTGCTTCTTGTATTTGTATGTGGTTGGTCTATTTTTAGTTTGGGGAAGTTTTTCATCTATTATTCTGTGAAGATCTGATCAATACTATTCTCTTGAGATTCTTCTCCCTTCCTCTATTCCTATGATGCAGAGGTTCGGTCTTTTCATGTGTCCCGATTTTTCCTGGTTGTTCCACTTTTGTGTATTTTTAAATTTTTCATAATCTTTATTTTGAGTTTTTTAATTGCTCTGTTGTATCTTCCAGATCTGTATTCTTTGTTCTGCTTCCTCCATTCTTACTTCTGAGGCTTTTTCCCTTTCCTTTTTTCTGATTTTTGTATTCTATTCCTTTTTCGTTCATCCTGTGTTTTTTCGTACTTCCATTTCCTTTTTGAGCTCCTCAATCTCTTCTTGGTGCTTTCAGTCTCTTCTTGTGTCCTTACTTCGTTGGTTGGCTCCTTTTTTCAGTGTTTCTACTTCCTTTCGGAGTTTGTTTTTTTCTCCCTCTAGTTCTTTCTTGAGTTTGTTGGTCTGTTCCTTTAGTTCCTTCTGAAGTTGTCATTTTCCCTCTGGTCCTTTTGGTTTTTCATTCTCTCTCTTTAGTTCTCTATATTCTTTATTTTTTTCTCCCTTAGTTCTTTCCAGAGTTTGTCAATCTGTTCCTTTAGTTCTTTTGATGTTTGTTCATTTATCCCTTTAGGTCCTTTTGAGTTTTTCATTCTCTCTCTCTAGTCTCTGAATTCCTCTTTATGTTCTTTAATTTCTCTGCATAGGTCTGCAATTATTCCTCAAGATCTACCTGGGTCTCTCTCCAAGGGGTTCCCATTGTAGCTGTCTCTTCTACAGTTGGTAGAGCTTGGTGCAGGTTCTTCCTGTGCCTTTCTCATGTCTGTCCCTTATTTTGTCCCTGGCATGTGGGTTCCCTTTTGTGGTTTTTAGGTCACAAATAGGGACGGTTTGCTTTCTTTTCCCTTTCAGATGCCTTTTTTTGTTGTTTTCCCTTTTCTCCTCCTTGTTTATGGAGTATGGACTTGCTGCCTTTTCAATTTTGTTGCGTATATTGGATTGGAAGCCAAAGCACTCTTCTCTTCTTGTTCTGAGGTTCTCCAAAAAAAAGAGTCCACTTGGATTCTCACTGATGGCGGGGGGGGGGGGGGATATATATGCCTGATCTAGCCCATGCTCCAGCAGCCTGCCCAAAGGTCCACCTACACTGGCCCTGTCCCGACTCTCCGCACCCTTTGGCCCAGTGCCCAGGTCCCACCCAAAAGGCCTCAGACCCAGGAAGAACCCAGCTCCAAAGCTACTTGCCCAGGTGACTTCTGGGTAGCCCGCCCAAAGGTGCAGCTGCACTGGCCCTGTCCCGACTCTCTGGACCCTCTGGCCCAGTGCCCGGGTCCTGCCCAAAAGGCCTCAGACCCAGGAAGAACCCAGCTCCAAAGCTACTTGCCCAGGTGACTTCTGGGTAGCCCACCGAAAGGTGCAGCCACACTGGCCCTGTCTTGACTCTCCGGACCCTCTGGCCCAGCACCCGGGTCTGGCCCAAAAGGCCTCAGACCCAGGAAGAACCCAGCTCCAAAGCTACTTGCCCAGGTGACTTCTGGGTAGCCTGCCCAAAGGTGCAGCCACACTGGCCCTGTCCCGACTCTCTGGACCCTCTGGCCCAGCGCCCAGTCCTGCCCAAAAGGCCTCAGACCCGGGAAGAACCCAGCTCCAAAGCTATTTGCCCAGGTGACTTCTGGGTAGCCTGCCCAAAGGTGCAGCTGCACTGGCCCTGTCCCGACTCTCTGGACCCTCTGGCCCAGTGCCCGGGTCCCACCCAAAAGGCCTCAGACCCGGGAAGAACCCAGGTCCAAAGCTACTTGCCCAGGTGACTTCTGGGTAGCCTGCCCAAAGGTGCAGCTGCACTGGCCATGTCCCGACTCTCTGGACCCTCTGGCCCAGCGCCCGGGTCCCACTCAAAAGGCCTCAGACCCGGGAAGAACCCAGCTCCAAATCTACTTGCCCAGGTGACTTCTGGGTAGCCCGCCCAAAGGTGCAGCCGCACTGGCCCTGTCCCGACTCTCCGGACCCTCTGGCCCAGTGCCCAGGTCCCACCCAAAAGGCCTCAGACCCGGGAATAACCCAGCTCCAAAGCTACTTGCCCAGTTGACTTCTGGGTAGCCCGCCCAAAGGTGCAGCTGCACTGGCCCTGTCCCGACTCTCTGGACCCTCTGGCCCAGCGCCCGGGTCCCACTCAAAAGGCCTCAGACCCGGGAAGAACCCAGCTCCAAAGCTACATGCCCAGGTGACATCTGGGTAGCCCGCCCAAAGGTGCAGCTGCACTGGCCCTGTCCCGACTCTCCGGACCCTCTGGCCCAGTGTCCAGGTCCCACCCAAAATGCCTCAGACCCGGGAAGAACCCAGCTCCAAAGCTACTTCCCCAGGTGACTTCTGGGTAGCCCACCCAAAGGTGCAGCCACACTGGCCCTGTCCTGACTCTCTGGACCCTCTGGCCCAGTGCCCAGGTCCTGCCCAAAAGGCCTCAGATCCGGGAAGAACCCAGCTCCAAAGCTACTTGCCCAGGTGACTTCTGGGTAGCCCACCCAAAGGTGCAGCCACACGGGCCCTGTCCCAACTCTCCGGACCCTCTGGCCCAGTGCCTGGGTCCCGCCCAAAATGCCTCAGACCCGGGAAGAGCCCAGCTCCAAAGCTACTTGCCCAGGTGACTTCTGGGTAGCCCACTCAAAGGTGCAGCCACACTGGCCCTGTCCCGACTCTCTGGACCCTCTGGCTCAGTGCCTGGGTCCTGCCCAAAAGGCCTCAGACCCAGGAAGAACCCAGCTCCAAAGATACTTGCCCAGGTGACTTCTGGGTAGCCCACCCAAAGGTGCAGCCACACTGGCCCTGTCCCAACTCTCTGGACACTCTGGCCCAGCACCCAGGTCCCACCCAAAAGCCCGGCTCAAGTATTTTTAACTGCAGTGTTAGATCATTCACTTGTGCTCTTTCTGGTTTTTTTTTTTTTTTTTTTTTTTAATGTAGACACTTAGAGCTTATAATCTTCCCTCTTAAGACTGCTTTTAAGTGTCCCATAGGTTTTGCTGTGTTGTATTATCATTGTCATTCAGTTCCAGAATGTTTTAGTTCTTTCTTTTATCTTCCTTGACCCATTCGTTATTCAGGAGAGTGTTGTTTTAGTCTCCATGTGTTCTTGTAGGTTGTAGGGTTTATCCTGGTGTTGATATTGAGTTTTATTGCACTGTGGTCTGATAGAATGCATGAGATTATTTCAATCTTTTTGTATTTTGATTTTTTCCTGTGTCCCAGTATATGGTCTATTTTGGAGAATGTTCCATGAGGTGTTGAGTGAAAGTGTATTCTCGGTGGTTGGTTGAAATATTGATAGATGTCTATGAGGGTCCATTTGGTGTATTGTGCCATTTAGTTAGTTATGTCTCTCTGTTTATCCTTGTCTGTTGATCTGTCTAAAGGACTTAATGGGGTATTGAAGTCCCCTACTTTGTGTGCTGGGGTTAATCTGTGCCTTGAGATCCTGAAGAATTGTCTTTATAAAGTAAAGTTGGTGTACCGGCGTTTGGTGTGTAATATTCATGATTGTGAATCTTCATCATCATTGTTCCTTTTTTTTTTTTTTTTTTTTTTTGGTCTTTTCAAAACAGGGTCTCCCTGTAGCCCCAGCACTGTCCTGGACTCGCTCTGTAGACTAGCTGACCGGCTGAATACTCTCAAAGATCCGCCTGCTCTGCTCCCAAGTGCTAGATTAAAGGCGTGCACTACCATGCCTGGCCAATTTTTCCTTTAATAAAGATGTAATGGCCCTCTTTGTCTCTTGATTTTTTTGCTTTGAAAGTCTATTTTGTCTGATATTTAAGAATAGGCAACACCTGCTTTCTTTTTTACCATTTGCTGGAATACTGTCTTCCATCCCTTCACCTTAATTGGTGACCTATCCTAAAATTGAGATGGGTTTCTTGTAGACAGCATATAGATTGGTTTTTTTTTCCTAATCCATTCTCCAGTCTATGCCTTTGATTGGGAGGTTGAGCCCATTAATATTACGGTTATAATTGAAAGATAGATGTTGCTTCCTTCACTTTATTATCCATTTGGACTCTAGCCTCTGATTTTACTCTTACAGTTATGTTTTATTAGTTTCTTTTCCTAGGTTGTTTGGGATAGTTGCTTTCTTCTCTGCCTTGAATTGCTTCAAGTATTTGTATGAAGAGTTGGTTTCCACACATGTATTCTATCATCTTGTTAATGTCATGGAAGATTTTCTCTCTCCTTCAACTGTAATTGACATTTTGCTGGGTAAAGTATTCTGGGTTGGCATCCATAGTCCTTTAACACTGGGAATGCTTTCCTCCATGTTCTTCTTGCTTTCATAGTTTTGCGCCAAGAAGTCAGTTGTAATTCTGATGGGTTTTCCCTTTGTAATGACTTTTTTTTTTTTTTGTTAGAATTTTGGTATTTGTTTGGGCATCTAGCAGTTTAACTATGATATGGCATGGGAGTTTCTTTTCTGATCTTGTCTATTTGGAGTCCTAGTGCTTTCTTGTATTTGTATGGGTTTGTTTATTTTAAGTTTGGGGCAATTTTCATCTATTATTCTGTTGAATATCTGGTCAATACTATTCTCTTGAGATTCTTCTCCTTCCCTAGTCTTATGATGGGGAGGTTTGATCTTTTCATAGTGTCCCATAAAAATACACAAAATGGTTGTTCCACTTTTGTGTATTTAAAAAATTTTTCATATTCTTTATTTGAGCTTTTTAGTTGCTCTGTCTTATCTTCCGATCTGATATTTGTTCTGCTTACTCCATTCTATTCTGAGCCTTTTTCCTTTCCTTTCTTCTTGATTGGATGAGTGTTTTAATCCTTTTGGTTTCATCCTGTATTTTCTTTAGTATCTCCATTTCCTTTATGAGCTTCTCAATCTCTGCTTGGTGCTCCTTACTTCATTGGTTGGCTTCTTTTTTCAGTGTTTCTACTTCCATTTTGGAGTTGTTTTTTGTCTCCTTCTAGTTCTTTCTGGAGTTTGTCAATCTGTTCCTTAGTTCTTTCTGAAGTTTGTCATTGTATCCCTCTAGGTCCTTTTTGAGTTTTTCATTCTCTCTCTTTAGTTCTCTGAATTCTTCTTTATTTTCTTTAATTTCTCTGCATAGGTCTGCAATTATTCCTCTAAGATCTGTTCCTTGGGTCACCTCCATGGGGATCCCATTGTAGCTATCTCCTACAGGTTTGGTAGAGCCTGGTGTGGGATTATCCTGTGCCTTTCCCATGTTGTGCCTTTGTCGTGTCCCTGGTGTGTGGGTTTCCCTTTTGTGATTCAAATCACAAATGTCTTTTCACTATGTTAGCAGATTGTTTTGCTTGCCTCCTTCCAATGCTTTTCCCCCCCTCCTTCTTGTTTATGGAGTATTGACTTGTCTAGGTTTCAGGCTTTCAATTTTGTTTATAAATTGGCTATTGGAAGTCTAAGTCACTCTTCTCTTCCTGTTCTGAAGGTTCTCCAAAAAAAGTCCACTTGGATACACTCTCACCAATTCCAGTTGGGGGGTGGGTATGCCTACCTATCTGGAGTGCTGGGTTCCTATGCTTCAGGAGCTGGCCCACACAAAGCCACAGAGGCACCAAACCCCACCTGCCAGTCTCCGGCTGCAAAAGTGAAGGGCGGCTCCACCCAGACAGCCACTCTGTACAAAAGGGTTCAGAGTTAAGACCCTTTTCCAGCAGCGCAGGAGACAATCTACCCTAAAATCTACCTGCCTGAAGCAACTTCTTGGTTCCTATGCCTCAGGAGCTGGCCTGCACAAAGCCACAGAGGCACCAAACTTGACCTGCCAGTCACTGGCTGCAAACGCGAAGGGAGGCTTATATTTTTCAAGAGGCAAAGATGGGACTTGAATATTATGCAAGCTCACACTCATTGCTTGGAGGCAGCTGAAGCCACTCTTAAAATACATCTAGATGTTCGAGCTGATTGTTATAGGTAGCAAGAATGCAACAATTCTAACCCTTCAACATCACACCTTGGATTTGTATGGATGCTTGTGAAACCAAACTACTTAACCCAAATGCAAACCTTTCACTTTGTATTTTTTATTTTTCTTCTTTCTGTTTTTTGTTTGTTTGTTTGTTTTTGCTTTTGTATCAGGGCATGGACATAGAAAAACATCTAGAAACCAGAAAAGCAAAGTGTTATAATATAATGCAAGTCTCTATCCTCTTATGATTAAGCAAGTCCATAGTGTTTGAGCTTCAGAGATGCTTCTGTTCATCAAATAATGTGTGCCTGCTCCACCAAGGTAGTATCTACATAACTATTTTCACAACACCTCCCCCCTCCGTCCCTCCACCACCCCCTCACCACACATACTCGGCAAAGAAACAACTTCCTTCCAGATGAAGCAAGAGCCTGCTGATAAAAATGGAAGCTGAATTCCAGTTGACACTATCTCTTTCCCTGAGTTTGCCCAATAATTGTTTTTCTCCCTGAATAACTAAAGGAGAGGCAGCTGCCGCAGTGAACAGAATTTAAAACCCCATTAATACCGATGACTCATCAGCTGGATTCTATCTCCATGTCTGAAAATGTCAGGAAATTAAAAGACTCCATGGTATCTCTAAGAGTCTAGTCCCAGTCAGAGCAATAACCACTTCTAAATATTCTTGGCCTCATTTGAAAATTGGCTGTCATCTGGGGCTTGGCCTGGTTTGTTTCCATCAGCAAAGGGCAGGACCAACTAGCAGTCTCACTGAGTTACCCCTCAGCTCAGTCCCTTCTCAAGCAACACCAGGACTGTGGGGCTGAGGTTGTGGGTGTTTGCTGCTTTTGGTAGTCCATGCAGCTGGCATATCCTGTATACTCACTCCTCTTAGGTTTCTGAAGGGAATGGTGGCTGCCAAGAGCTGAATCTTGCATGAACTCTTTTGTCCGAATGAGAAGTTGGTAGAGAGGGATGCTTAGAAACATCCAGATAATTGTGTTTTCATTTTTAGTCTTTCTCTGAATATTTAACAGTAATATTCACCTTCTTATTCACTTAAAACAGATCATATAATCTTGTTTTCATTCTGCTGACTTTTGCAGCCTACAAGAGGAACAACCACTTCATTATATAAAAGGAATAAAAATAGATCTTTAGAAAGCAAAGTTTCAAACACTTATTGCAAATCCGGAATGACAAAAAGTTCTAGAAACTATAATACTGCTCATAGGATTGTCAGATTCTTGGCTAATATGTATCTTAATGACAATATGTTTAATAAGCTCCTTTTAAAGATTATATGTCCAGTTTTGAGTACAGATAGCATGAGTGATCATCTGGAGTTGCTGTTCAGAAGGGCAGAGGATTTGCAAATGAATATCTGTGCCAGAGCCTGGGCTGTGGGAATTGGAGGGGTTGTGAGAAGCTGAGTGGTCTTTGAACCATGCTTTGGTGAGGAGGTAGCAGCATAGGGACATGTTGCAAAGGTGAGGGATGTTCTTTTGCATAGAATGCAAGAGCAGAGGCTTAGATTTCAGAAAACAGGATGAGCAGTTTTGAATTATGGAAAGGCTTTCTAGCTGAAGGGAACAGTTTGAAGGTCATTTCACAGTCAATGAAAAGTCAATGAAAAGTTTCTTATCAGCGACAAGAAGGTCCTTTTACTTGTTCATTTATTTGATCCATATTTATTGAGCGCTTACTATGTCATTAATTCTAGGCAATAAAAAGCCCTTGTTATCTTGAATTTGGGGAGAAAGTAGAGGAGACAGATAAAAAACAAACAGAACATACAATACACCAGGCTAAAGAAACATGTTTTAGATAGATGTAAGTTCAGGGAAAGTCTTCTAGAGCCAGTGTCTCTTAACAGAAGAGCTGAAATGAGGGAGTGAATTAGTGAGTAGACCATGTGTGTCTTAGGGAAAGCCAGTCCTGTCATCCCAGAAAATGCTTAGGTCGCAAAGAAGGAGCTGATGATTGAAGCAGAGCAAGGGGATCAATACTACAAAACAGAAGGAGCAGAACACGCAATCAGGAATGAAAACAGAGGAACATTTCCAACTATTCAGTGGGCTTTTGCTTTCACTCTTAATGAACTGGAAGCCCTTGGGTGAATTTGAGGACAAACCAGTATGTTGATCTAGGTTCCCTAAACATCCCCCTAGCTTGTCTCTTAGGATTAGATTTCTGGAAATCTGTGATAGAATCCGCAAAATCAGTTAGGGTGCTATTACAGTGATACCAGGGGGAGGAGACAGTGGGCTAAAGCTATTTGGCAGTAATGAAGGTAATAGGCAGTGAGCACATATCCACACAATTTAAAGGCAGAGCCAGTGGGATTTGTTGATCGAGTGGATTGGTAAAGTGAGAAAGAAAAAAAAAAAAAAAGGGTCAATGGTGACTCCAAAGTTACTAACATGAATAATGACCAGAAGGTGTAGTTGACATGACTGTGTTATAAAAAGCAGCAATTAGCTATGTGTGTAGGGGAATGGAAGGGTGTCAAGGATTTGACTGGGCATTTTGAGCATAAGATTATTAGCCATCTGGTACAAACACTGAACAGAGGGTAGCACAGCTGAATCAGGAATCCAAGGAAGAAGCCCAGACTGTGCATATATGGTTTGGAGAATTGCCGGCATATATGTACATTTCAGACATGAGTGTAGTGAGCTCACCTATAGTGTGAGAAAAGACACAGAAGTTTCCAGAATGGGACAAACAGTGCTTAAAAGTGTAGATGTTCTACAAATGAAGCCATGGATGCTAAGAAGGAGAAGTGGGATGTGGTGAAGAGTGAGGCATTCAAAAAATTCCTTGAGGAAGGTATCTTATCATAATCTTGTCTTTAACAAGTGGACCCACCAATGAATGGCAGTGCCCATGATATCCAGTAGAGATGACAGTCCCCCTTATTCACAAGGGATGTGTTCCAAGTCCTCCTCTGCGTGTCTGAAACTATGTATGGATAATACCTGGCACTCCAAATACTAGATTATGCTATTTTCAACTACATACACTTTTGCTAAAATTTAATTTATAAATTAGACACAGTAATTTATTAACAACTAAGGATATAGAATAATAAAATAGTAATAATAATATACTATAATAAAAGTCATGTCAAGCACACAAATTGCTCATTTCTGGAATCTTCTAAACCATATGTTTAGGCCGTAGCTGACCACAAGCAAATGAAATCGTGGAAGGTAGAACTGGGGAAGAGAGGAGCTGGAACGCTGGGTCCGGGACACTGGTCAGGTTTCCTGTGGAAGAGAATGGGTAGAATGGATGTACATTCCAATAGGACTCATTGGGGTGACTGGGACTGAAGGCCTAGAGGATTATTGGAAGGCCACTGGGTTTTAGCAAACATTGTAAGGGTGAAGAATCTGGGATTCATTGTCAGTTGAGGATGGTGGCAGAGCTATAGCAGCAATGCTAGTGGCAGCAACCAGGTAGATGGACTCGTGGACAAGATGCACTAGCAGGCAGGGAAAAGGCAAAAGCTTCCCCCTCCTTTTCCTTGGACTTCTGCTAAAAGGTGCCACACGTGCTCTCGGTGGGTCTTCCTATTTCAGTTAACACAATCAAGAAAGTCCCTTCCAGATATGGCAGAGGCTTGCCTTAGTTGCTTCTAGATCTAGTCAAGTTGACAAGCAAGGTTAACCATGGCAACTGGTACTCCAAGAGTTAGATATTATCCAGGAAGGGCAGAAACACATAAAACCATTATGTTCTGTAATGAACCTTTGAGCTGCTTGGCCAAAGCTGTGTTCACTTTGAAGTATTAGACTATTAATTTTAACTGGGGTAACTTGGAGGTTTGTTTTTCACAGATGTATAGTTACTTTCACTTTTAATTATTGGACAAATGCAAGTGACATAGTAGGAAAGTAAGATTCACTTTAGTCCAGTTGGAATAATGATGACATGAGGCTGCTAATCATTTTGGGAGGTGACAGATTTCATCCTGTTTTATCCTATAAAATAGTTTTTGCAGAGCTGGAGAGATGGCTCAGCAGTTAAGAGCACTGGCTACTCTTGCAGAAGACCTGGGTTCGATTCTCAGCACCCTCATGGTGGATAAAAACTGTTCCAGCTCCAGTTCCAGGGGAATCCAGTACGGTCTTCTGACCTCTGTAGGCATTGCACAACAGGGGTGCACTTACACACACGCAAGCATAACACTCATACACACACAATAAAAATATAAATAAAATATCATAAAAGAATAGTTTTTGCAAACCACCATCTTTATCAACCTGACCTATGCTGTTTCCAGGCATACCTCTGCAGTGTTAGCCTCACCGTGTGGCCTTCAGCACTAATCATCTGCAGGCTGACATTTATCCCTCTAAAAGTAGGAGTCCGGGGCTGGGAAGATGGCTCAGCCAGTAAGAATGCTTCCTGGTTTTGTAGGTGATCCCAGTTCAGTTCCCAGTACCCACAGGAGGTGGTTCAAAACAGCCATAAATGAGCCGGGTGTGGTGGCACACGCCTTTAATCCTAGCACTTGGGAGGCAGAGGCAAGCAGATCTTTGTGAGTTCAAGGCCAGCCTGGTCTACAGAGTGAGTTTCAGGACAGCTGGGGCTACAGGGAGACCCTCTCTCAAAAAAGACCAAAAAAACCAAAAAACAAAACAGCCATGAATGTAGCTTCAAGGGATCCAACACAGTCTTCTGGCCTCTGCGGCACTCTCAAACACACGGCATACACTCACATACACACATATAAATAAACAAACATAAAAATAACTCTTTAGGAGGTCACATGAGAGCCAGGTGTGGTGGAGGCAGAGGCAGGTGGGTCTCTGTGAGTTCAAGGCCAGCCTGGGAGACCCTCTCTCAAAAAAGACCAAAAAAATAATGAAAAAAGAGGCCACATAAAGAAGATTGCTTTCAAGTCTCCTCTATCTCTGTGCCATGTCTCACAAATTTATTCAAGTTAAATTCTGCTTTTTTTGGTCTTTTTCAAGATAGGGTCTCCCTGTAGCCCCAGCTGTCCTGGAACTCACTCTGTAGACCTTGAACTCACAAAGATCTGCTTGCCTCTGCCTCCCAAGTGCTAGGATTAAAGGCGTGCGCCACCACGCTCAGCCCAGTGTTAAATTCTTGTAGTATATAACTGCTTGTCAACTCCCAAACATGATGTCTGTCAGGTCCAAGTGACTTTAAAATATAAACACCAAAGATGGCATTCTGTAGATTCAAAAATCTAAACTTTCAGGGCTGGAGAAATGGCTCAGTGGTTAAGAGCACTGACTGCTCTTGCAGAGGACTGGGGTTCGATTCCCAGCACCCACATGTTGGCTAAGAACTGTCTTTAACTCCAGTTCCAGGGGAATCTGATGCCCTCTTCTGACCTCTGCGACATTGCACAACATGGATGCACCAACCTACATGCAGACAGTACACTCATACACATAAGAATAATAAATACTGCTCCAGGCAGGCAAAAACTTAGGGCATTGACCCACAGGTGCAGAACAATTGATTTGCTGAGTTGTGGCAGAGGGACCAGTGGCAGGTGGACCTAGATTGGACCCCTAAATCCTGCCAGAGCGTGGCTGCCCGGCTGGGTGCTCCCCCCCCCCAGTCACAAGTGGGAGGAGGTCCTGGGTTTGGGATCAGGCGTGGATGCCGCCATAGTCTGGTCCTGTGCAGGGGTCAGGAGCAGCCTGCCACTGCTCCAAGCAGGTAAAAACTTAGGGCATTGACCCACGGGTGCAGGACAATTGATTTGCTGAGTTGTGGCAGAGGGACCAGTTGCAGGCGGACCGAGATTGGACCCCTAAATCCTGCCAGAGTGTGGCTGCCCGGCTGGGTGGCCCCGCCCCCCTGGTAGTCGCAAGTGGGAGGAGGTCCTGGGTTTGGGGTCAGGCGCAGACACCGCCATAGTCTGGTCCTGCGCAGGGGTCAGGAACAGCCCGCCACTGCTCCAGGCAGGTACTGGGGGGCGGGCTAAGTCAGGAATACCGCCCCCCCAACAACTGGAATTGAGGAGAGAGTATCCAGTGGATTAAGAGAACATTCAGAATAGGAAAGGAAGAGACTTCCAGTATCCAATATATAAACAAAAGTGAAAGCCTGAAACCTAGACAAGTCAACACTCCATAAACAAGGAGGAGGGAAGGAAGAAAAAAAAAAACATTGGAAGGAGGCAAGCAAAATAAAACAAACTTTCAGCCTTCAACAAACTGAAAAGGCATTTGGGATTTGAATCACAAAAGGGAAACCCATATGCCAGAGAGACGACGAAGAGACGACATGGGAAAGGTGCAGGATAATTCCGCACCAAGCTCTACCAACCCAGTAGGAGACAGCTACAATCGGATCCCCCTGGAGGTGACCCCAGAAACAGACCTTAGAGGACTAATTGCAGACCTATGAAAAGAAATTAAAGAACATAAAGAAGAATTCAGAGAAGTAAAGAGAGAGAATGAAAAACTCAAAAAGGACCTAGAGGGATACAATGACAAACTAAAGGAAGAATTCAGAGAAGTAAAGAGAGAGAATGAAAAACTCAAAAAGGACCTAGAGGGATACAATAACAAACTAAAGGAAGAGATTGACAAACTCCAGAAAGAACAGCCTTTATCCCAGCACTTGGAGGCAAAGTCAGGCGGCCTCTGTGAGATTGGAGGCCAGCTGGTCTACCTAGTAAAAGTTTAGACCAGCTGCGTTTACAGGGAGACCTTGTCTCAAACCAAGCAACCAACCAAGCAACCAACCAAGCAACCAACCAACCAATAAAACCACTATTAATTCCCTCCTTTATTTCCCCCACCTCTTAAGTCTATGAAAAATCAAAGGCTGGTAGCAGCATTAGGAAGAATGTGTGGAAATTGGTCTAATGTCTAGAAGGAGCATGAACCCTTGACTGCTTTGGAGGGGAGTTTAGCAATACAGTTTTGTGTGTGTGGTGCTGGGGATCAAACCCAGGGTCTTTTCCATGTTGGTCAGGAGTTCTTCGCTGAGCTGTAAGCCTAGGGCAGCAGTACATTTAAAAATGTGACGATCGGGGTGCGGACTGGAGAGCTAGCTAGCGTTAAGAGCACCGGACGCGTCTTGCAGAGGACCCAGGTTCGAGTCCCCAGCACCCACATGGCGGATAAGAACCGTCTGAAATATCGGAAACTCCAATTCCAGGAGAAACTCCAGTTTCATGGGGAATCTCTGACCCTCTTCTGAACCTCCGCGGCATTGCCACTACACGGTTGCAACAGACCTGCATGCAGACAGTACTATTCATACACATACAAATAAATAAATATAAAAATAATGTTAAAAAAAATTTAAAAAAAAAAAATGTGACGATCAAGGCATGATTCGCTCGTTCCTTCCAATTCCAGCACTCAGGAGGCTGAGGTAGAAAAACCATTGTGAATTCAAGGCCAGCCTGGGCTTACTTCTTCGAGTAAGTTCCAGGTCAGCTTGGCTACAGTGTGAGACCCTGCCACAAACACAGAACAGAAACTTGTAATATGGGGCTAGAAAGATGACTCAATGGTTAAGAGGCCTTACTTAAGAGGATCTGAGTTCAGTTGCCAGAACCCACATTAGGCAGCTCACAACCACCTGTAACTCCAGCTCCAGAGGGATGGACACCTCTGGCCTCAGTGGGCACCAGCCTGCAATGTTGGGGGACACCACAGACCCAGACACATTCATAAGAAAATAAAAATAAGTCTGGTTTGCTGGAGCGATGGCTACCGTTAAGAGCAATGGGTGCTTTTGCAGAGGACCCAGGTTTGATTCCCAGCACCCGCATGATGGCTAACAGCTGTCTGTAACTGGAGCTCCCAGGGAATCTGATGCCCTCTTCTGACCTCCATGAACATTGCACAATACGAGTACACTGACACACATACAGGCAATACACTCATATACATAAAATATTTAAAAAAATTTTTTTAAATCTTAACAACAAACCCCAAATGTAATGAGACCTAGATCTTTAAGTCCTGGTCCAAGTGACTGTATCTTGCAGCAACTTGTCACTTAAGTGTTCTGTGGTTCAGGTTGTAGCTAAGCAAGTTGTTCTTCCCACGGTCATGGTGTTTTGCTGAGGCCGGATCCACAGAAAGGCCAGGATGGATGACACATCAATGTCTACCTTTCTCAAGAGTCTGCTTCTGTCCGGCCTTACGCTGTCTGAGCTGCACCACCACGCCCAGGTTTACATTTTTTTTATTAACTAATTTATTTTTATTTTACATGCTTGCTTGTTGCCATTGCAATGTATCTGATTTGCACTTGGTGACACGAAAAGCCTACAGAGGCCCGAAGAGGGCACTGGATCCCTTGGAACTGGAGTTATGGATGGCTGGTGAAGGTGGGGGTTGGTGAGTGGTGACTTGGAGAGAAAGCAACTGCCCATTCCTACCCAGTGCTTGGTCGCCTTCCGTATTAGCTAATCTTGAATGAGTCTTTCTGTGGGTCGTGGTATTATCCAGCCCAGGGCAGATATCAATTTTACATTCCCCTCCCTCCAAACAGGCTTGAGGATGCGGTAACAATTGTATCCCTTCAATGACATATGAATTCTGTTTCTACCCATTCTCTAGAGACTTCTGTGTACACAAGAGCATGTACCAAGGGGCTTGTCACACCATTGTCACAGAAACACTAAATACAAGTCAAGAAAGCACCTGAACGTCCAACAACAGAGGAAGAGTGTTTACCCCGAGGCCTCGCTGCAACATGGGGTCAGGAATAGACCCCCAAAAACCGGAGCAGCGGAGCGTTGGTCTCAGCGGGGACAGGAGCCTGCTGCCGGGTCACTGATGACCTGAGTTCTAGTCGCTGTGGGAGGCCACGTGGGTAGAGAGAAACCACAAATCCCCTGGAAGTTGTCCTCTGTCCTCCATGTGTGCACGTGGCACGCACATCCCCACACACGTGCACAGATACATGCCCACGTACATGCACACACGTACACACGCACATTCACACACATGCACACACATGCACACACACATCCCCAGGCACATCCCAACACACATGCACATGCTACACACAAACATACCTCAACCATATGCCACCCACATCCCCCACTCCCACCACACATGGACACACATCCCCATACACGCCCACACACATGCCCACACACCCACACATGCACATACACATGCCCACATACATGCCCACAACATGCCCACACACATGCCCATGCACATGCACACATGCCCACCACACGCACACATGTCCACAACATGCCCACAAACATGCCCACACACTGCACATGCATATGACTATGCCCATGCACACACATGCCCTCTACATTTCCACACATATACACATGCACATGCACACACACCCACACCCACAACACACACCCACACATATGCCTGCAACATGCCAACACACATGTCTATGCCCATACACACATGCGCCCACACATGCCGCCCACATGCCCCCCACACGTGCACACACATGCCCACATGTCTACACACATGCACACACACATGTCTATGCCCATGCACACGTACTCCCCACATGCCACACACATGTGCACACACATACACACTGCCCACATACATGTCCCACATATGTCCACACACATGCCCACACCCAAGCACACATGCGCACACACAGCCCACAACATGCCCCCCACAGGCACACCCACACCCACACACATGCACAGACCCACGCACACACTGCCTCTCATGCTCCATGCACACACCCCGCACACACTGCCTCTCATGCTTCATGCACACACACACACATGCCCGCACACATGCACACAACATGCCCCCGCCACGCACACCCCCCACGCACATGCCCACACATGCCCACATTCACATGCATAAACACAGCCCACACACTAATGCCCCCTCACTCGCCACCACACATGCCCACACAATTGCCCATCCCTCCCCACAATGGCCCATGCCACACATGCACACACACGACACCCCCACCACATTTCATGCCCAACACAACAAGCACACTCCCCGCACCCAACCACATGCCTACACACATGCCCACAACATGCCCCCCACATACCCCCACATGCCCCCACATACATAAATTTAAAATGTCAGGAAAATCAGAAGAAGGCAGATTTATGAATACAAACATGGCTCAGTTTCCAAGATAAATTGCATTAAAGAAAAAAATAAAAGCACACTCCACATTGACAAATAGAATTGAACAGGTACTCAAAGGGTAGTTGGCTCAGTGGTTTAAGAGTTCTATTTGGCAACACATGAATAGTGGGCAGCGGCAAAAAACAATAATAATAATGTTTATTACTCGGCAAACTTTGTATACATGTAAAGTCACAGGGAAAAGGGATGGGAAGAGGGGAGAACACACGTTGCCTACAACTCTGTTTACATGGTGCTGGGTATTGAATCCAGGGCCTCAGACATACTTGGTAAACAAGCACTTTACCCTGAGCTCTACGGCTACACCCCAGGACTACATCTTAATAAGGCAGGGGAGATGTAGTTGTTGGGGGACCATGTATGCCAAGAGAATACTACACACACACACACACACACACACACACACACACACAACACACACGAAATATGAATGACAGGGTATCAGGTAGCCTAAGCTAGCTCTAAACTGGCTATATAGCCGAGGTTCCCCGTGAACTCCTGAGCCTCTTGCCTCTACCTTCCAACTGCTAGAGTTACAGGCAGTGCCACTATCTCTGGATTCCTTAGTAATATTTTTCTTTAAGATTGTATTCTCTAAACCCAGACGCAGTCGCACATACCTTTAATATTAGCACTGGGAGGCAGAGGCAGATGGATCTCTGTGAGATCAAGGCCAGACTGGTCTTTATAGTGAATTCCAGGTAGCCTGGGGCTACAGGGAGACCCTGTTTCAACAAAACAAAACAAAACAAAACAAAACAAAACAAAACAAAACAAAACAAAACAAAACAAAACCAAACAACGTTGTCCTCTGGTCTGCCGGGGTGTGCTCTTCTCTAACCCTCTACGAAATAAGTAAATAAAAAGTAATAAAAAAAATTTTTGGAAAAGATAATGTACAGGCTAAAACAAAACACTTTGAAAAATCACACTGGAGGCATGGAACACTCGTGGGTTCAAAGGAACTCCTGGAGGCTCCATCCATCAGCTTCTCCTTCCCTCTTTCACTGCCTCTAATGGGGGGGGCAGGGTAAGTATTATTTACAAATTTCATCACCTAAATGACATGCTGCACAGTCTTGCCTCTTTTCCAACTTTGAGTATTTTTCTTTCTCTGGCATCTCTAAGTTGCTGAGATCCAACACGTCGCCACAGGCAGCCAAATCTGTTTTCAACCACCCCCCCACCCCCTAATCACATAATCCATTGTGTGAACACAGCACACTGGTTCCTTCTCTTTCCAAAGGGAGATCTTCAGCTTGGGAATTATGAACAATGCAGCTCCCAACATCCTTGCAAAGGTTTCCTGGTCCATGTGTGTAAGCGTCTCTATATCTAGAATCTTCACTGAATAAGCTCCTCTGAACACTCCAAGCTCAGAATCTGCATTTTCACAAGGTCCCTGGGTCGTCCAAATGTACAGGACAGTGGGTGTGCCCCGTCATGCAGCTGGGTCATGGCATAGGCCCCCTCTCAACTTTCCTGGGAAGTACAACACTCTTTGCCAAGGTGGACTTCTTGGTCCACATTCCCATGTACATGTTACTTTTTAAATTAAAAAGAGACTGGCTGGTGGCTGTTGAAATGACTCGGGCTTTTCACAAGCACTTGCTGTGTACGCCTGATGACCTGAGTTCCACCCCAGAACCCATGGTGGAAGGAGAGAACCAAGCCACACAGCTGTCCCGTGATCCTCACATGCACCTGTGGCATGAGTACACCCACATACACATCTTACAACACACACAAACACACACACACACACACACACACCCCACACACACACAATTAAATAAAAAAGAAAGTCCTTGGGCTGGGGCTTGTGTAGCTCAGCTGGGAGTGTGCTTCCTGGTGTGCAAGAAGAGTCTCAAGCCCCACAGAAAATGGGTTGTTGGGGTGCTTGTGCTGGTTGCTGACTGTAACCTCAGCAGTCAGGAGGTGGAGGCTGGAGGATGAAGAGTTCAAGGCCATCTTTGACTACATCACAGAATTCAAAGCCAGCCCTGGGCTTAAGTAAAGATTTATCTAAGGAAGGAAGGAAGGAAGGACGGAGGGAGGGAGGGAGGGGAGGGACGGGAGGGCGGGGGGGATTGGTAAGTGGGAGAAGAAAGGGAATGGGAAGGGGAGGAAGGGAAAATATCACCTAGGAGGGACTATTTTATAAAGGCACATTTACATCCCTACATTCCCATACCCAGTACTGTGTCCTACTGGAGGAGGGTCTATTTAGGTAACAGGGAGTACTAGCGCCTTCTCTCACTCCTCCTTTTTTTTTTTTTGTCTTTTCGAGACAGGTCTTCCCTGTCAGCCCCAGCTTGTCTGGAATTTTTTTTTTACTTGTAACAGGTGGCTTGAACTCACAAGAATCATTGCCTGCCTCTGCCTCCCAATTCTAGGATAAAAGCTGTGACCACCACGCCCGTCTCTCTTTTTTTTTTTTATTTTTTTTGAGATGGGTCTGCCTCTCAGTTGGCCTGGAACTCACTCTCAGATCAGGCTGGCCTTGAACTCACAGAGATCTACCTGCCTCTGCTCCCGAGTGCTAGGATTAAAGGCGTACGCTACCACGGCTGGATGGTTCTAAGCTGTCATTTGGATGCTGGGGATCAAACCCGGGTCCTCTGCAAGAGCAGTCAGTGCTCTTAAACGCTGAGCCATCTCTCCAGCCCCAGGCCTCTTTCTTTATAGAGCAAACAAGAGTTCTCCAGTTCACCTGCAGGATTTAGAAGTTCTTGGAAGCTTCCAGGCTCAGGGCAACATGTGACAGGCAGTCAGTTACAAAAAGTGATTTTCCTGCCCTTTATGGCAAACAACAAAATCTCACAGACCCCTGGTCCTGTTGCAGGCTTTGTGTCTCTTTGTAACAGCTGGGGATGAAGTGTCTTCCCTGGGTAAAGTCTTCACTGCCAACTGTTGGCCTCTTGAGAAGTGATTGGATGGGGAGTGCTCTGACCTCATCAGAGGACTGAACCATTGGCCAATTAGAATGCAATAGGTTGGTGGAATCTCCCTGGTGGGGTTCTGTGAAGGAAGTGGGTCACTGGCGATGAACCCTGGAAGGGGTTCCCAGACCTTTCTTGCTCTCTGTTTCCTGCTGTGAGGAGACGATGGTGTATAGTAATTTTTTCCCAACTGAAGCACTTCCTTCAGGAAGCAGGAAGCTCATGAGACTGGAAGTACTGTGAGCACTCTTCTATCACATGTCTGATGAGCGGCTGCTGTGTCTTTGCACCCTTACCACCCTGCTCTGCCTCACCTCAGACCCAGAGGACTGTACGCTGAGTCAGTATTAAAACTCTGTTCCTTTAAGTTGATTCTCTTATAACAATGGAAAGCTGACTGACACATTTTCTCACAGACATGGTTATATTTCCTATAAGACCAAACACAAAGCCATGTCTTTAATAAAGATTCACTGGGTTCTGAGTGGGTGTGAGGATGTGTAACAATGGCCTAAAAACAAGTTAAATCTGCTTTTATTTCATTTTTATGGGTATGAGTGTTTTGCCTTCATGTATGTAGTAAATAAACCCATGTGTGCAAGGCACACAGAGGAGGAAGACAGTTACACACTGTTGTTAGCTACCATGTGAGTGCTGGGAACTGAACCTGCGTCCACTGACCCATCTCTCCACCCCCAGAGGAGAACCTCGGGAACCAGCTCTCTCCTCCCACCATGTGAATCCTGGGCATCGAACTTGGGTGGTCAGACTTGGCAGCAAGTGCCTTTACCCACTGGGGTATCTTGCTGGCCCACGTGTTGATGTCGATGTCTTTTCCTTTAATTAGTTTTAGGGAGCAGGGATTGAACCCAGGGCTCCAAGTGTGACAGCACTTGACCTCCCAGCTATGTCTTCAGCACCGTGTTTCTTGGCTGTTTTTGTTTTAATAATTTTTTTTATTTAGATGTTCATGAATGTACTTGTCTGCATGTAGGTGTGCACCCATGTCATGCAAAAAAAAAAAAAAAAAAAAAAAAAAAGAGGGTGTCTGATTCCCCTGCATAAACTGGAGTTAAAAGACAGAGTTCTCAGCCTGCTATGTGGGTGCTGGGAATCCAAACCCAGGTCTTCTGCAAGAGCAGTCGGTGCTCTTAACAGCTGAGCCATCTCTCTAGCCCCATTTCTTGGCTTTTTTTTTTTTTACATATTTCTAAATTACAGACATATATAAATATGCAGATAACTCCAGGATTGCAGGCAAGTTTCATCTGGGGGAGTCACTGACTGTCGGCCTGGTGATGCTGAAGAGGTCTGCACCTGTGCATACATGTGATTGGCAGTCCTGACCATGTGTGTGCCTGTTGAATTGTCCTTAGTCCTATTGTGATGTCTTATTGATTCATGTGTTCCTTAAGAAAATATTTTAGCAGCTATAAGATTAAAAAATTTTTTTTAGCCAGGCATGCCTTTAATCCCAGCACTCAGGAGGCAGAGGCAGGTGGATCTCTGTGATTTTTTTTTTTTATGTAATTTTTTTTTACATAGTGAGTTCCAGCTCATCTGGGGCTACAAGAGACCCTTATCTCCCCACCAATTATTTTCTTTTTTTTACTTCTATTTGAGNCTGTGAGACTAGGGGCAGCCTGGTCTACATAGCGAATTCCAGGCTAGTTGGGGCTACAAAGAGACCCTATCTCCCCCAATTTTATTTTCTTTATTTTTACTTATATGTTGAGTGAATGCCACATGTGTGCAGGTGCCCACAGAGGCCAGAGGAGGACACTGGATCCCCCCTTGCCCCCCCACCCCCCCCAGGCTGGAGTTACAGGTGGTTGTCAGCCACCTGATGTAGGTGGTTCGAAGGGAACTCTTGTCCTCTGGAAGAGCAGAGAGTGCTCTTGACCACTGAGCCAGCTCTCTAGCCCTCTCACACGCTCCTTTTCTATTTGTACAGGTCATTATTTCAACTCTAGAACAGTTTTGTTTTATATTTTTATTACATTTGTGTGTGTGTGTGTGTAGAGTCAATTCTCTTCTTCTACCATGTAGGCTCAAGGGATTGAACTCAGGTTGTTGATCCTGATAACAAATGCCTATCTGCTGAGCCATCTTGACAGCTTGTTTGTTTTTTTGACCAGGGCTCATGTAGCTTACGCTGGCCTTGAACCCCTGATCTTCCTGTCTCTAGCTCCTAAGGGTGGGGATTACAGGTGTGTGCCACTATGTCCTTCCAGTATAGGGGAGGTCATACTGGAAATGTACATGTTTAAATGCCTTTATTATTAAAGGAGCAAACAAAGAGGTAAGACAGAACATGAGAATAATAAAATAAGTTGAAAGGGAAGCAGAGAGAAGGATCTTTTCAAAATAAAATTTGAAATCTGTTAATAAGTAAAATGGAACTAAGGAATGGAAAGAGCAGATGAAAGCCCGGGTTCCACCATTTCTTTATTTTTTAAAAATTTTTAAAAAATTATTTATTTTATTTTATTTTTTGGTCTTTTTGAGACAGGGTCTCCCTGTAGCCCCAGTTGTCCTGGAACTCGGTCTGAAGACCAGGCTGGCCTTGAACTCACAAAGATTCGCCTGCCTCTGCCTCCCAAGAGATAGGATTAAAGGTGTGTGCCACCACGCCTGGCTAAATTTTATTTATTTTGTATGTGTATGAATGTACTGTTTGCATGCAGGTCTGTGCACCTGTGTCATGCAACAACGCAGAGGTCAGAAGAAGATGTCGGATTCCCCTGGAACTGGAGTTAAAGATGGTTCTCAGCCAGCTGGGGATCGAACCCAGGTCCTCTGCAAGAGCAGTCAGCGCTCTTAACCACTAGGCCATCTCTTCAGTCCCCCGCTTTTTCTTTAATACAAAGGAGTAAGTAAGTTCTTGGCAAACTAAGTAGAAAACTGAAAATAATATGAATATATGTGCACATAGGCAAAATATATGCAAATGTGACTATATTATATATGATGGTAACATAAAAGTTGATAGACTCCCCCCTAAAAAAGAAGATAAGACAGTGTATTAAAATGACTTTAAGGGCTGGCGAGTTGGTTTAGCAGGTAAAGGTGCTTGCCACCCTGACGACCTGAATTTAATTCTCTGGATCCATGTGCTGGAAGGAAGAGAATCAATCCCCAAAAGTTGTCCTCTGAGCTCTATGTGTGTGTCCTCTGACCTCCACACGTGTGTCCTGACTTCTACATGTGTGTTGTGTCATGCCCGGAGCACACAAAATAAAATTAAAATGTAACAACAAAAAAATTTGAAGTGATTTTAAGAAAACATTAAATGGAAATACAGCATTGCTAGAATGGAAAATTTAGGGCCATGTGAATGATGTTCTCCTTTGCAAAAATGGATCCAAATCAGGTAAATAGGGACATTGGGATACCTTGTCCTGGGCAGTGAAGAAGAGCCTAAATGATAGGCAATTTCCAAGGCAGCAGATAACAGCAGGCCACTGAGGAAGGGGGTGGGGGGAATGAGCTAAACCACAAGCAGGAATCAGACAAAGGGGGCTGTGGAGACGGCCCAGTGGTTAAGAGCACTGGCTGCTCCTCCAGAGGACCCGAGTTTGGTTCCCAGCACCCATATTGGGCAGCTCATGACTGCCTGTAACTTCAAGTCCAGGGGCTCCAAAACTCTGAGGGAACCTACAATCACATGCTTACACAGACACACACGCACACACAAAATTAAAAATAATAAAAGAATAAGATTTTCTTTCCTCTTGCACCATGTAACTATTTTTAAAACAGAAAAACTCTATTTATAATTACAATAAATGTAAATTACAATAAAATTATAGAATAGCTGAATGTGGTGGTGTATGCTTTTTTTAATACTTTTAAAATTTTAATTAATTAATTAATTAATTAGTATGAATGTACTGTCTGCATGTAGGTTTGTGCGACCATGTCATGCAATGCTGCGGAGGTCAGAAGAGGGTGTCGGACTCTCCTAGAACTGGAGTTAAAGACAATTCTCAGCCGCCATGTGGGTGCTGGGGATCGAACCTGGGTCCTCTGCAAGAGCAGTCGGCTCTCTTAACCGCTAGGCTATCTCTCCAGCCCGGTGGGTGGTGTATGCCTTTAATCCCAGCACTTGGGAGGCAGAGGCAGGTGGATTGCTGTGATATAGAAGCCAGCCTGGGATGGTCTACATAGAGAGTTCCAGGCCAGCTGGGGTTACATAGTGAGACTCTGTTTAAAAACAACAACAACCAGAAACCAGAGGGGCTGGAGAGATGGCTCATCAGAGCACCGGCTGGTCTTGCAGAGGTCCTGGGTGAATTCCCACAGTCCCCATGGTGGCTAACAACTTTCCTAACTCCAGTTCCAGGGGATCCAACTCCCTCTTCAGTCCTCTGTGGGCACTGCATGCACATGGCGCACTTACATACATGCAGGAAATACACTCATACACATAAAATAATAATATATTTAAAAAAAAACAACCCAAGAATGAAAAAAATAAAGAGAAACTAAAACCTTACATCAGAATAGACTGTGAGCTGGGTGTGGTGGCACACACATGTGATCCCAGCACTTGGGATACTGAGGAAGGAGATCTTCATGAGTTTGAGGCCAGCCCAGGTTATGTAGTAAAACCCTGTGTCAAAACAAAAACAAGCTGGGTGTGGAAGCACATACCTTTAATCCCAGCACTCAGGAGGTAGAGGCAGATGGATATCTGTGAGTTCAAGGCCAGCCTGGTCTAAAAAGACAAAAAAACAAAACAAAACCAGACCCAAAAACAAATACAAAGGGTCTGGCGAAATGGCTCAGCAGTCAAGAGCTTTGATGCTCAATCGACCAGCCCTACTGGGAAGCTCACACGTGACCTTAACTCCAAGTCAAGGGTTCTGATAACTTCTTCCGGACTCTATCTGTGCCTCGCGCAGAAATAGAATACAGCATAACCAAACCAAACCTAAACAAATGAAAGACATAGCCTTTTTATGGAGCTCACTTTGGGATATCGAACCTTTGGGAAAAGAAGGAAATACAGAAGAATAATTCTGCAGGTTACTTCCTGGGGGCATCAAAACCTCAGAACAATCAAACAGCCCTAAGGAGGGAGATGGTTGAGGCAAAGGTGGCCAGTCCACCCCCCTTGGGCTGCATCCATCCACAGGGCTATCAAGAAATGGGATAAAAACTTGCAGAGAAGTATACCTAACATAGCACCATTGTAATAAAAATAGGAAGCTCCCCCCCCCTTTTTTTTTTTTGTCTTTTCGAGACAGGGTCTCCTGTAGCCCCAGCTTTGTCCTGGAACTCCTCTGTAGCGCAGGCTGGCCTTGAACTCACAAAGATCCGCCTGCCTCTGCCTCCAAGTGCGTAAGATTAAAGGCGTGCGCACCCGCCCCGGCGAAGCCCCCCTTTATTTTTGAGACATGACTGTCTCCCTTTAGCCCGCCTGGTCTGGAACTCACTATGTAACCAGGATGAACCTTGAACTAATAAGAGATCTGTCTGCCTCTGCCTCCTGAGTGCTGGTGATTTAAAGTTGTGTGCCACCACACCAGGTTCTGTGTTATTTTTGAAGAGTAACTTTTAGGGAGTGGTTAGTGTTGGCTTGGTTTTTTGTTATGTTGTTGAAAGAAGAGAGAGAGAGATCAGAGAGACAGAGAAAGACAAACTGAGTATGGCAGTGTACCATATAATTCCAGCACTTGAGAAGGAAGGAAGCAGAACCATCAAGAGTTGAGGCCGTCCTGGGCTCCGAGTGACCTTGCTCAGAGGAGGAGGGGGAGAATTATAAAATACATAGGTATACACACATGATACATGTGGAAAGCAGCTTATAAATGGAGCTATAATGATGTGTAGACAAATACAGACTGTGGGAAGGCATAGTATACTCCATTGCACCCCAACTTTACATGTAAAACCCATGTAACAAGCCACTTGATGTGGGTGCTGAGAGCTGAAATTTGGGTCCTCTGCAAGAGGACATAGTTCTCTTAAAATTTATTTTTATTTTATGTTATGAGTGTTTTGCCTGCATATATGTAACTACACCACGTGTTAATGCCTGCAGAGGTCTGAAGAGGACAATTGAATCCTTGGAACTGGAGTTATATAAATGGTTGTTAGCTGACATGGGTGAACTAAACCCAGGTCCTTGGCTAGAACTGCAAGTGCTCCTAACTGCTGGAGCCATCACTCTAGCCGAGTATACATATCTTAACCAACAAGATATCTTTCCAGCCCCCAAGGAAGGGAACTGTAATCCCAAATTTATGAACTTTATTAAAATATCTAACCTTGGGCTGTAAAGATGGCTCAGCAGGTAAATTACTTCTTGTGGACAAACTCAAGGACTTGAGTTCCATCCTTGGAATCTACATGATGGAAGGTTAGAGCCAACTTCTACAAGTTGTCCTCTGATCACAAATACTCTGTAGCAGGAATGCACCCCCTACCCCCCCAATAAACAAATGTAGAAAACCATTCTTTTTCTAACCTTATGTTGCAAGATTTCCTGTTTTCTAAGCACACAAACTATTACTATAGCTGATAAGAAAATAGAGAATTTCTGCCAGTGAGAGCACAGCAATCAGAATTATGTTCAATATTAAGGACCAAAGAAAGAAAACAGACAAATCCAGACTCTAAGGTGGAGGCTATCACAAGGGATTTGAACTCCGAGCTCCCAAAGGTAAAACCTTAGGCCCCCCCCCCCCCACCGAGACAGGGTCTCGTGGAGCCCAGGCTGGTCTCCAGCTTGCTATGCAGCTGAAGATGATGTTGAACTTGTGACCATCCTCCATGTCTGGAGTCCTGGGATGACAGGCCTGCACCACTACCCCCAGTTCATGTGGTGCTTAGGATAGAACTCAGTGCTTCCTACATGATAGGTGAGTATCCTACTGGAGAACCACATGTCCAGCCCACAACCTCAGGGTTTCTATACCACCATCTTGTATTTCTCTGGTTATTACACAAACCAGAAGTCATACTTTTACATGAACGTGACTATTTTTACAGTTCTCATTATTGGAGAAAGTAGCACTCTGGCCAAGGTACAACTAAGTTGTCTCATGAAATTCAAAGATGATTTTTTATTTTTTTGAATAGTGGCCAGCCTTCCTCATAACCAACCCTGCTGATACTGGTTATTAGAGATTACAATCTTGGACAATGTTTTTAGATATAACTACATTTATTCTGTCTTGCTCTCTGGTGCCACCTACCGTCCACATAGCATTTCCATTCAAAGATGGAATTCCTATCTCAACATGGCTCATACTTGCCAACAAGGTGGGTGCTTTTATCCAGACCCCGAATCTGAGCAGAGAAGAACATTTAAAAAATATCTAGGCTGGGCAGATGGTATATGCCTTTAATTCCAGCACTCAGGAGCAGAGTGCAGGCTCAATAGGGAGTTCCAGTGAGGGCCTGTCTCAAAAACCAAAACCAAAACTTGAAACTAGAAAACTGTCAAAACTCTGTCAAATTTTATCAGGAACTCAATCCTATTTGCATATGAACAGAAATATCAGAATCTTCACAGAGTCTGAAGTTACAAATAACAGTTGGTTAAAGCCAGATGTGGCAGGGTGTAGAACTGTAAAGTAATCCCAGCATTGGGGGGAGGGAGAGGAGGACTTGAGGCAGGAGGATCTTAAGTTTGGGACCAGCCTGGTCTAAAGATCAAAACCATTTCAAATACAGAAACAACACAGTTTGAATGGGTCGCTTTAGGTACTAAATATATCTGATGTATCTGTGGAAGGAGGAAGATACTTGTGCAGTACTTCTGAGGGGACTAAGTCCCTGCTGTTCCAAGTTCCGTCTGATGACATAAAACTTCACAAGGCTGGAGAGATGGCTCAGTGGTTAAGAGTACTGCTCTTGCAGAGGATCCAAGTTTGATTCCTAGCATCCAAGGGTTCTGATACCCTCTTCTGGCTTCCTTAGACACCTACACACACACACACACACACTCTTAAAAGATGAATAGAAATCCACAGCCTTCCACCCTCAGTTCATATTGACTGTAAGGAAGGATTAATATTTAGTATATTTTTATTCTCTTCACTTACCATTTCCAGCACCCATGTAATATTCTGAAGAAAACAGTTCTTCATAGGTGTGAAGCTGTTTAGGGACACAGAAATACTCCAAACTCTGTGTGAATTTTTTTATGTGTATGAGCATATTGCCTGCAGGTATGTGTTGTACAATGCCTGTGAAGGTTAGAAGGCATCAGATCCCCTGGAACTGGAGTTTCAGATGGTTGTTAGCTGCCATCTGGATGCTGGGATTTGAACCCAGGTCCTCAACAAGAGCAGTTAGCACTCTTAACCACTGAGCAACCTCTTTGGCCCCTGTGTTTGTGAATTTTGTAAAGGGACTTAAGAACAGCCAGGCAGTACCATCTATTACAGACATTGAATGAGATGGAAAAAACCAAAACCAAAACACCTTTATTCAAGTTGGAAAATGGAACTGGAAACAAGCGAGTGCATTTGCTCCTTAAGCAAGGACTGTCAACTCCTAATTGGAATCACCATGGTAACGTTTAAGACTCCACAACAACGAGAACCAGAGGCTCAGATGGTCTGAGTTGTTACAATGTTTTTTAAAAAATTACAGTAAGCAGTATAAAATGCAATTTATTACCAGGGATGTTTCCTTTAGTCCTCTCACAGAATTCCACCTGGGGTGTCGCTCTCCACCAGGTGGGTCTAATCTGGTATGGAGTCGGCAGGGTAGAGCAGAGCCGGGTGTGCAGCCCCGTGGATGATGGAGTATGTCTGCTTCGGCAGTTCCTGCTGGGACGAGGAGAAGATAGGAGGCGCCGTGGTGGCCACGGCGATGCTCTGGCCCCCGTCGCTCACCACGGTCACTTCTGTTGTCCCCTCCTGAATCAGAGCATTAAGGCCGTCGAAGTCTGAGCATGTGATCCCCGAGCTGGCAATGAAAGTCTGGGCGCCTGCGCCTTCCTGGGTCCCCGCTGGGGTGGTGGGCATCAGGGTCTGTGGCAGGGCGGCCCCGTCAGGCTGGTCGTGGGCGGTCAACAGCACCGCCGGCTGGCTCAGGGCAGCTGCCTCGCTGGGACACCCAGAGGAGGGAGCAGGGGCGATCAGGCTGACCTGACGCAGGATCTGCAGCCGACTGTTGGTGGGGAGCTCCTCGGGGGTCTGGGCCACTAGGGTGGGGGGCCCGAGGTTGACCGCGGCGGCCGCGGCCTGCACAATGGTGTTGGTCTGAGGCACCTGGTGCCCCACGATGATCTTGACCCTGCCCTCACCGAACTGCGGCACCTGGCTGGGCTGCAGGGGTACCTGGAGGTGGCCCACGGCGGCGAGGGGCGCGGCGGGCTGCTTGCTGGGGTCCAGGTGCAGCTGCAGAACGGTGACATCAGCGTTCTTGGCGTCCTGGTGCTCGTGCTGCCGCTTGTGGCTGCGGAGCGAGTCCTCGCGCATGAAGGAGGCCGCGCAGATGTCACAGTGGAAAGTCTTCTTGGCATCCAGCTTGGCCACCTGCCGGCTGCTCTGCCGGCCTGTGTCCTTCCTCTCTGCGGCCTCGTGCTTGACCATGTCCGCGTGGAACTTCTTCATGTGCTTGCTCAGGTTGCTGGGCTGCTTGGTGTCGAAGCTGCAGTAATTGCACTTGAACGGGCGCTCGGAGCAATGGATGCGCTGGTGCACACGCAGCGCCGCCTTGCTGGAGCAGGAGTAACTGCACTCAGAGCACTTCTCCGGGTGCTCGGACTGGTGCACACGGCTGTGCTTCCGTAGGGTGGCTTTGCTGTCACCCAGGAAGTCGCAGTGCGCACACTTGAAGTTGTTCCCGCTGTGCTTGATGCGGATGTGCGACTTGAGGTTCCCCTTCATGGTGCAGCGCACGTTGCAGAACTCACACTTGAAAGGCTTCTCCCCCGAGTGCACGCGCATGTGCCTTTTCAAGTCCGAGCTGATTTTGAACTTGGCGCTACAGAGCCAGCACTGGAAGGGGGCGTCCCCTGTCAACACAAGGTGAGTTTCCATAAGAACAGGCAGCAATGATCACAGTGGATCCCCCCGAAGCACACACCAGAATATCGCTTATAGTAAGGCAGGAAGGCGGCCACCTTCTCATCTCAGAGCCCCGAAGGTTGCCCTTGGGACTGGAAGGAGGGTTTCTCTTCTGTCCCCAGACCTAGGCCACCATGTGCTGGCACATGACCACCCTTAGGAAACCCGGAAGTAAATAAAAAAAAGGAGAGTGAAAAGCTACTTAAGTGACCCAAATAGGATTTGCCAATCTACTTCTTAGTAGTCTTCTAAAATATCAAGCTATGTTTCTTATAAAACAGTCACTTTAGCACTTGGAGGCTATGGTTGCTTAATTTTGCCTTATTCATTGGTTTTGACTGAGCTAGGTGTTATCACAGATTCGACAATGGGTCAGCGCCAGGCTGCAGTCATCTGGGCTTTCTTGTTTATAGTGACTGAAAGACAAGTGGACAGCGGACAGTTCACGCAGATTTTTATTTATTTTTTTAACTTTATTAATTTTATGTGTATGAGGTGCTTTGCCTACATGTATGAAAGTGCATCCATGTCACACAATGCTCATGGATAGAAGAGGGTCTTGGATTCTCTGGAACTAGAGTCATGGATGGTTGTTAGCCACCATGTGGTTGCTGGGAACCGAACCCGGGTCCTCTGCAAGAGCTGCCAGTACTCTTAACCTCTGAGCCACCTCTCCAGCCCCTATTATGCAGATTATTAATAGCGATGTGTTTATGGCACAGGATTTATTTACCCCACATTGCCAGCTGAGTTCTCCAACAGAATCCAGCTGCTTGATTTTTCACAAATTTGTATTTGTGGAAAGATGAACCAGAAATAAGTGAATCTGCAAACATCCAAGTGAACGTGACATTGCAAATGTATTTATTCAATGAATACTGAGTCCACATAAGCAGAGGCACTGATCATTCAAAGAAACAGCTGCCACCCAGGTTAGTATGTTTCCATGCATGCTCAAGTATATGTGCGGGATACATGTGTATGTGTGTGGTCAGAAATGCCACTCAGCTCTTCTCTGACAGGGTCTCACAAACCGGGCCAGCCTGTCTCTGCCAACCCACTGTTGGGATTAGGAGTGCACACCACGTCTGGCATTTTCCTGAGATCAAGGAGTTTGAATTTCTTTTTCCTTTTTTTTTTTTTTTTAATGTGTATGAATGTACAGTCTGCATGTAGGTTTGTGCACCTGTGTCGTGCAATGCCACGGAGGCCAGAAGAGGGTGTCGGATTCCCCTGGAACTGGAGTTCTCCTAGAATTGGAGTTCTCCTGGAATTGGTTCTTGGCCACCATGTGGGTGCCGGGGATTGAACCCGGTCCTCTGCAAGAGCAGTTGGCGCTCTTAACCGCTAGGCCATCTCTCCAGCCCCAGGGGTTGGAATTTCTAACTTTATTGGTGGTAAAGAGAAGTATGATGAGTTTTCCTATATTGAACTTGTAGCCTAGATCCTTGCTAAGCCCTGCTTTGAGCATATCTAGATTTCTGTTTGTTTTTAAAAAAAATAACATTTTTTTAATTGAAATTTTGTGATTTTCATACAAGGTAATTTGGTGGTATTCAGATGCCCCCCCTGCACCCCCTCTTTACTGCCCCTGCCTACTCAATTTAATGTGCTCTATTATAATATATAGTAAGGCCTACAGTCAAGTTTGTGGGTCCATCCATTGGAGACTGGTCAATCTACCAAGAGTCTCATCTTTGAAAGGGACTGATTCTTCCCTCTCAGCAGCTGTGGGTTGTCAAAGTTTCCTTAGGCTGGGTTGGGACTGTCACCCACTAACCCCCACCTTGTTTTTTGGGACAGGCTCTATCCCCGGCCCAGAGCTCACTAAGTAGGCCATGCTGGCTGGCCAGGGTATCCCAGGGATCTGCCTGTCTCTACCTTCCCAGTGCTGGGATTATAAGTGTGTGGTCACCATGCCTAGCGTTGTTTAAAAAACCGTCTCCAATCTCTTTATTTTTATGTGTATGAGTATTATGCTTGCATGTATGTAAGTGCACCTATGTTGTGCAGTGCCTGCAAAGAACAGAAGAGGGCGTCAGAATTCCCTGGAACCAGAGTCATGGACAGCTGTTAGCTACCATGTGGGTGCTGCGATTTGAACTCAGATCTTTTTTTTTTTTTTTTGGTCTTTTCGAGACAGGGTCTCCCTGTAGCCCCAGCTGTCCTGGAACTTGCTCTGTAGACCAGGCTGGCCTTGAACTCACAAAGATCTGCCTGCCTCTGCCTCCCAAGTGCTAGGATTAAAGGCGTGCGCCACCACGCCCAGCTTGAACTCAGATCTTATGCAAGAATAGCCAGTGCTCTTAGCTGCTGAGCTCTCTCCAGCCCCCATGTTTTGGCTTTTAACATGAAGAACTGACCATGTGGATGTTGGAATGTGGAAGAATAGGGGAAGACTTGGAACTTTGGGCTAGAAAGGCTGCTGACTACTGTAAGCAGAGAGCTGTAAAGGGCCATTCGAGTGGAGGCCTGCGGAAAGCATGCTGCAAAAGATGGGTTCCAGGGGAAATAAAAGACTTAGGGCAGCAACTGGGATATTTGATAAAGAGTCCTGGCACAAGTTCTGCCCACAGCCCAAATCTTGCCTGATGCTAAGCTGAATAAGCAATGGACTGATGTCTTTGTGGAGGAGAATAGTTCAGACAGCCTAATGTAGAAAGTTGTGCGGGCTTTTTAATGGTGAAATTTGCGAGATCTACAGTGAAGAGAGCTAGTGGGCAGAAAGAAATTGCAGAAT